>OY748287.1:9567537-9952115 GCA_963556515.1 Nudaria mundana | reverse complement strand
TCGATAGTTGCCTGGATCAGACCGATCGCCCTTCTTGGGGATCGGTTGTACGGTCGCTTCCTTCAGACCTCCGGCACGATTCCTGTGGACTAAGACAGGCAGTACAGACGAGTTAGTACAGGAGACAACTCAGCTGCGCATTTCCGTAGTACCACCGCCGGAATGCCGTCAGGGCCACTGGCTTTCCGCGTGTCGAGTGATCGCATCACTGCCCGTACATCACATTGCCTGAGTACAATGTCAGGCATAGTGTGGCCACAGTTGGCGATGGCGGGGGGCTGCAGACCACGGTCGTCGACCCGGGAATTAGCCACAAAGAGGTCTGCGAGCATATCCGCTTTCTCTTGGGCTTTGTGAGCTAGTGTTCCATCTCGGTAACGCAGCGGTGGCAGCGAGGGCTGACAAAAGTTAGATTGCACGGCTTTGGCCAGTTGCCAGTTTCTACGGCTGCCCGTGGGATGGGAAGTGAGCTCCTGACCAAGCCGCACGACGCGCTGGGCATCCGCTTTCTTAAAGGCCCTCTTGCTGGATTTTTGTGGCCCGGTTGTACGCCGCTTTGAGGTGGCCCACGTTTGGGTCGCGCACAGCCCGGGCCCTGATCCAGGCGCGATATGCCGACTGTTTTTGTCGAACAGCTTTGGCACAATCTCACCAGAACCAGGGATGGGCTCTGCGGGTACTGGCGACATCAGTGAAAGGGATGTAATATTCCATCCCTAAACTGATCTCGCCAGCAATCGCATCTCAACAAGCGCTATCCGAAGGAGCCTTTCAGCAGCGCTGGCTCCAGGGGACGGACGCATAATAATCGCGTAGACCGTCCCAATCCGCTGACGAGTAGTGCCATAGACGTCGTGCCATTTGTACAGCACGTGCATGTGGTGACACCTTCATGCCAGCGTGAACTACACAGTGGTCGGAACTACCCAACACTGTACTGCTCCTACCGAAACACTGTACTGGGCTGGGCGACTAGTCAGCAGTAGATCCAGCAAAGCGGGCGCGCGATCTGACCTGTCTGGTATCCGGGTGCTCCCGCAAACCATCTGGGTCAGACCGTGGGAGAGAGCGAACGCGTGGGCGGCCCTACCCGCATGATCAGTCCTGAGGGACCCCAGCCATTCAATGTGATGGCCATTGAAGTCCCCCAGAAACACTAGGTCAGCGTTCGGGAACCGCACCTGCGCATCATCAGCCGTCTGAGGTACTGGAAGAGCTTTGTTGTCTCAGAATCCCCTGTGTGGGAACGGTAAACGCACACGTTGATCTGGCTCATAGAGCCATGGTCCACGTGCAGCCAAAGGACGGAGTTGAAGGGGTTCTCAAGGCAGCGCAACCGGCGGCAGCAAACATCTGCCCTAATGAACACGCACACCCCGGCTTTATCTCGAAATTGTTCCTCGATGACATAACCGGGGTAACACAGGTAAGACGTATCGTCAGAGCGGCGTATTTGTGTCTCCGTGAGGAACATCACAGCGGGTCGTGCCGTCTCAAGGTGATGGTGGACGGCATCGAGGTTCGCATGGAGTCCACGAATGTTTGTGAACTCGACCTCGAAAAGTGAAGTTGTGGGGATTCCTGGGGCCGCTGTGTAACGTTTACGTTTTTTATGTTGCACTGCCATTGTAGATGTGATGTAAAGAAGAAGCGTGAAGACAGGGCGACATTTAGTGCAGCAGTAAGTGACAAAGTGCAGGCGCTAGCTTCGTGCCGCTACTGCTACCGCTGTCACTACTCTATTGCTACCGCTTTCGCTGCCGCTACCGCTACCGTTGCCGCTAACGCTAACTAGTGTTTAACAAACTTATAACGTCACTGTGTTAGTACACAGTGACGTTATAAGTTTGTGTTGGCGTTGGCGTTGGCGTTGGCGTTGGCGTGGGTGTTGGCGTTGGCGTTGGCGTTGGCGTGGGTGTTACCGCCGCTGCCGCTACTGCTACTGCTATCGCTGCCGCTACTGCTACCGCTATCGCTTCCGCTATCGCTTCTGCTACCGCTTCCACTTCCGCTTCCGCTTCCGTTTCCGCTTCCGCTTCCGCTCCCGCTTCCGCTTCCGCTTCCGCTTCCGCTTCCGCTTCCGCTTCCGCATCCGCTTCAGATACCGCTTCCGCTTCCGCTTCAGCTACCGCTACCGCTTCTGCTAACACTAACACGAACATTGGCGTTGACGTTGATGTTGGCGCTGGCGTTGGCGAGGGCGTTGGCGTTGGCGTTGGCGTTGGCGTTGGCGTTGGCGTTGGCGTTGGCGTGGGTGTTACGCTACCGCTGCCGCTACTGCTACCGCTATCGCTTCCGCTACCGCTTCCGCTTCCGCTTTCGCTACCAAGTCCGCTTCCGCTTCCGCTTCCGCTACCGCTTTTGCTACAGCTTCCGCTACCACTTCCGCTACCGCTTCCGCTACCGGTTCCGCTACCGCTTCCGCTACCGCTACCATTATTGCTACCGCTAACACTAACACTAACACCAACGCCAACAAATACAAATAAAATTGCACTTAGGAATATGTAGTTGATTATAAAGCATTTTCTTAAAAACGACGTGGGCGTGCGCGTTGGCGTTGGCGTTGGCGTAGCCGTTACCGCTACCGCTGCTCTACTGCTCTCGCTGTCTACTACGGCTATTGCTACCGCTATCGCTGCCGCTACCGCTACCGTTGCCGCTAACGCTAACACTAACACAGTGAAGTTATTAGTTTGTGTTGGCGTTGGCGTTAACGTTGGCGTTGACGATGGCGTTGGCGCTAATTTTGAAGGTACTCAATGCTGAGTCCGTCATGACCAGCGGATTTACCTCTCTTCATGTTCTGAATTGTATTTTTTATTTCTTTACATTTAAATTGTACCTGAGATTCTGATAGACTAGACTCAACATCAATCACCGTCCGCTGATCCACATGAGACGAGGCCACCTTAAAATGTTCCCTAAAAATATTTGCTATGTCTACACAATTAGTCTTACCTTCCACACTAATTGGAAGGCTACTGTTACTTTTATTTAGTTTCCTGGTCTCTTTCCAATGCAGTGAGGCTAACCTATCCATTTCCATCTTCTCCTAATTCTTAAGACACCATTTTAATTTTGACTTAAATAACCTACGACACTATCTCATTTCCTCAAATATGGGCCCACTGCTAGGTTGCCTATACCAATTCCATACATTATACTTGTGTCGAGCCTGCAAGTGCGCTTCTCTGACATACCTATTCCACCCCTTGATACCCTTTTTCTTTACAATGCCCCTACGGGTTCTACTGTTACAAGCGGCCTCACTCAATATACACTTTATATTTTTGTAGAAATTGTCTAGTAAAATCCTATGGTGCAAGCTGCTACAAGGTTTGTCTGCACAATGTACAAATTCTTTAGGAAAATCTACATATTTCAGCCTACCATTACATGTTCCGAGTACCTTTGAATGTCCTCCGCATCTCTGAAACCCCAGAGAACATCATTACAAAGACTCTCGGTGATACAGGTTTGAGATCTAATTATATTCAAATCACACACCATTCTCACAGGAAAGTGGTCATAGCAAAATGGTCGAAGTACAACCTCAATTTTTAAAACAGTCTTTAGAGCTGACTGTGTCACAACACAATGGTCTAGTCAACGTTTACACCCATGTACATCACTAATGTATGTAAATGTTTGTGATAACATACCCAGATAACTGATGTTGGCACACGCCAAATCCTGCTCACTACAGAAGTTTAGAAGTTCATTAAAAAATAGTACACCTGGGTGTGCATTGAAATCTCCCAACACATACACTGATTGAACATTATTGTTTTCAATTATAGAACATATCTTACTAAGACATTCTGTAAAACATGGCAGATTGTCATTACAATTCACAGGCATATATGTATTTATAACCATAAAACATCTGTCTTCTAATACTATTTTTATTGCACAAACCCTATCATTATCACTATGTACTACAGTCACCCACTTAAATGCACTTTTGCGCCACAGTATTGCTAAGCCCCCATGTGGTCTACCTTGCAAGATTCTCAATCTAAAGTTGCAAGGTAACCTAAGTCATGTGGATATAACCATGTTTCCTGCAACAATACAATGTCAGCTGTTCTGCACAGTGATTGTATATCCTTCATTGATTGTTTCACATTTTGACAATTTAATGTTATTATATTCATTTTTTCAGAGTATTCCATTATTTGTGTTCAATAGGTATATCACTTGAAGAAACAATACAATAGGAATTGACATAGAAATATGCAAATATGTCGCACCCGGTAGTAGGTACCTACGTAATAGTTTTACAATGAAAGTTGATCAAATAATGAATTTCTATCGATAAATACATGTAAATTAATTTTAAGAATTCAATTAAATGTAACGCCAACGCGCACGCCCACGTCGTTTTTAAGAAAATGCTTTATAATCAACAACATATTCCTAAGTGCAATTTTATTTGTATTTGTTGGCGATCGCTACCGCTAACACTAACACTAACGTGTTAGTGTTAGCGGTAGCGATAGCGGTAGCTATAGCGGTAGCAATAATGGTAGCGGTAGCGAAAGCGGTAGCGGAACCGGTAGCGGAAGCGGTAGCGGAAGCGATAGCGGAAGCGGAAGCGGAAACGGTAGCGGAAGCGGAAGCGGAGGCGGAAGAGGAAGCGGAAGCAATAGCGGTAGCAGTAGCGGCAGCGGTAGCGGTAACACCCACGCCAACGCCAACGCCAACGCCAACGCCCTCGCCAACGCCAACGCCAGCGCCAACATCAACGTCAACGCCAATGTTCGTGTTAGTGTTAGCAGAAGCGGTAGCGGTAGCTGAAGCAGAAGCGGAAGCGGAAGCGGAAGCGGAAGCGGAAGCGGTAGCTGAAGCTGAAGCTGAAGCGGAAGCGGAAGCGGAAGCGGAAGTGGAAGCGGTAGCGGAAGCAATAGCGGAAGCGATAGCGGTAGCAGTAGCGGCAGCGATAGCGGTAGCAGTAGCGGCAGCGGCAGTAACACCCACGCCAACGCCAACGCCAACGCCAACTTCCGCTTCCGCTTCCGCTTCCGCTTCCGCTTCCGCTTCCGCTTCCACTTCCGCTTCCGCTTCCGCATCCGCTTCCACTTCTGCTTAAGCTACCGCTTCCACTTCCGCTTCCGCTTCCGTTTCCGCTTCCGCTTCCGCTTCCGCTCCCGCTTCCGCTTCCGCTTCCGCTTCCGCTTCCGCTTCCGCTTCCGCATCCGCTTCAGATACCGCTTCCGCTTCCGCTTCAGCTACCGCTACCGCTTCTGCTAACACTAACACGAACATTGGCGTTGACGTTGATGTTGGCGCTGGCGTTGGCGAGGGCGTTGGCGTTGGCGTTGGCGTTGGCGTTGGCGTTGGCGTTGGCGTTGGCGTGGGTGTTACCGCTACCGCTGCCGCTACTGCTACCGCTATCGCTTCCGCTACCGCTTCCGCTTCCGCTTTCGCTACCAAGTCCGCTTCCGCTTCCGCTTCCGCTACCGCTTTTGCTACAGCTTCCGCTACCACTTCCGCTACCGCTTCCGCTACCGGTTCCGCTACCGCTTCCGCTACCGCTACCATTATTGCTACCGCTAACACTAACACTAACACCAACGCCAACAAATACAAATAAAATTGCACTTAGGAATATGTAGTTGATTATAAAGCATTTTCTTAAAAACGACGTGGGCGTGCGCGTTGGCGTTGGCGTTGGCGTAGCCGTTACCGCTACCGCTGCTCTACTGCTCTCGCTGTCTACTACGGCTATTGCTACCGCTATCGCTGCCGCTACCGCTACCGTTGCCGCTAACGCTAACACTAACACAGTGAAGTTATTAGTTTGTGTTGGCGTTGGCGTTAACGTTGGCGTTGACGATGGCGTTGGCGCTAATTTTGAAGGTACTCAATGCTGAGTCCGTCATGACCAGCGGATTTACCTCTCTTCATGTTCTGAATTGTATTTTTTATTTCTTTACATTTAAATTGTACCTGAGATTCTGATAGACTAGACTCAACATCAATCACCGTCCGCTGATCCACATGAGACGAGGCCACCTTAAAATGTTCCCTAAAAATATTTGCTATGTCTACACAATTAGTCTTACCTTCCACACTAATTGGAAGGCTACTGTTACTTTTATTTAGTTTCCTGGTCTCTTTCCAATGCAGTGAGGCTAACCTATCCATTTCCATCTTCTCCTAATTCTTAAGACACCATTTTAATTTTGACTTAAATAACCTACGACACTATCTCATTTCCTCAAATATGGGCCCACTGCTAGGTTGCCTATACCAATTCCATACATTATACTTGTGTCGAGCCTGCAAGTGCGCTTCTCTGACATACCTATTCCACCCCTTGATACCCTTTTTCTTTACAATGCCCCTACGGGTTCTACTGTTACAAGCGGCCTCACTCAATATACACTTTATATTTTTGTAGAAATTGTCTAGTAAAATCCTATGGTGCAAGCTGCTACAAGGTTTGTCTGCACAATGTACAAATTCTTTAGGAAAATCTACATATTTCAGCCTACCATTACATGTTCCGAGTACCTTTGAATGTCCTCCGCATCTCTGAAACCCCAGAGAACATCATTACAAAGACTCTCGGTGATACAGGTTTGAGATCTAATTATATTCAAATCACACACCATTCTCACAGGAAAGTGGTCATAGCAAAATGGTCGAAGTACAACCTCAATTTTTAAAACAGTCTTTAGAGCTGACTGTGTCACAACACAATGGTCTAGTCAACGTTTACACCCATGTACATCACTAATGTATGTAAATGTTTGTGATAACATACCCAGATAACTGATGTTGGCACACGCCAAATCCTGCTCACTACAGAAGTTTAGAAGTTCATTAAAAAATAGTACACCTGGGTGTGCATTGAAATCTCCCAACACATACACTGATTGAACATTATTGTTTTCAATTATAGAACATATCTTACTAAGACATTCTGTAAAACATGGCAGATTGTCATTACAATTCACAGGCATATATGTATTTATAACCATAAAACATCTGTCTTCTAATACTATTTTTATTGCACAAACCCTATCATTATCACTATGTACTACAGTCACCCACTTAAATGCACTTTTGCGCCACAGTATTGCTAAGCCCCCATGTGGTCTACCTTGCAAGATTCTCAATCTAAAGTTGCAAGGTAACCTAAGTCATGTGGATATAACCATGTTTCCTGCAACAATACAATGTCAGCTGTTCTGCACAGTGATTGTATATCCTTCATTGATTGTTTCACATTTTGACAATTTAATGTTATTATATTCATTTTTTCAGAGTATTCCATTATTTGTGTTCAATAGGTATATCACTTGAAGAAACAATACAATAGGAATTGACATAGAAATATGCAAATATGTCGCACCCGGTAGTAGGTACCTACGTAATAGTTTTACAATGAAAGTTGATCAAATAATGAATTTCTATCGATAAATACATGTAAATTAATAAATATTGGATAGAAACAGGCGTTACTTGGCGAAAATCCATGACAAAACAATGGTAAGTAAAAATTTTTTTAAGAAAAAACTTTTTAGCATTAATTAATAGCATTAATTTTTCGCAGAATCAAAAGGACAACAAAACGTCGACAATTGTTTCGCCTCTAAACGAGGCATTATCAAGACTGTCTCAGAGAGAACAGCAGGCTGTTCTCTCTGAGAACAACCTACGAAAAATTAATGCTATTAATTAATGCTAAAAAGTTTTTTCTTAAAAAAATTTTTCTTACCATTGTTATGTAAATTAATTTTAAGAATTCAATTAAATGTAACGCCAACGCGCACGCCCACGTCGTTTTTAAGAAAATGCTTTATAATCAACAACATATTCCTAAGTGCAATTTTAATTGTATTTGTTGGCGATCGCTACCGCTAACACTAACACTAACGTGTTAGTGTTAGCGGTAGCGATAGCGGTAGCTATAGCGGTAGCAATAATGGTAGCGGTAGCGAAAGCGGTAGCGGAACCGGTAGCGGAAGCGGTAGCGGAAGCGATAGCGGAAGCGGAAGCGGAAACGGTAGCGGAAGCGGAAGCGGAGGCGGAAGAGGAAGCGGAAGCAATAGCGGTAGCAGTAGCGGCAGCGGTAGCGGTAACACCCACGCCAACGCCAACGCCAACGCCAACGCCCTCGCCAACGCCAACGCCAGCGCCAACATCAACGTCAACGCCAATGTTCGTGTTAGTGTTAGCAGAAGCGGTAGCGGTAGCTGAAGCAGAAGCGGAAGCGGAAGCGGAAGCGGAAGCGGAAGCGGTAGCTGAAGCTGAAGCTGAAGCGGAAGCGGAAGCGGAAGCGGAAGCGGAAGTGGAAGCGGTAGCGGAAGCAATAGCGGAAGCGATAGCGGTAGCAGTAGCGGCAGCGATAGCGGTAGCAGTAGCGGCAGCGGCGGTAACACCCACGCCAACGCCAACGCCAACGCCAACTTCCGCTTCCGCTTCCGCTTCCGCTTCCGCTTCCGCTTCCGCTTCCACTTCCGCTTCCGCTTCCGCATCCGCTTCCACTTCTGCTTAAGCTACCGCTTCCACTAACGCTTCTGCTTCCGCTTCCGCTTCTGCTTCAGCTACCGCTACCGCTTCCGCTAACACTAACACGAACATTGGCGTTGACGTTGATGTTGGCGCTGGCGTTGGCGTTGGCGTTGGCGTTGGCGTTGGCGTTGGCGTTGGCGTTGGCGTTGGCGTTGGCGTTGGCGTTGGCGTTGGCGTTGGCGTTGGCGTTGGCGTTGGCGTTGGCGTTGGCGTTGGCGTTGGCGTTGGCGTTGGCGTTGGCGTTGGCGTTGGCGTTGGCGTAGGCGTTGGCGTTGGCGTTGGCGATGGCGTTGGCGTTGGCGTTGGCGTTGGCGTTGGCGTTGGCGTTGGCGTTGGCGTTGGCGTTGGCGTTGGCGTTGGCGTTGGCGTTGGCGTTGGCGTTGGCGTTGGCGTTGGCGTTGGCGTTGGCGTTGGCGTTGGCGTTGGCGTTGGCGTTGGCGTTGGCGTTGGCGTTGGCGTTGGCGTTGGCGTTGGCGTTGGCGTGGGTGTTACCGCCGCTGCCGCTTCTGCTACCGCTATCGCTTCCGCTACCGCTTCCGCTTCCTCTTCCGCTTCCGCTTCCGCTTCCGCTACCGTTTCCGCTTCCGCTTTCGCTACCGCTTCCGCTACAGCTTCCGCTACCACTTCCGCTACCGCTTCCGCTACCGTTTCCGCTACCGCTTCCGCTACCGCTACCATTATTGCAACCGCTACCGCTACCGCTAACACTAACTCTAACACCAACGCCAACAAATACAAATAAAATTCATTCATCAGGAACATGAGAGATAAACTTTTCCATAGCTGGAAGCGAGATCCAAAGAACATGAATTTAAGGTTACAGTATAATAAATATAGAAATAGGGTAAATAAATGTATTAACCAGGCTAAAAATAAACATCGTCAACATGAGCTTCTAAAATGTAATAAAAATGTTAGAAAAATATGGTGTAAAATTAATGAGTGGATAGGAAAAGATAATGCTCTGCAGTTTGGCATAAGTAAGAATTTTTGTATTTATTATGTTTACTTAGTCAGATTAAACGCATTTTTATTATTTTATTATTATTACCGCTATCGCTACCGCTACCGCTACCACTTCCAACACCAAACCCAACACCAACGCCAACGCCAACGCCAACGCCAACGCCAACGCCCTCGCCAACGCCAACGCCAGCGCCAACATCAACGTCAACGCCAATGTTCGTGTTAGTGTTAGCGGAAGCGGTAGCGGTAGCTGAAGCAGAAGCGGAAGCGGTAGCTGAAGCAGAAGCGGAAGCGGAAGCGGAAGTGGAAGCGGTAGCGGAAGCGATAGCGGAAGCGATAGCGGTAGCAGTAGCGGCAGCGATAGCGGTAGCAGTAGCGGCAGCGGCGGTAACACCCACGCCAACGCCAACGCCAACGCCAACACCCACGCCAACGCCAACGCCAACGCCAACGCCAACGCCAACGCCAACGCCAACGCCAACGCCAACGCCAACGCCAACGCCAACGCCAACGCCAACGCCAACGCCAACGCCAACGCCATCGCCAACGCCAACGCCAACGCCAATGTCAACGCCAACGCCAACGCCAACGCCAACACAAACTTATAACGTCACTGTGTTAGTGTTAGCGTTAGCGGCAACAGTAGCGGTAGCGGCAGCGAAAGCGGTAGCAATAGAGTAGTGACAGCGGTAGCAGTAGCGGCAGTGGTAGCGGTAACGGCTACGCCAACGCCAACGCCAGCGCCAGCGCCTTGTGTTGGTGTTGGTGTTGGTGTTGGTCTTGGCGTTGTCGTTGGCGTTGTCGTTGGCGTTGGCGTTGGCGTTGGCGTTGGCTTTGGCATTGGCGTTGGCGTTGGTGTTGGTGTTGGTGTTGGTGTTGGTGTTTGTGTTTGTGTTGGTGTTGGTGTTGGTCTTGGCGTTGTCGTTGGCGTTGGCGTTGGCGTTGGCGTTGGCGTAGGCGTTGGCGTTGGTGTTGTTGTTGGTGTTGGTGTTGGTGTTGGTGTTGGTGTTGGTGTTGGTGTTGGTGTTGGTGTTGGTGTTGGTGTTGGTGTTGGTGTTGGTGTTGGTGTTGGTGTTGGTGTTGGTGTTGGTGTTGGTGTTGGTGTTGGTGTTGGTGTTGGTGTTGGTGTTGGTGTTGGTGTTGGTGTTGGTGTTGGTGTTGGTGTTGGTGTTGGTGTTGGTGTTGGTGTTGGTGTTGGTGTTGGTGTTGGTGTTGGCGTTGGCGTTGGCGTTGGCGTTGGCGTTGGTGTTGGTGTTGGTGTTGGTCTTGGTCTTGGCGTTGTCGTTGGCGTTAACGTAGGCGTTGGCGTTGGCGTTGTCGTTGGTGTTGGTGTTGGTGTTGGTGTTGGTGTTGGTGTTGGTGTTGGTGTTGGTGTTGGTGTTGGTGTTGGTGTTGGTGTTGGTGTTGGTGTTGGTGTTGGTGTTGGTGTTGGTGTTGGTGTTGGTGTTGGTCTTGGCGTTGTCGTTGGCGTTGGCGTAGGTGTTGTTGTTGGTGTTGGTGTTGGTGTTTGTGTTTGTGTTGGTGTTGGTGTTGGTGATGGTGTTGGTGTTGGTGTTGGTGTTGGTGTTGGTGTTGGTGTTGGTGTTGGTGTTGGTGTTGGTGTTGGTGTTGGTGTTGGTGTTGGTGTTGGTGTTGGTGTTGGTGTTGGTGTTGGTGTTGGTGTTGGTGTTGGTGTTGGTGTTGGTGTTGGTGTTGCAAACAAAAAAACAAAGTGCATGAATTAGACTCGAGTACCTTTTCCGAGTACTATGTGCTCGGTCATGTAAAGTTGTAAAATCCAATGAGCTAACTCAATGTAAGCGTATTACGTAGGTACCTCCTAAAGGACATCGTCGAATCTCGCCCCAGTACCAACAAACATGTGGCTTATACCATAATTATTTATCTATTTTAATGAATTAGAGGCAAATATCTATATCACATGGACAAGGATGTATTCTAAATTAATAATTAAGAATAATGTAACGATTTATACTTACTACCGACATTTTCAATCAACGACAACCGGTTAAGCACGCGCAACTGAACCAAATTCAAAATGAAAGTAATCGATTATCAAGTAATATAATCGTCCTAAAACTTATATCGATTACGAAATAATCGATATTTCACGCATTCATAATTATTTATTACATAGTAATCACAAATAAATAACTACTACTTTGACCACCGCCCGTTGTGACATCGTTGATGTCAGCTCACCATCAAGCGAGGTGAAGTCAAGTTGACGAGCGAGTTCGATTTTTGCTGAGCGCATGGCTGGTGGATTTTTAGGTTACCTCTGGCGCTCCGCAAAAATCGGATTCCCAGATACTCACATACCGAACAACGTTTCTTGTCCTGCACCTGGAGCTAGTTAGGAATAACTAGTTCTTCTGTGCGGGACTATCAACTAATCAAGTATTATCTTGACATTGGCGAATCATCGATCAATATCGACGGAGCCACGTTTTTAAAAGAAGAAGAAGAAGAAGTTGACGAGCAATATATACCGGGTGTTACGTAAGGGTTATATCAACCCGAAGGCAGCTCCATCAGCTGGTCAACCAGAACCCGTTTCGATATGTGGCGACCGCCAGAGAAGAATAAAAAGTTCATAAAAAAATTTAAAAAGATATTTCAAATCAAAACCAACGTGTCCCAACGCTACGGCTTGACGTAGCCACTACTAGACAATGAGTGCGTGGTACGTATGTACAATGCCCTTGTGGCGCGGGCGTCGCGGCGGTGTGGGCGTCCTTAAAGGATTATTTTTGTGTATGTAAATAAAATTTTGACCAACACATAGTTTTTTTTTAATTTTTTTTTTTTTATTTAAACTTTTTGCACAGTTATTGTACAATGGCGGACTTAATGCCACAGGCATTATCTTCCAGTCAACCTTAGGGTGATGCAGATAGATCTAGTAGTAGGTGCATAGCAGTAGTGTTGAAAAAGAGAAGAAAAAAAAAAATATTGGTGTAAGTAAAACTAATACAAAAAAAAAAATAGTACATATAAAGGTCATAGACTTAAATTCTAATAACTACTTAAATAATTAAGTTAATACTATGAGGCGTTACTTTTCGGAAGTCCATAGTTAAATAAAATAAATCTAACTACTTTGCAATATTCCGCCACATGCAAATTACCCAACTCTCGTATTTATTCATGCACAAGTCCGCCCTCCAAACCCACTTAGGCCGAAAGAATAGAGAAATAATTTTGAAAATAGAATAAATATGAGAGTTGTGTTTTCGTACAAAAAATAATAAAAAACCTCGACACGTGTTTCGCCCCCAACCAGGGGCATCATCAAGAGATGTTGATGGCTCGGCGCACGGCGACCGAATGAGCCACAACTCGTAAACCGCACCTATTTATATCCTAGGTTTTTTATTTCTACCCACAACCATAATACCAAATTATTTTATGTGTACCCGTTGTTTGAATGACGTATACCTACCCGCAGCAAAGGGGAAGAGGCGAAATTAAGTTGATCATTTAAAATATTAGGGTTCAAGCGTCTATGTTTGTAGATTTCTAATTGTTCCAAAACCGAAAGCCTCAGTCCTTCGTTGCAGGTGTGTAGAACGTCATAAGTGTGAGGATTAGGTAGGGAGTGACCGGAGTCCAACAAATGTTTTGCGAAATGAGACCGTTCTGGGCGATTGTTTCTAAAAGCTGATATATGTTCTTTATACCGCGTCGCGAAGCTAGGGCCGGTTTGGCCAATATAAACACCCTCACAATCCCCACACTTAAGCCTATACACACCTGACTTCCTGTCATCCCCAATTTTCTCCTTAACATTGCAAATGTTTCTCCGGATAGTGTTGTCCGTTCTAAACGCGACATGAATATTATTTTTACGCAAAATTTTGGCAACTTTATCAGATATCGGACCTAAATAAGTTAGACTAGCTCTATACCGATGGACGTCACGATCCGGGGGAACAGCATATAGTAAACTACGCGTAATTGAGGCTCGCCGCCTTGCAACTAAGTTGTCCACAAGCTTGGTACTGTAACCATTAGATTTAGCAATTTGATAAATAATATTTAATTCGCGGTTAAAATTTATTTGAGAAAGTGGAACCGAAAATAGCCTGTGAACATAACTGTGGAAGGCGGCAAGCTTGTGCTGCCAAGGATGACAGGAAGTAGCAGGAATTACTGTGTCAGTATGAGTGGGTTTGCGAAAGATCCGGAATTCATGCCCACCCTCATTTCTAGTAATAGTCAAATCTAAGAAATTTATGGACCTATCCTTCTCTAACTCGAGTTTGAATTTGATTTTAGGGTGAACACAATTCAAATGAGATAAGAAATCCGTAAGTTCCACATCGGTGCCCCGCCAACACAACAATATATCGTCAACGTACCTATAAAAATAATGGATGTTTTCGTTACCTACAATGTAACTATTTTCAAACCTATCCATAAAAACATCGGCCAGAAATGGGCTCAAAGGTGAACCCATCGCCAGTCCATGCTTAAATAGATAGTACTTGTTGTTGAATTGAAAATAGTTTTGGTTCATGCATAAAGAAGTTAAATCGATTAGCTCAGCCGCCTCCCCTGGATGTAGACGCTGTTTTTCAAAAAGATCTTTAAGTATTGTTAAACCTTCCTCGTAAGGGACATTAGTAAATAAGTTATCGACATCCAGTGAAAGCAACCTTGCATTAGGGGGAAGCTTGATATCCCGTATACGATTGATTAAGTCAGTCGTATTTTTAAGACTATAACGAGGCGAAAGGGCAGTCTTCCCCCTAAGGATGTTATTAAGTGATTTTGCTAGATCATATGACGGGGAACCGATGCTGGACACCACCGGGCGGATGGGGACGCCTTCCTTGTGGATCTTTGGCAAACCGTATAATATTGGAGGTCGTGGATTATTTCCCATTGTCAAAAACAAAGCGGGTACTTTTAACTAATTGTTTCAAATCGTTAGAATACTTTTTAGTGGGGTCCGATCGTAGTACTACAAAGTCGTCGGTCTGTAGAACATCATCGACTTTCTGGTTATAGTCATCACGCTCCAAGACAACAATGCTGTTGCCTTTATCGGAGTTAGCGATGACCAAACCAGAGCCGACAATCCTCCGCCGCAACGACCCTGCAGTAATAGAATCGGGAGAGGGTCTGTCTGTCTGTGTGTGTAAGGATGTTTTAATATGATGGGATACTAAGTTTTTGATACTATCCTTAGAATCAGACTTACTAAGGATAATAGCAACCTCTGAATCCACGGCCAGTGTTTCCAGTGACCTCTCATTGATTTTGCGGGGGATATTATACTTAAAGCCTTTATTTAATAGACTCAGTTCATTGTGTGTGAATTCAGTACTAGTGAAATTTGTAACGTGTGGATGAAATGAAGAGGTCCCTGAATCTAGCCACTACTAGACAATGAGTGCGTGGTACGTATGTACAATGCCCTTGTGGCGCGGGCGTCGCGGCGGTGTGGGCGTCCTTAAAGGATTATTTTGGTGTATGTAAATAAAATTTTGACCAACACATAGTTTTTTTTTAATTTTTTTTTTTATTTAAACTTTTTGCACAGTTATTGTACAATGGCGGACTTAATGCCACAGGCATTATCTTCCAGTCAACCTTAGGGTGATGCAGATAGATCTAGTAGTAGGTGCATAGCAGTAGTGTTGAAAAAGAGAAGAAAAGAAAAATATATTGGTGTAAGTAAAACTAATACAAAAAAAAAAATAGTACATATAAAGGTCATAGACTTAAATTCTAATAACTACTTAAATAATTAAGTTAATACTATGAGGCGTTACTTTTCGGAAGTCCATAGTTAAATAAAATAAATCTAACTACTTTGCAATATTCCGCCACATGCAAATTACCCAACTCTCGTATTTATTCATGCACAAGTCCGCCCTCCAAACCCACTTAGGCCGAAAGAATAGAGAAATAATTTTGAAAATAGAATAAATATGAGAGTTGTGTTTTCGTACAAAAAATAATAAAAAACCTCGACACGTGTTTCGCCCCCAACCAGGGGCATCATCAAGAGATGTTGATGGCTCGGCGCACGGCGACCGAATGAGCCACAACTCGTAAACCGCACCTATTTATATCCTAGGTTTTTTATTTCTACCCACAACCATAATACCAAATTATTTTATGTGTACCCGTTGTTTGAATGACGTATACCTACCCGCAGCAAAGGGGAAGAGGCGAAATTAAGTTGATCATTTAAAATATTAGGGTTCAAGCGTCTATGTTTGTAGATTTCTAATTGTTCCAAAACCGAAAGCCTCAGTCCTTCGTTGCAGGTGTGTAGAACGTCATAAGTGTGAGGATTAGGTAGGGAGTGACCGGAGTCCAACAAATGTTTTGCGAAATGAGACCGTTCTGGGCGATTGTTTCTAAAAGCTGATATATGTTCTTTATACCGCGTCGCGAAGCTAGGGCCGGTTTGGCCAATATAAACACCCTCACAATCCCCACACTTAAGCCTATACACACCTGACTTCCTGTCATCCCCAATTTTCTCCTTAACATTGCAAATGTTTCTCCGGATAGTGTTGTCCGTTCTAAACGCGACATGAATATTATTTTTACGCAAAATTTTGGCAACTTTATCAGATATCGGACCTAAATAAGTTAGACTAGCTCTATACCGATGGACGTCACGATCCGGGGGAACAGCATATAGTAAACTACGCGTAATTGAGGCTCGCCGCCTTGCAACTAAGTTGTCCACAAGCTTGGTACTGTAACCATTAGATTTAGCAATTTGATAAATAATATTTAATTCGCGGTTAAAATTTATTTGAGAAAGTGGAACCGAAAATAGCCTGTGAACATAGCTGTGGAAGGCGGCAAGCTTGTGCTGCCAAGGATGACAGGAAGTAGCAGGAATTACTGTGTCAGTATGAGTGGGTTTGCGAAAGATCCGGAATTCATGCCCACCCTCATTTCTAGTAATAGTCAAATCTAAGAAATTTATGGACCTATCCTTCTCTAACTCGAGTTTGAATTTGATTTTAGGGTGAACACAATTCAAATGAGATAAGAAATCCGTAAGTTCCACATCGGTGCCCCGCCAACACAACAATATATCGTCAACGTACCTATAAAAATAATGGATGTTTTCGTTACCTACAATGTAACTATTTTCAAACCTATCCATAAAAACATCGGCCAGAAATGGGCTCAAAGGTGAACCCATCGCCAGTCCATGCTTAAATAGATAGTACTTGTTGTTGAATTGAAAATAGTTTTGGTTCATGCATAAAGAAGTTAAATCGATTAGCTCAGCCGCCTCCCCTGGATGTAGACGCTGTTTTTCAAAAAGATCTTTAAGTATTGTTAAACCTTCCTCGTAAGGGACATTAGTAAATAAGTTATCGACATCCAGTGAAAGCAACCTTGCATTAGGGGGAAGCTTGATATCCCGTATACGATTGATTAAGTCAGTCGTATTTTTAAGACTATAACGAGGCGAAAGGGCAGTCTTCCCCCTAAGGATGTTATTAAGTGATTTTGCTAGATCATATGACGGGGAACCGATGCTGGACACCACCGGGCGGATGGGGACGCCTTCCTTGTGGATCTTTGGCAAACCGTATAATATTGGAGGTCGTGGATTATTTCCCATTGTCAAAAACAAAGCGGGTACTTTTAACTAATTGTTTCAAATCGTTAGAATACTTTTTAGTGGGGTCCGATCGTAGTATTACAAAGTCGTCGGTCTGTAGAACATCATCGACTTTCTGGTTATAGTCATCACGCTCCAAGACAACAATGCTGTTGCCTTTATCGGAGTTAGCGATGACCAAACCAGAGCCGACAATCCTCCGCCGCAACGACCCTGCAGTAATAGAATCGGGAGAGGGTCTGTCTGTCTGTGTGTGTAAGGATGTTTTAATATGATGGGATACTAAGTTTTTGATACTATCCTTAGAATCAGACTTACTAAGGATAATAGCAACCTCTGAATCCACGGCCAGTGTTTCCAGTGACCTCTCATTGATTTTGCGGGGGATATTATACTTAAAGCCTTTATTTAATAGACTCAGTTCATTGTGTGTGAATTCAGTACTAGTGAAATTTGTAACGTGTGGATGAAATGAAGAGGTCCCTGAATCTTGATTTGTCCTACCCCTAGTTAACTTGTTGAGTTTGTCACGTTGACGTAGGTACCTCTTATGTACCTCCATCGACGCGATATCCCTAGCTTTATCGTCCAGATTGTCAAATTCAACACAGTGCAAGGAGAAAGCTAATTCGGTATGTAAAACTTTTAAATGTAATTTTAAATTATCCCTAACCGAAAACCAATGTCTTGACTCTTCGTTGAGCCAAATTTTTTGAGCCCGGTTTACTGCTATTGACACGGCAAAGCTTTTACTACGCGACCGTATCTGAATATAATCGGGTATTATATTCAGATGTTTGCACTGTTGGTTGAACCAAACATTCTGAACAGCAATTCGGTGCAGTTTAGTGAGTTTAATATATAGTTTTGCCTGACAAGCTATGCTGGCTGTTTTTATAAAGTTAATACTATCAGGCGTTACTTTTCGGAAGTCCATAGTTAAATAAAATAAATCTAACTACTTTGCAATATTCCGCCACATGCAAATTACCCAACTCTCGTATTTATTCATGCACAAGTCCGCCCTCCAAACCCACTTAGGCCGAAAGAATAGAGAAATAATTTTGAAAATAGAATAAATATGAGAGTTGTGTTATCGTACAAAAAATAATAAAAAACTTCGACACGTGTTTCGCCCCCAACCAGAGGCATCATCAGGAGATGTTGATGACTCGGCGCACGGCGACCGAATGAGCCACAACTCGTAAACCGCACCTATTTATATCCTAGGTTTTTTATTTCTACCCACAACCATAATACCAAATTATTTTATGTGTACCCACCACCGTTGTTTGAATGACGTATACCTACCCGCAGCAAAGGGGAAGAGGCGAAATTAAGTTGATCATTTAAAATATTAGGGTTCAAGCGTCTATGTTTGTAGATTTCTAATTGTTCCAAAACCGAAAGCCTCAGTCCTTTGTTGCAGGTGTGTAGAACGTCATAAGTGTGAGGATTAGGTAGGGAGTGACCGGAGTCCAACAAATGTTTTGCGAAATGAGACCGTTCTGGGCGATTGTTTCTAAAAGCTGATATATGTTCTTTATACCGCGTCGCGAAGCTACGGCCGGTTTGGCCAATATAAACACCCTCACAATCCCCACACTTAAGCCTATACACACCTGACTTTTATTACTGACTATATACTGACCTTTATTATTTTTTGTACGATAACACAACTCTCATATTTATTCTATTTTCAAAATTATTTCTCTATTCTTTCGGCCTAAGTGGGTTTGGAGGGCGGACTTGTGCATGAATAAATACGAGAGTTGGGTAATTTGCATGTGGCGGAATATTACAAAGTAGTTAGATTTATTTTATTTACTTAAATAATTAATAATTTAAATATACATAAACGTACATATATAAACCTACACATAATGCCATACTTAATATATATATTTATATATACTATACGTTACCTGATAGATATACACAATAATAATTATGAGCTACGACTATACTCTGACGAAAATAAATAAATCAATGTCGATCCTGCCTATGAATCACTATTATATAGTTCATATACCTTCTTCTTGAAAACGGAGCGGCTGGTTGACATTTTGACCTCCAAGGGGAGCACATTCCAGAGGAGAATAGATTGAACAAAGAAAGAAGAGTGAACTAGACTTGAAGTGTGAAAAGGACAGTGCAAAAGAAGATTGTTTGAAGAGCGTAAGTTTTATTGTGATTGGAGCCTAGAAATTGGAAGTATTGATTCAGATAAGTGGGGACATTAGGAGAATTTAAGAAGGAGTAAAGCATACTCACAGCACGCAAACTACGACGTTTGCGTATGGATAGCCACCCCAACTCAGAGCGGAATTCCGAAACATGGTCATACTTACGCAAATTGTGAACGAATCGAATGCAATTGTTGAGAAGCCGGTCAAGTTTATTCAGCAGATCTGCATTCAGGTCGAAATAGCACACATCACCATAGTCTATGACAGGAAATATCAACGTTTGCATGAGTGCTATCTTAGTGTTGGCTGGAAGGAAGTTCTTTAAGCGGTAAAGAGCTCGTAAGCTGCCCGTCACCCTCTGACATACTCCGGCAACTTGAGCCTGCCAGCTGAGCGTGGCATCAATACGCAGTCCCAAGTTTTTAACGCTCGTAGTGAAGGGAATAGGCTTTGCTTTGAAGACTATGGGCGGAATGGTGACATCCTTCAGCCTTCCCAGCATTCTACTACTCCCTAAAATTATGCTCTGGCACTTATCAGGGTTCACCGACAATCCAAATCCCTCACACCAACTGCCTAATGCGTTCAGGTTAGTATTTACATTGTCGATGGCCTCCGTCAGGTTATCCACGGTGGCTTGACTGTACAACTGCAGGTCATCAGCATACAGGTGATACGCACACTGAAGATCACAGGTTAAGAAATTAATAAATATAGAAAAAAGAAGAGGTGAAAGAATACCGCCTTGTGGGACCCCAGCATCGAGATTGCACCAGTTAGACGAGACGTCATCGATGCGCACCGACTGTTGGCGATCCCGAAGATAAGAGGAGAACCACTCCAGTTCATCGGTTGAGATCTTTAGATGGGTTAGCATACCTAACAGGATGTCTTGGTTCACACAATTAAATGCGTTAGAAAAATCAACCAGGACCAGCACTGTAACTTTTGTGTCTTCGATCCCACTTCTGATATCCTCGGTAACCTTTAGCAGGGCAGAAGTAGTGCTATGCCCGGGTCTAAACCCAGACTGCAGAGGGTTGAGTATGGCATTTCGCCTTATAAATTTGGACAGCTGGCTGTGCACACATGCTTCCAACACTTTGGACAAAAAAGGAAGGATGGAAATGGGGCGAAAGTGATTAGGAACAGAAGGATTAGGTATTTTAGGCACAGGACATACATAGGCTTTACGCCATAGGGTGGGAAATTGGTTAGATGAGAGAGAAAAGTTGATGATGTGGGAGATAGGTAAAAGGAGTTGGTCCAGGATAGGGACAATCATACGACGACTGATGCTGTCACAGCCAACGGCGTTGGACTTAATTGAGAGAACAACCCTTCTGATCTCTTCCAATGACACTAGAGAAAATTCAAAAGGAGCGTAGTCGGGATCGGCAAGACTGGCAATGAAGTCCACCGTTTGACACTTGGTTTGGACGTCCATATTGTGCGAGGTGGAGAAATGATAATTAATGGCGTCCAACCCAATCGTCCCCGGCAACTCCAGGTGCCCTGACTTGCCAATACCCAAGGAGCCGAGAAACTTCCAAACTTCAGCCGGCGAAGAGGAAGAAAGGTTATCAAAGATATGTCGGCGTTTAGCGTTACGTATCACCTGGTTACATCGATTCCTGGCAGATTTATATAGATCCCAGTTTGGGTCCGTCTTTTGCTTTTTAAACTTTCGAAAGGCTCGATCTCTGCACCTCATTGCAACTCTAACCTCCTCCGTGATCCAAGGTGCACCTTAGATCACGGAGGAGTCAAACGTCGTCCTGCAGGACGACGTTTGACTCTCACCCTTATAATCGATGCATGTACATCGTAAAGTCTGACGAGGATGTCGTTAAACATCCCTACTTTATCGTCGATCGAATTTGCCGTCTTCAAGGGGTCCCAATTAATAGCAGTGGCATCAGAACGTAATTTATTGACTTCTATACGGCTAAAGCAGCGCCTTTGTAGAATTTTAGACTTCAGCTTCGGAGGTTTGATTCTGTAGGAGACATACAAGAGATCATGGTGCGAAAAAGCAGGAGCCAGGCACTGTCCAAGACGACGAACTAACGAAGGAGTAGAAGTTATAATTAAGTCGAGCCAGGTATCAGCAACATCCTTATTGTGGTGAGTAGCCTGAAGTGGCAATACATGAAGACTGGCTCACTCAAGTATGTGCTGTAGCTTCGCTTCTCGAGGGGAGTTTGCAAGGAGATTCAAGTTAAAGTCACCCATGATGATGTGATGCTCATAATCAGACGCCAACGACTCTAAAACCAATTCTAAGTCGGTGAAATAATTAACAGATGGGGACAATAGACAACTCCGATGAGTACCTTGACAGCCCTTACCCAAACCTCTAAGAAGAGATATTCCGCTGTAGCGGAATACTGGGAAGGAGATGCGGCAATTATTTTATAGGAGAACTCACTGCGGAGATATATTGCAACCCCACCCCTCTCTTTACCCAACCTATCATTCCGTATTAATATGAAGCCGGGCAGTGGGTAATAAACTGAAAGAAGGTTGGGTTTGAAAAAACTCTCAGAAATCAAAACGGCATGTACGTGTGAATCAGCAAACGTTTCCAAGAAGTCGGTATAGTGACCGGGGACACTTTGAGCGTTTATGTGGCAAACATTTAGTGACCGACCCGCTTCGGGCTCAAAGAACTCAGTCAATTCCTCCTTTAATGAATTTGTTACTGAGCAAAAACTGTCATCGCTAGACTCAAGAGCAGAATGAAATGAGCAGCTATCATCGGATTCGTAACTCATAGAATAACAATAAAATAAAATGTAAATATTGGATAGAAACAGGCGTTACTTGGCGAAAATCCATTTGGCTGTTCTCTCTGAGACAGTCTTGATAATGCCTCGTTTAGAGGTGAAACAATTGTCGACGTTTTGTTTTTTTTTTAATTCTGCGAAAAATTAATGCTATTATAAATTTAAAGAGTTTTTTCTTAAAACATTTTACTTACCATCGCTTTAAAATGTAAATAAATTAAGATAAGTAAAGTACTTACGAATTATACTTACTTAAATACGAAATAAAGTATAAATAATAAATATTACATAAATGTACCCGTGCACTACGTTTAATTTAAAAGGTTGCAGTCTCTGCACCACCCGCCAGCACACCCACACAAATATTTACAAGATTAAAAGCTATAAACAGAACCACAACTTTAGTGACAGAAGAAAGTATTATATCCACATCCATGTATAAGTTAGGTCTGCCAATGTCAACCATCACTCTGACTGCCAGTAAAGCGATTCGCAACTAGATTGGTTAGTAAAGAACAACCGCCGATAGTCAAGACGGTATAGTAATAATACTTTCGTCTGCCTATTATGAGCCGAACAGAAAAAATTAAAATGACAGATAATGAAAGACATGACACTGACAGATGAGCTGCGATGCGAAGTACATAAACACTTTCAAAATATATAGGGAAAACATCATCAAAACAATAGTTGTACAATTCAAAACAAGAATACGCACATTGGAATAAAATGGAATACCGAATATACCGATACGTACATACCGAATGAATATAATTAACTGAACTAAAACTAAGTGAACAAGAACGAATGTACGTGCAATCAGAAAATAAAAATAAAATATAAAATAAAATAACGTTTATTATCTTTGAAATTTTCAGAAAATTATTTAGATTCGTCAGAAGATGGTGTGACTCTACCGAGGGTTCCAAAATGCAACGAGACTGAGAAGAGCCCTCAAGAAACTCAGCTCGGCTTTTTTCAAAATATTTCATCTTAAATCTAAAACAGAGTTATTTAGAAAGGAGCAATTCGTTACGTTGTTACAACCAGGCCGCCTTGTCATCTAAGAAATCATTAATACTATAATAAGCTTTATGGCACAATTTACTTTTTATTAGTTTTTTAAATTTATTGACAGATAAATTTGCTATTTCGGTTGGCAATGTATTGTACATTCGAATAAAGTTCCCCGCAAAAGAATTACTCACTTTATGAAGCCTAAATTTAGGAACAGCCAGTTTATCCTTATTTCTTAAGTTTAGATTATGATTATCACTATTTTTCACAAATTTACTTTTGTTCTTGTGGGTATACAATAAAATTTCATAAATATACTGTGAATACACTGTAAGGATGTTAATATGCTTAAACTTATCTCTTAATGACTCCCGAGACCCCATTCCATAGATAGTCCGGATAGCCCTCTTCTGCAACACAAAGATGCATTCAATATCGGCAGCGTTACCCCACAGTAGTATGCCATATGTCATGATACTGTGGAAGTAGCTGAAGTAGACAAGACGCGCCGTTTTAATGTCTGTAAGTTGTCGGATCTTTTTGACAGCATAGGCTGCTGAACTAAGCCTGGCCGAAATTTTCCCGATATGAGGCCCCCATTGCAATTTGGAGTCTAACGTTATGCCCAGAAAGACAGTGTCATCGACCAATTCTATTATATCATCCCTAACCTTAACACTGGTTTTAACAAGTCTTACATTAGGTAAGGTGAATCTTACACATTTAGTTTTATTTTCATTTAATAATAAATTATTAGCACAAAACCAGTGGACTATCCTAGAGAGGGCAATGTTTACATCGTCAAGTTCGCGCTGTCCACGTTTAACTTTAAATATTAAAGAAGTGTCATCAGCAAACAAAACTACCTCGTGGTCGTCTCTTATGAGGTGAGGGAGATCATTAATATATACTAGAAAAAGAAAAGGTCCCAAAATTGAACCCTGCGGTACCCCCATTGCTACAGGAGAACCAGGTGACTGTTTACCATTGATCACTACTTTCTGGACCCTATCACTTAAGTAAGAATTGACGAAATTCAAGGCCGTCCCCCGGATTCCGTAATGATCAAGTTTCTTAATTAAAGTCTGGTGCTGAACGCAATCGAAGGCCTTAGATAAGTCACAGAATACACCATAAGCATCATATGACTCTTCCCAGGCCCTGTATATACACTCTAATAATTTAATACCGGCATCAGTGGTGGACCGACCACGAGTGAAACCGAATTGTTTTGTATGTAATAGTTTATTAACGTTAAAGTGATTTTGCATTTGATTAAGCATAATTTTTTCAGAAATTTTACTAAATGTAGGTAGTACAGAAATGGGACGGAAATTGGACGGATCTGAAGTACTACCCGATTTAAACAGGGGAATTAATTTACTAGATTTCATTAAATCAGGGAACACACCACTATCAACACAATTATTAAATATTATTACTAGTTCAGGAGCAACCATTTCAATAAAAGAATTTACTAAATACACAGAGATGCCCCAGAGGTCAGCTGTTTTCTTGATATTTAAAGATTTAAAAGTTTTTAAGATAGTGTTTATGTTAACTTTACTGAATTTAAATATAACGTTACAACAAGGAACGTTTGCTTTTAACAAAGATTCTGCAATGGGGGTTGAAGAGCCTAGGGTTTTTGTCAAATCTACAGGAATTCGGGAGAAAAAAATTTCAAATTCGTTAGCGACCTCGAAGTCTGATGTAGTTATTTTACCATTTATATTAAGTTTAAAATGATTATCATTTAATTTTTGTTGACCTCTTTCCGCGTTTATAATTTTCCAAGTAGATTTAACTTTGTCTGCACTATTGAGAATTTTATCACTTATATATTTTGATTTAGCTGCTAAACAATCTGCTTTAAACTTTTTTGAATAAGTTTTAACATAATCTAGAAATTCAACTGATCTATTAAGCTGTCTTTCTGAGTATAGTTCATAAAGTTTGTGTCTACTTTTGTGTATACCCTCAGTGGCCCATTCACTGAAAGTAGGACTATCACTAATCATGACCTCCTTAGACTTGAATATGGAGTTGAACTCGTTGTAAAAAGAATCAAAAAATAATTTATACATTACATTTGGATCTAAGCCAGTGTCTAAGAATGGAATTTTATTGCAAAGTCCAACCCTCATACGTTCCAAGCGGTCACCAGTTATTGGTCTACATAATATTTTACGTTTTATAACTTTTTCTTTAGTGATTTTAAAAGATGCTATTTGCCCACAATGGTCTGAATCTAGCTTTTTTATAATACTTTTACTTTCTGGCAACATATCGCTGTATATATTATCCAGGCAAGTGGCTATTGTATTACAATATCTAGTAGGCTCCAAAAATAAGTTTGTAAGATTGTGTGATTTAAATAAATTTAAAATATTATAACTCATAGGCGTATTAACAAGTAAATCGACATTAAAATCACCACATACTATTAGGTACTTATTAGTTTTTCCAAGTTTACATAGAACTTTGTCAATAAGTTCCTCAAATTCGCAAAAGGGTGAGGTTCCAGGTTTATACTACTATGCATACTACTATGAATTGCTCCATTTCCACGCACGACAGTTCGACTTTACACTCTAGAGAAAGAGACACAATATCTTTCCGTTCTTTAAATTTAAGTTGTTTATTTAATAAAATCAAAGATCCCCCCCGTACTGTGGTCACCCTGCAGAATGCACTACCAACCCGGTGATTACTGAAATTGAACATGAGCTCATACGACTTACGCATATGTTCTGTAATACAAAAAATATCAATATTATCTGAATTCATTAACAGTTCCAACTCTAACTCTTTGCCATGTGTTAAACAACCAATATTTTGATGCCCTATGTTGATATAATTTACATTTTTTGATTTGGTTTGATTTGGAGGGCATTTTTTAACATAATTAATATTTGTAACTAAATTTAATTCAATTAATTGACTATGTCTGCTAAAGGGTAATATTGCCTCTGTTGTCGTAGAACTTAATTTAAATTACTTGGAACAGATTCCAAAGTCTTAACACTAAATCTACATTGCTCAATAAAAGCAGTTTTGTCAGCCAAGTTCTTGGCTGAAGTGTAAAAATAATTGAATAGCAAACTTGCTATTTGTCTCTTATAATGCTTTGGTAGAAAATACCTACCTTTGTTTACATAAACAATATGTTTGTTATTGTTAAAGTTACTGTCAGAAGTTGACAAATTGTATTTATATACAGTTCTCTTAAAAACAGAATTAAAGTCAATTACATGGAATTTATTATTATATTGGCTAGTTAAATTGAGTTGTAAATTTATCTTATATCTAAGAGAATTTTCCACGTCTGGCACACCTTTTATGTATGGTAATGTAAACATTACTACATGTTAGAGGTGAATCATAGTCTCTACATGGTAGAGACTATGATTTAGATACTATTACTTCCCCCGGCATCCGCACCCGCCGAGCTTGATGATAATAATTTGGGATGCTTTCTAATAACAACATTCAGTTCATCGAGGGTGGTGACTTTATACCGATGCCCATCCTGCGCTCTGATCATTATGATGCTATCCTGCGTCCAGCAGCTCCCCATGCTGAAGTGCAACCGCGCCTTCGCAAACACGGTCTGTCGGGTCCTGGTAAGGAATTCTTTGACAACCACTGTGGATCCCTTCAGCTTCGCCTTTGCACCCCAGACACTAGCCTTGACACTTGTGCTGCAAAACCGAACAAGCACAGGACGGTTGCGGCCTGTTCCAGTAGCCCCGAGCCGGTGACAGGACTTGATTGAGGCGACAGTGATGTTCCTCAAAGACAACTTACTATGCAGAACATCAAGGACAATCCCTGTGCAGTCCTCCTTGTCAGTCTCACTGAGACCATTAAAGACGAGAGTTTTCCTCCTCTGCCAGGTGTCGATTGCATCTGTAGTCTTGACACATTCTGCAATTTGAGTGCGAAGAAGCCCGAGAATATTAAATATCAGCTCCCGGAAGCTACGGAACTCATCAGCCACTTTTGCCACAGTATCCTTTGCAGGTCCACTGACTTGTAGCTGTGCTTGGAGCTCGTCCATTTTCCTGGTGAAGCTTTCCTCAAGGTTCTTCTGTACATTTAGTATCTCATCAAGCTGTGGCATTTTAGTGTTGAGAATGTGTAATATATGTAGTTTAGAACTAAATCAGGTGAAGTGTGATGATAAGCTGGCAGGTGGTGTCCAAAACTTGTTACTTATATCACATAAGGAATCACAAACATGAGTACACTTATTTTGCTTAATATTACACTAGTTTAGGTAAACAGGTATGGCTATTAGCTATTAAATCTATTTTAAATAAAGTTTTCAAATCATAGATGTGCTCACTCTTTGACATCTACCCACATTTTCATATTTTCATAGTTATGTTTCCGATTTCGTGAAATATCGATTACCAAATAATCGATATTTCACGTATTCACTACTATTTTGACCACCGTTGTGACATCGTTGATGTCAGCTCATCATCAAGCGAGGTGAAGTCAAGTTGACGAGCAATATATTTAAGTAGGGATATATAAAAATACTGCTGTGTGGTTTCCCGGCATAGAATAGGACCACTCCATCTCTTCTCGTGGATGTCGTAAGAGGCGACTAAGGGAACACCAAAGGAAGGGCAGCGGCGTCTTTTGTGATACATCCTAAATTAATACCGCGCTCGCCAACCCGTTTGCCAAGCGTGGCGAGTATGGCAAAACCTCCAAATGATGATAATACAGAAAAAGACCAGGCCCCTAGTCCCCGGCAGCCCCGCTATTCCTGGCTCCGGTAACGATCATGGTAACGGCGGGGCAGGGGGTGCGAAGAATCCCCGGCAGAGATTCGGCTACCACCCCAAATGGAAACTGGCCCTGGTAAGGCACAACGTTAGCACGATGAGGACTGACGAGAAGCTGCTCGAGGTGGAAGAGGAAATGAGTAGGTTGCACTGGGACATTGTGGGGTTGTCTGAAGTGCGAAGAGCGGGGGAAGGCACGACAACCCTGAAGTCCGGCCACCTACTCTACCACCGGGAGGGTGACAGAAAGTCACTGCATGGTATCTAGTTCCTCGTCCACAGGTCCCTTATTAACAACGTCATATCCATCGAGAGTGTCTCGAGTCGGGTGGCATACCTGATACTTAGAGTATCCAAAAGATACTCCCTGAAGGTCATCCAGGTGTACATGCCCACCAAGTCATACTCCGATGAAGAGGTTGAGGAAGTGTATGAGGACATAAGTAGGGCCATACATGCTTCCAAAACCTATTTCACTGTTGTTATGGGGGACTTCAACGCGAGACTGGGCGAACGAAGCGATGGGGAGTTGAGAGTGGGACCTTTTGGATATGGGCAGCGGAATGACCGGGGCCACATGCTGGCGGACTTTATGGAGAAGGAGGACCTCTTCGCGATGAACTCTTTCTTGAAAAAGCCACACCAGAGAAAGTGGACCTGGCTAAGCCCCGCTAACATGGCGTATGAGATTGACTACATCTTGACGACAAAGAGGCAAATATTCAATGATGCCTCTGTGATCAGCCGTGTAAAAACCGGTAGCGATCACTGTATCGTAAGGGGCACATTGAATATTAATCCTAGACTAACGTCTGATGAAGTCAACACTCAGACCATCACATGCCTATGTCCAGGACTCCGAGAGCTTTCAACTTGAACTATCCAATCGTTTCGATTGCCTACAGGATTGCGTTTCAGTGGACGAGGTAAACAACGCGCTGGTAGAAGCTGTCCAAACGGTGGGATCTAAATTCTTTAGGTCTCGCCCTAAACAAAAACCTCATAAGGTCTCGACCCAGACCCTTGATCTCATGGCCAAACGTCAATCTATATCGCTACAGACCTCCGTCGATGCTGAGGCATATAGGCAGCTCAACAGACGCATACAGAAATCCTTGCGACATGACATTCGCTCCGATAAAACTAAAACTATTAAGGAGACGATAGAGCGAAACAAAGGCTCCAAAGTGTTTGCGAGGAATGCGTCCGTTGGACAAAGCCGGTTGACGAAGCTGAAGACGGAGGATGGCGGCATGGCAACGACAACAGTAGAGGTACTTAGGGAGGTCGAAAGGTTTTATGGGCAGCTATATATACATCAGTTAAACAGCCCGCGGGCATGGTTAAAGATCCAAGAGCCAAGCTTACCCGACATTACACCGAAGACATCCCGGACATCAGCCTGTACGAGATTAGGATGGCCCTCAAACAGCTAAAAACTAACAAAGCGGCGGGTGAGGACGGAATTACAGTAGAGCTCCTGAAAGCGGGCGGAACGCCGGTACTAAAGGTTCTTCAGAGGCTCTTTAATTCCGTCCTACACGAAGGCATAACGCCGGAAGCGTGGAACGGGGGCGTGGTGGTCCTTGTCTGCAAGAAAGGCGATAATACTTTGTTGAAGAATTATAGGCCCATCACGCTCCTGAGTCATTTTTACAAGCTGTTTTCGAGGGTTATTACGAACCGTCTCGCCAACAGGCTCGATGACTTCCAACCTCCCGAACAAGCCGGATTCCGAAAAGGCTACAGTACCATAGACCACATCCACACAATGCGACAGGTTATACAGAAGACCAAAGAGTATAACCGGCCTCTCTGCTTAGGATTCGTGGACTATGAGAAAGCTTTCGATTCGATCGAAATATGGGCCGTGATACAGTTCTCCAGCGGTGCCGGATAGATCACCGGTATATCGAGGTGATGAAGTGTTTATACCAGAATGCCACTATGTCGGTCCGAGTACAGGAACAGAGCACGAAGCCAATACCACTGAAAAGGGGCGTTAGACAGGAGTTATCTCTCCGAAACTGTTTACCGCTGCCTTGGAAGACGTCTTCAAGCTACTGAACTGGAAAGGACGTGGCATCAACATAAACGGCGAGTATATCACTCACCTTCGGTTTGCCGATGACATTGTCATTATGGCAGAATCGCTGGAAGACTTAAACACCATGCTCGAAGACCTCAATAGAGTATCCCAACAGGTGGACCTTAAGATGAATATGGACAAGACAAAGGTTATGTCAAATGTCCATGTTGCGCCTCTACCGGTGCATGTTGGGGACTCAGCCTTAGAAACTGTTGACGAGTACGTCTACTTGGGTCAACTGATCCAGGTAGGCAATTCCAGCTTCGAAGACGAGGTACATCGACGAATCCGACTCGGCTGATCAGCGTTCGGGAAGCTACGAGATGTCTTCTCGTCCGACATACCTCAGTGCCTGAAGACGAAAGTCTTTAACTAGTGTGTGTTACCAGTGATGACTTACGGATCTGAAACGTGGTCCCTCACTATAGGTCTCCTAAACAAGCTCAAAGTCACTCAACGAGCTATGGAGAGGGCTATGCTCGGTATTTCCCTACGTGATCGCGTCAGAATTGATTATATCCGTAGGAGAACAAAAGTAACCGACGTAGCCCAGCGGATTAGCTCGTTGAAGTGGCAGTGGGCGGGACACATAGCGCGCAGAACAGATGGCCGATGGAGCAAAAAGTTCTGGAATGGCGACCGCGTACGGGCAAACGTAGTGTAGGACGCCCAACGGCCAGGTGGAAGGACGACCTCATCAAGGTCGCCGGGAAGCGCTGGATGCGGGCTGCTTTAGATCGGTCATTCTGGAAGTCTATGGGTAAGGCCTATGTTCAGTAGTGGACTGTGTGTGGCTGATATGATGATATTAAAATAAAATCGATTTTCTCATATTGAATAATATCAATTACATCCTTATTCCACAATCCACAAGCAAGTAGCAGGCTGTCATAACTGTCACTACTGTCACATATTACTTTTTTAAATACTAATGATAGATACAAAGACAATCAATATGGTATGCAGTTGTTATACGAGTAGTATTTGTCTGTAAAACTTAACCTGCTGTATTTATAGATTGCTTGCTTGCTAACGGTTATTTCTACTACCTATCAATAATGTCTAGAAAAATTATTTAAAGGGTTCTAACTTTGAAGTCCATTCCGATTTCCGAGCAATTAAAATGTATAAAAATAATTAACCAACTACTGTCGGTTTCTGCGCAAACATAACCTTATAATCTGACATTTGTTGGATTCTTGCGCTTGACTTGCTTGTCCGTCTTAAAAATACAATGTGATGAAAATTGGAAAAATATTTCACATTTAAAAAGCCTTTTTCCATTGGTGTTGGTTCTGGGGCGAATGATGTATGGACGCGTAGCAATGTCCTTTCTTTAGGTCACACTATAAGTTTTGCGTAACTTACGCACGTACATTTTAAAATTTTTTCATGCGATCGAACCATTTTTTAAAACAGGAGGACCACAGATCTGAAGGCATGTTTTCTACGTGCTGATTGAACGCTATCACTGCCTCTTCGGAGTTGGTAAAAGTGAAACCTCTCATCAAATCTTTGATTTTGGGGAAAATACAGAAATCACAGGGTGCTAGGTCGGGGCTCTGCACAGGATGGGTGACGAGTTGTTCTTTTTCGGAAGCTAAAAATGACTTTGTTTTGTTGGCCGTGTGTGAAGAAGCGTTGTCATGATGTAGGAGAACGCGGCTTTTGGGTCGTCTTTCGCGAACTTTTTCTAACACCCTGGGTAAACAAATGGTAGAATACCAATCGGCATTAACACTCTTTTGATCTTCAAGTGGAATTGTACAGATGGGACCCGTAGCTGAGAAAAAAAACGCGATCATTTTTTACCAACGTTTCTCGCCTGCCTCACTTTTGTTGGCTTGTTCTCATTTTGAAACACCCATTCACAAGATTCCTGTTTTTTTTCGGGTTCAAAACAATAAATCCACGTTTCGTCTCCTGTGACAATGTCATAAACAGCATTAGAATGTCCGTGGTCGTACTTCAGTAGCATCTGTGAGCACCATTCCACGCGAGCCCGCTTCTGCTCCGCTGTCAGTTCATGAGGGGTCCAACGACAACAAAGTTTCCGAACTTTCAATTCTTCGTGTAAAATTTTCTGGATTTGACGCATACCAAACCCCAATAGTCCTCGAATTGCCTCATAGGTAATTCGCGGGAGAACTTTTAAAATCATAAAAAATCATCGCTCTAAAATCTTTTCGACTTAATTCCATTTTCGTTGCATACGTGGAACTTTGATGTGTGATAAAAAACAATTGACAAATGATTTCCCGCCAATTGTTTTTTTTTTATTACTAAGAAGGTTGAAACGTTTAAAAAAATATAACCTTCGAAATTCAAATAGTTCCGATTAGCTAGAAGTGCAAAACTTTTAGTGTGCCCCATGTATTTTGAGAACAAAATAATATAATTGTAGAAATTACACAATTATGAAATAAACAGCACTAAAACCACTAAGGTTTAGGTAAAAACCACTAAGGTTTAGAAATCATTTTCCAATACAAAAACCAACTTTTTATCAGTTAACAAATTAATTTGTTTATAACAATTAATAGCCCAACCGCACAAATTTTGTTTTCTTACCAATCGACGCCTTTTGGTCCAAGGTTTACAAAAAGTACAAATTTGTATTGGGGAAATCACATTTTCACTGATTGGTCAGTCATTTTCATTTCTAAGCACTTTTTCGGGGGTTTGCCGCTTGTCTACAACCATCAGTTTCTTTTCGATCTGTCCGTTTAATCAACTCAATTTCGTAACAGCACTATAAAAGTAGTAGAATACCCGAATCCGGCGGGTTGAATGAACAAAAACAATCTTGAATAACCCAAAGCAGCAATAGCAATGTTTAGCGCATAGAAGCAAAGCCTGGATTTGCATAACACGGCTCGGATCATCGGCTGTGATTGTTTCGATGCCAGTTACATCCCATGTAATTCGGAGGGATTTCTACTGATAAATTGGCTCTGATTACATTTACAAAAAGGTTTGCTATTTCACAATAAATGTTACCTTTAAAACTGTCGTCAAAATAACGATATTAAAGAGGTAAAGAGATTAAATATTAATTGTTCGAATTTCCAGATCTATTTGGTGACGAGATGCCAGAAAAAAAAATGTGAAGTCGACGATGGACAGTTGGCTAAGTTAATTTCAATGTTCATACTGGTTCATGCATTCATAAGGACACATCGAGTCCAAAAATATAAGTATTTAATCCCTGAGGAAGTGCACAGAGGCGTTTTAAACGACCCAATTTTAGCCAGTCACTTTCTTGATCCTACAAAAAGCGAGGCGATTATCATTTTCGGGAACTTTGAGAATATTAATAAGATCCTCATCCATTTAGAATTTCAAGTGATCCTGATATGCCTTGAAATTATGATATAAAGCAAAGATTGTATGTTGTTGTTATTGATCGTCGTAGCTCAGTGGTCAAAGTTGTCAATGTCAGGGTAAGGCCGTGGGTTCGACTCCTGCCGATGACAGTTTTTGCGATCTATTTATAATTTCAATCTTAATATTTTAAGAATAATTTAAGCAAACTCATTGCTTTAAATCACAAAAATATATTGAAATTATTTGTTATTATATTATTTCAAGTCGTCGTTAATGCCTTAAAATTCTTGATAGAACTAGTAGCATATGCTGATGAAATAGATTGATAAAAACCGGCCAAGACCGAGTCGGACTCGCGCACAGAGGGTTTCGTACCAAATCGACAAAAAATCACGTTTATTGTATGGGACCCCCTTAAATACTTATTATATTCTGTTTTTTAGTATTTGTTGTTATAGAGGCAACAGAAATACATCATTTGTGAAAATTTGAACTTTCTAACTATTACGGTTCATGAGATACAGCGCAAGACAGACGGACAGACGAACGGACGGATGGACAGCGAAGTCTCAGTAATAGGGTTCCCGTTATACCCTTTGGGTACGGAACCTTAAAAAACAACGTCACCAGCATATACTGTCGTTTAAAATATTTATGTCGCAAATTTGACCTACGCAATAACCAAATACTATACAAGGCTTTTTAAACGACACGCAGTATGGCTTATGAGATTTACAACAGGCAAAGCCAATAAGTAGACAGACAAAGTATAATAGCCATGGTGGTCGCCTGTTCGCCCTCATGCCGATAATACGTCACCACTTTCTTGGAAATATGCGTTAATATTTCGCAAAGAATTTCATTACTACAAGCCTTGCTGGCTTTCAAATAAATGTTATTGCTTTTCTTTCTTCGTTGATCGTCGATACATTTTATAGGGTTGAGCATAAATAAAGAAATACCATACTGTATTTATATACAGTATGGTATTTCTTTGTCTGGTTATTTGTGAACATTTAAGTGACAAAGTACATGTACATTTATATATTGCTGTTTAAATGTGATTACGAGTTGACTCCTCATTAGGCTTTGAATAAGAAGTCTTTCAGATAGTCATAGATTTAGGATAAGTAGGTATATAATCTACCTATATATTTCTAACTAAACTTTGTACCCCTGTTTACGAAAATTGCAGAAAAGGAGTACTTAGTATGAAATTTCGCACACTTAGGCATAGTATACATAGAGAAGGGATGCAAAATGCTAATATTCAAAAGAAAACAATTTCGATCACTGTCGGACTACTAGTCACTAGTCAAGTGTCTAATGATAGCGGTAGCAGTAGCGGCAGCGGCGGTAACACCCACGCCAACGCCAACGCCAACACCAACGCCAACGCCAACGCCAACGCCAACGCCAACGCCAACGCCAACGCCAACGCCAACGCCAACGCCAACGCCAACGCCAACGCCAACGCCAACGCCAACGCCAACGCCAACGCCAACGCCAACGCCAACGCCAACGCCAACGCCAACGCCAACGCCAACGCCAACGCCAACGCCAACGCCAACGCCAACGCCAACGCCAACGCCAACGCCAACGCCAACGCCAACGCCAACGCCACGCAACGCTGCCGCTACCGCTACCGTTGCCGCTAACGCTAACACTAACACAGTGACGTTATAAGTTTGTGTTGGCGTTGGCATTGGCATTGGCGTTGGCGTTGGCGTTGGCGTTGGCGTTGGCGTTGGCGTTGGCGTTGGCGTTGGCGTTGGCGTTGGCGTTGGCGTTGGCGTTGGCGTTGGCGTTGGCGTTGGCGTTGGCGTTGGCGTTGGCGTTGGCGTGGGTGTTGGCGTTGGCGTTGGCGTTGGCGTTGGCGTGGGTGTTACCGCCGCTGCCGCTACTGCTACCGGTATCGCTGCCGCTACTGCTACCGCTATCGCTTCCGCTATCGCTTCCGCTATCGCTTCCGCTATCGCTTCCGCTATCGCTTCCGCTATCGCTTCCGCTATCGCTTCCGCTACCACTTCCACATCCGCTTCCACATCCGCTTTCGCTTCCGCTTCCGCTTCCGCTTCCGCTTCCGCTTCCGCTTCCGCTTCCGCTTCAGCTTCCGCATCCGCTTCCGCTTCTGCTTCAGCTACCGCTACCGCTTCCGCTTCCGCTAACACTAACACGAACATTGGCGTTGACGTTGATGTTGGCGCTGGCGTTGGCGTTGGCGTTGGCGTTGGCGTTGGCGTTGGCGTTGGCGTTGGCGTTGGCGTTGGCGTTGGCGTTGGCGTTGGCGTTGGCGTTGGCGTGGGTGTTACCGCCGCTGCCGCTACTGCTACCGCTATCGCTTCCGCTACCGCTTCCGCTTCCGCTACCGTTTCCGCTACCGTTTCCGCTTCCGCTTCCGCTACCACTTCCGCTACCGCTTCCGCTACCGTTTCCGCTACCGCTTCCGCTACCGCTACCATTATTGCAACCGCTACCGCTACCGCTAACACTAACTCTAACACCAACGCCAACAAATACAAATAAAATTCATTCATCAGGAACATGAGAGATAAACTTTTCCATAGCTGGAAGCGAGATCCAAAGAACATGAAGTTAAGGTTACAGTATAATAAATATAGAAATAGGGTAAATAAATGTATTAACCAGGCTAAAAATAAACATCGTCAACATGAGCTTCTAAAATGTAATAAAAATGTTAGAAAAATATGGTGTAAAATTAATGAGTGGATAGGAAAAGATAATGCTCTGCAGTTTGGCATAAGTAAGAATTTTTGTATTTATTATGTTTACTTAGTCAGATTAAACGCATTTTTATTATTTTATTATTATTACCGCTATCGCTACCGCTACCGCTACCACTTCCAACACCAAACCCAACACCAACGCCAACGCCAACGCCAACGCCAACGCCAACGCCAACGCCATTGCCAACGCCAACGCCAACGCCAATGTCAACGCCAACGCCAACGCCAACACAAACTTATAACGTCACTGTGTTAGTGTTAGCGTTAGCGGCAACGGTAGTGGTAGCGGCAGCGAAAGCGGTAGCAATAGAGTAGTGACAGCGGTAGCAGTAGCGGCAGTGGTAGCGGTAACGGCTACGCCAACGCCAACGCCAGCGCCAGCGCCTTGTGTTGGTGTTGGTGTTGGTGTTGGTCTTGGCGTTGTCGTTGGCGTTGTCGTTGGCGTTGGCGTTGGCGTTGGCGTTGGCTTTGGCGTTGGCGTTGGCGTTGGTGTTGGTGTTGGTGTTGGTGTTGGTGTTGGTCTTGGCGTTGTCGTTGGCGTTGGCGCAGGCGTTGGCGTTGGTGTTGTTGTTGGTGTTGGTGTTGGTGTTGGTGTCGGTGTCGGTGTCGGTGTCGGTGTTGGTGTTGGTGTTGTTGTTGGTGTTGGTGTTGGTGTTGGTGTTGGTGTTGGTGTTGGTGTTGGTGTTGGTGTTGGTGTTGGTGTTGGTGTTGGTGTTGGTGTTGGTGTTGGTGTTGGTGTTGGTGTTGGTGTTGGTGTTGGTGTTGGTGTTGGTGTTGTTGTTGGTCTTGGCGTTGTCGTAGCCGTTACCGCTACCGCTACCGCTACTGCTACCGCTGTCCCTACTCTATTGCTACCGCTATCGCTTCCGCTACAGCTACCGTTGCCGCTAACGCTAACACTAACACAGTGACGTTATAAGTTTGCGTTGGCGTTGGCGTTGGCGTTGGCGTTGGCGTTGGCGTTGGCGTTGACGTTGACGTTGACGTTGGCGTTGGCGTTGGTGTAGGTGTTGGGTTTGGTGTTGGTGTTGGTGTTTATTATAATGTCACGTACCTACTACAATTTGTAGCGCAGAAGTAACCATTTATTAATTTCAAATAATAAACAAAAAATCAATAAGTATCTAAAAACAAACAAAATTTCGCTTAGGGATATGTAGTTGAATACGTAGGTCACACTATAAGTTTTTCGTAACGTAAAAAAACAACATGTCAAACCAAAATATTAAGTTAATTAACTAAATATTTTGAAAAGCAATTGCTTTTCAAAATACTCTCCTTTACATTTTCGCGTTGGCGTTGGCGTTGGCGTGCGCGTTGGTGTTGGCGTTAGACCATTACCGCTACCCATTCCGCTACCCATTCCGCTACCGCTTCCGCTACCGCTTCCGCTACCGCTTCCGCTACCGCTTCCGCTACCGCTTCCGCTACCGCTTCCGCTACCGCTTCCGCTACCGCTTCCGCTACCGCTTCCGCTACCGCTTCCGCTACCGCTTCCGCTACCGCTTCCGTTACCGCTTTCACTACCGCTTCCGCTTCTGCTTCAGCTACCGCTACCGCTTCTGCTAACACTAACACGAACATTGGCGTTGACGTTGGCGTTGGCGTTGGTGTTGGTGTTGGTGTTGGTGTTGGTGTTGGTGTTGGTGTTGGTGTTGGTGTTGGTGTTGGTGTTGGTGTTGGTGTTGGTGTTGGTGTTGGTGTTGGTGTTGGTGTTGGTGTTGGTGTTGGTGTTGGTGTTGGTGTTGGTGTTGGTGTTGGTGTTGGTGTTGGTGTTGGTGTTGGTGTTGTTGTTGGTCTTGGCGTTGTCGTAGCCGTTACCGCTACCGCTACCGCTACCGCTACTGCTACCGCTGTCCCTACTCTATTGCTACCGCTACCGTTGCCGCTAACGCTAACACTAACACAGTGACGTTATAAGTTTGTGTTGGCGTTGGCGTTGGCGTTGGCGTTGGCGTTGGCGTTGGCGTTGGTGATGGCGTTGGCGTTGGCGTTGGCGTTGGCGTTGGCGTTGGCGTGGGTGTTGGCGTTGGCGTTGGCGTTGGCGTGGGTGTTACCGCCGCTGCCGCTACTGCTACCGCTATCGCTGCTGCTACTGCTACCGCTATCGCTTCCGCTATCGCTTCCGCTACCGCTTCCACTTCCGCTTCCGCTTTCGCTTCCGCTTCCGCTTCCGCTTCTGCTTCAGCTACCGTTTCCGCTTCCGCTTCTGCTTCAGCTACCGCTACCGCTTCTGCTAACACTAACACGAACATTGGCGTGTTGGTGTTGGTGTTGGTGTTGGTGTTGGTGTTGGTGTTGGTGTTGGTGTTGGTGTTGGTGTTGGTGTTGTTGTTGGTCTTGGCGTTGTCGTAGCCGTTACCGCTACCGCTACCGCTACCGCTACTGCTACCGCCTGTCCCTACTCTATTGCTACCGCTACCCTTGCCGCTAACGCTAACACTAACACAGTGACGTTATAAGTTTGTGTTGGCGTTGGCGTTGGCGTTGGCGTTGGCGTTGGCGTTGGCGATGGCGTTGGCGTTGGCGTTGGCGTTGGCGTTGGCGTTGGCGTTGGCGTTGGCGTTGGCGTGGGTGTTGGCGTTGGCGTTGGCGTTGGCGTGGGTGTTACCGCCGCTGCCGCTACTGCTACCGCTATCGCTGCTGCTACTGCTACCGCTATCGCTTCCGCTATCGCTTCCGTTTCCGCTTCCGCTTCCGCTACCGCTTCCGCTACAGCTTCCGCTACCACTTCCGCTACCGCTTCCGCTACCGTTTCCGCTACCGCTTCCGCTACCGCTACCATTATTGCAACCGCTACCGCTACCGCTAACACTAACTCTAACACCAACGCCAACAAATACAAATAAAATTCATTCATCAGGAACATGAGAGATAAACTTTTCCATAGCTGGAAGCGAGATCCAAAGAACATGAAGTTAAGTTTACAGTATAATAAATATAGAAATAGGGTAAATAAATGTATTAACCAGGCTAAAAATAAACATCGTCAACATGAGCTTCTAAAATGTAATAAAAATGTTAGAAAAATATGGTGTAAAATTAATGAGTGGATAGGAAAAGATAATGCTCTGCAGTTTGGCATAAGTAAGAATTTTTGTATTTATTATGTTTACTTAGTCAGATTAAACGCATTTTTATTATTTTATTATTATTACCGCTATCGCTACCGCTACCGCTACCACTTCCAACACCAAACCCAACACCAACGCCAACGCCAACGCCAACGCCAACGCCAACGCCAACGCCAACGCCAACGCCAACGCCAACGCCAACGCCAACGCCAACGCCAACGCCAACGCCAACGCCAACGCCAACGCCAACGCCAACGCCAACGCCAACGCCAACGCCAACGCCAACGCCAACGCCAACGCCAACGCCAACGCCAACGCCAACGCCAACGCCAACGCCAGCGCCAACATCAACGTCAACGCCAATGTTCGTGTTAGTGTTAGCAGAAGCGGTAGCGGTAGCTGAAGCAGAAGCGGAAGCGGTAGCTGAAGCAGAAGCGGAAGCGGAACCGGAAGTGGAAGCGGTAGCGGAAACGATAGCGGAAGCGATAGCGGTAGCAGTAGCGGCAGCGATAGCGGTAACAGTAGCGGCAGCGGCGGTAACACCCACGCCAACGCCAACGCCAACGCCAGCACCCACGCCAACGCCAACGCCAACGCCAACGCCAACGCCAACGCCAACGCCAACGCCAACGCCAACGCCAACGCCAACGCCAACGCCAACGCCAACGCCAACGCCAACGCCAACCCCAACGCCAACGCCATTGCCAACGCCAACGCCAACGCCAATGTCAACGCCAACGCCAACGCCAACACAAACTTATAACGTCACTGTGTTAGTGTTAGCGTTAGCCGCAACGGTAGTGGTAGCGGCAGCGAAAGCGGTAGCAATAGAGTAGTGACAGCGGTAGCAGTAGCGGCAGTGGTAGCGGTAACGGCTACGCCAACGCCAACGCCAGCGCCAGCGCCTTGTGTTGGTGTTGGTGTTGGTCTTGGCGTTGTCGTTGGCGTTGTCGTTGGCGTTGGCGTTGGCGTTGGCGTTGGCTTTGGCGTTGGCATTGGTGTTGGTGTTGGTGTTGGTGTTGGTGTTGGTGTTGGTGTTGGTGTTGGTGTTGGTGTTGGTGTTGGTGTTGGTGTTGGTGTTGGTGTTGGTCTTGGCGTTGTCGTTGGCGTTGGCGTAGGCGTTGGCGTTGGCGTTGTTGTTGGTGTTGGTGTTGGTGTTGGTGTTGGTGTTGGTGTTGGTGTTGGTGTTGGTGTTGGTGTTGGTGTTGGTGTTGGTGTTGGTGTTGGTGTTGGTGTTGGTGTGGGTGTTGGTGTTGGTGTTGGTGTTGGTGTTGGTGTTGGTGTTGGTGTTGGTGTTGGTGTTGGTGTTGGTGTTGGTGTTGGTGTTGGTGTTGGTGTTGGTGTTGGTGTTGGTGTTGGTGTTGGTGTTGGTGTTGGTGTTGGTGTTGGTGTTGGTGTTGGTGTTGGTGTTGGTGTTGGTGTTGGTGTTGGTGTTGGTGTTGGTGTTGGTGTTGGTGTTGGTGTTGGTGTTGGTGTTGGTGTTGTTGTTGGTCTTGGCGTTGTCGTAGCCGTTACCGCTACCGCTACCGCTACCGCTACTGCTACCGCTGCCGTTGCCGCTAACGCTAACACTAACACAGTGACGTTATAAGTTTGTGTTGGCGTTGGCGTTGGCGTTGCCGTTGGCGTTGGCATTGGCACTGGCGTTGGCGTTGGCGTTGGCGATGGCGTTGGCGTTGGCGTTGGCGTTGGCGTTGGCGTTGGCGTTGGCGTTGGCGTTGGCGTTGGCTTGGGTGTTGGCGTTGGCGTTGGCGTTGGCGTGGGTGTTACCGCCGCTGCCGCTACTGCTACCGCTATCGCTGCTGCTACTGCTACCGCTATCGCTTCCGCTATCGCTTCCGCTACCGCTTCCACTTCCGCTTCCGCTTCCGCTTCCGCTTCCGCTTCCGCTTCCGCTTCCGCTTCCGCTTCCGCTTCCGCTTCTGCTTCAGCTACCGTTTCCGCTTCCGCTTCTGCTTCAGCTACCGCTACCGCTTCTGCTAACACTAACACGAACATTGGCGTTGACGTTGATGTTGGCGCTGGCGTTGGCGTTGGCGAGGGCGTTCGCGTTGGCGTTGGCGTTGGCGTGGGTGTTACCGCTACCGCTGCCGCTACTGCTACCGCTATTGCTTCCGCTTCCTCTTCCGCTTCCGCTTCCGCTACCGTTTCCGCTTCCGCTTCCGCTTCCGCTTCCGCTTCCGCTTCCGCTTCCGCTTCCGCTTCCGCTTCCGCTATCGCTATCGCTTCCGCTACCGCTTCCGCTACCGGTTCCGCTACCGCTACCATTATTGCTACCGCTATCGCTACCGCTATCGCTACCGCTAACACTAACACTAACACCAACGCCAACAAATACAAATAAAATTGCACTTAGGAATATGTAGTTGATTATAAAGCTTTTTCTTAAAAACGACGTGGGCGTGCGCGTTGGCGTTGGCGTTACATTTAATTGAATTCTTAAAATTAATTTACATGTATTTATCGATAGAAATTCATTATTTCATCAACTTTCATTGTAAAACTATTACGTAGGTACCTACTACCGGGTGCGACATATTTGCATATTTCTATGTCAATTCCTATTGTGTTGTTTCTTCAAGTGATATACCTATTGAACACAAATAATGGAATACTCTGAAAAAATGAATATAATAACATTCAATTGTCAAAATGTGAAACAATCAATGAAGGATATACAATCACTGTGCAGAACAGCTGACATTGTATTGTTGCAGGAAACATGGTTATATCCACATGACTTAGGTTACCTTGCAACTTTAGATTGTGAATTCAGTTATACTGCAAAGTCTTCCATGGACACATCAGCTGGTATCTTGCAAGGTAGACCACATGGGGGCTTAGCAATACTGTGGCGCAAAAGTGCATTTAAGTGGGTGACTGTAGTACATAGTGATAATGATAGGGTTTGTGCAATAAAAATAGTATTAGAAGACAGATGTTTTATGGTTATAAATACATATATGCCTGTGAATTGTAATGATAATCTGCCATGTTTTACAGAATGTCTTAGTAAGATATGTTCTATAATTGAAAACAATAATGTTCAATCAGTGTATGTGTTGGGAGATTTCAATGCACACCCAGGTGTACTATTTTTTAATGAACTTCTAAACTTCTGTAGTGAGCAGGATTTGGTGTGTGCCGACATCAGTTATCTGGGTATGTTATCACAAACATTTACATACATTAGTGATGTACATGGGTGTAAACGTTGGCTAGACCATTGTGTTGTGACACAGTCAGCTCTAAAGACTGTTTTAAAAATTGAGGTTGTACTTCGACCATTTTGCTATGACCACTTTCCTGTGAGAATGGTGTGTGATTTGAATATAATTAGATCTCAAACCTGTATCACCGAGAGTCTTTGTAATGATGTTCTCTGGGGTTTCAGAGGTGCGGAGGACATTCAAAGGTACTCGGAACATGTAATGGTAGGCTGAAATATGTAGATTTTCCTAAAGAATTTGTACATTGTGCAGACAAACCTTGTAGCAGCTTGCACCATAGGATTTTACTAGATAATTTCTACAAAAATATAAAGTGTATATTGAGCGAGGCCGCTTGTAACAGTAGAACCCGTAGGGGCATTGTAAAGAAAAAGGGTATCAAGGGGTGGAATAGGTATGTCAGAGAAGCGCACTTGCAGGCTCGACACAAGTATAATGTATGGAATTGGTATAGGCAACCTAGCAGTGGGCCCATATTTGAGGAAATGAGATAGTGTCGTAGGTTATTTAAGTCAAAATTAAAATGGTGTCTTAAGAATTAGGAGAAGATGGAAATGGATAGGTTAGCCTCACTGCATTCTAGTAAAAAATTTGCATCATTTTGGAAAGAGACCAGGAAATTAAATAAAAGTAACAGTAGCCTTCCAATTAGTGTGGAAGGTAAGACTAATTGTGTAGACATAGCAAATATTTTTAGGGAACATTTTAAGGTGGCCTCGTCTCATGTGGATCAACGGACGGTGATTGATGTTGAGTCTAGTCTATCAGAATCTCAGGTACAATTTAAATGTAAAGAAATAAAAAATACAATTCAGAACATGAAGAGAGGTAAATCCGCTTGTCATGACGGACTCAGCATTGAGCACCTTCAAAATGTTGGTGTACATCTGCCGAGGGTGCTGACAATGTTCTTTAATCTATGTATAGGACATGCCTACTTGCGGTTAATGCTGGATACAATAGTTGTGCCTATTGTGAAAAACAGGACGGGAGACACAGCAGATAAAGGTAACTACCGACCTATTTCTCTTGCAACTGTGATAGCTAAAGTATTTGACAGTATGCTTGATGATCACCTCAGTGGATACATAAACTTACATGATTCCCAGTTTGGTTTTCGTGCTGGGCTATCTACTGAGAGTGCCATTTTTGCTCTTAAGCACACTGTCAAGTATTATACTGATAGGAAAACACCTGTATATGCTTGTTTCCTGGACCTTTCAAAAGCTTTTGACTTGGTTTCCTATGACCTCTTGTGGGAAAAGTTACGGGGGGAGGGGGTACCTACATCATTGATAACCATATTGTCTATCTGGTATGACAGTCAAAGAAACTTTGTTAGGTGGTCGAATGCATTGTCTGACCCATGTACCCTTGAATGTGGTGTTAGGCAGGGAGGTTTCACCTCTCCTAGACTTTTTAATATGTATGTCAATAAACTACTTGTTGAACTCAGCAGCACACATGTTGGATGCCATGTGGATGGGGTATGTACCAACAACTTGAGTTATGCAGATGACATGGTGCTGCTGAGTCCATCAATATGCGGCATTAGAAAGTTGCTGTCAATGTGTGAATTGTATGCTGAGCAACACGGTCTGAGGTATAATCCTAAGAAAAGTGAGCTGTTAGTGTTTGGAGGGAAAAATAAATGTCCAATACATGTCCCTCCAGTACTATTGAATGGGTAATGTCTGGAGCATGTGAAACAAGTTAAATACCTGGGTCACATTGTTACAGATTTACAAGATGATTTGGACATGGATAGGGAGCGTAGGGCTTTGGCTTTGAGGGGTAATATGGTGGCTCGTAGGTTTGCTGGTTGTTCAGTTCCTGTTAAAATTACACTATACAAGGCGTACTGCCAAACATTTTACACCAGCGGACTCTGGGCTAATCATACCCAAAAATCAGACAACACCCTACGTATCCAGTATAATAATGCTTTCAGGGCGCTGTTAAGGCTTCCACGTTATTGTAGTGCATCCGGTATGTTTGCTGACGCGCATACGGATGACTACTACGCAATTATGCGTAAGAACGTGGCATCAATATTGCGCAGAGTGAGGGGAAGCACTAACAGCATCCTGAAGGTGTATGCTGAGAGGTTGGATGGTCCTAACATTGGTAGGTTCATCAAGCTGCACGTTTTATCGGCATCTTGATGAATCTGCCTGTGGTAGGTACTTTCTATAAAATATATGTTAATTTTAATCCTGTTGTTACTAACATAAGAGTTTTTTAAGCAATTGTACTAACACACTATGAGCCCCTGTAGCTTGATAATAAACAATTTTTATTTTTATTGGAGTTTACTCCTTAAGAATCGATTTTCATATATAAGGCGCCCGGTATGAGAAAAATCCGAGGGGTAAAACCTAAATCTGTGATGCGGCGATGCCTAGGGTTACACTCAGACCGGCCAGGAAGCAGGTGTACTGGTGGTCGCCGGAGATTGCAGAGCTGCGCGCAGCATGCATCTCCGCCCGCCGCCGGTACACCAGGTTTCGCCGGAGGCGTCGCCGCCCAGACGACGCGGCAGCCCGAGAGGCGGAGCTTTTTCAGGCATACAGGGAGGCTAAAGGTAATCTCCAGGAGACGATAAAGCAGGCCAAGACGGCGGCCCGCGAGGAGCTCCTGGAGACCCTGCAGCAGAAACCATGGGGGCGCCCGTACCTACAGGTCAGGGAGAAACTCCGACCTAGGGCGCCCCCACTGACCCAGAGTCTTCAGCCGCAGCAGCTGGAGCGGGTCATGGGCTCCCTGTTTCCGACGAGCGCGGAGGAGCACGTCCCTCCGCGCATGGCTCCGTCTCTGCCCGACGCGGATAGCACCAGCGAAGACGACGTACCCGAAGTCAGGGTCGGGGAGCTAGGTGCGGCAGTACTCCGGCTTAAACGCCGGAAAATCACTGCCCCCGGACCCGACGGCATTCCTGGCCGTGCATGGGTCCTGGCCCTCGAAGAACTCGGGCCTCGACTGATGGGGCTCTTTAGCGCATGCCTCGAAAGGGGCCAGTTTCCCAAAGTGTGGAGGACGGGGAAACTGGTCCTGATCCGTAAGGCGGGGCGGCCGGTGGACTCACCGTCCGGATACCGGCCGATCGTGTTGCTCGACGAGGTGTGTAAGCTCTTTGAGCGAATTATCGCGGAACGCCTCGTCGAGCATCTCACGAGTGTGGGGCCAGACCTGGCGGATAACCAGTTCGGTTTCCGTCGGGGACGCTCCACCGTGAGCGCGATCATGCGCGTGAAGAGCCTGACGGAGGAAGCAGTCTCGCAGGGCAAGGTGGTTTTTTTTTTTTTTTTTTTTTTTTTTATATTTAGGTCGACAAATTGACGCCACCCGCCTGATGGTAAGCTGAGGCGACGTCTGGCAATTGAGGGCGACTCTTTGTACTTGTCCTTGTACTTGTCGACGCAGGCTGGTCTCCGCAATTCCACGTCTATTGCGCGGGTTTTGCGTGCGGGTAGGACTCTCTTCTACTCGTTTACGCGAGCCAGCCGATCTCTTCCAGGAACGCCAGCAGGCCCCGCAGGTTTCGCAGAGCTTCAGGGACGGTTTCTGGGTTGCCGAGATGTTTCGCCCTGTAGTTTCTTACTTCCTCACATCGCAGTAGCAGATGGCTGACCGTCTCCTCCTCAGCCATACATGCTCTGCAAAGGGGACTGTCTGTAATGCCAATCGTATATAGATGGCTATTTAGGAGGCAATGCCCCGTTAGGACACCTGTGAAAAGACGAAGATGGGATTTTTTCAACGTCACAAGCCTCCTGGCCTGTCGGCAGTCGAGTTTGGGTAGTGCCTCCCTCGACTGCCGACAGTCCGTTAGACCTGTCCAGAGTGTGTTGTGTAGTGTGTTGGTTTTTTGGGACAATATTGTCCTTATAGTACCTACCGGAAGTGGTAGTATCGGCTCCGGGCCGATTGACTTATAGCTAGAGCCGCTTCTTGCGAGCTCGTCTGCTGCGTCATTTCCCCTGGAGCCGCTGTGTCCTTTAATCCACTGTATAGTGACGTGGTTGTGCTTACTTATCTCAGCCAAGCGCTGATGACAGTCGTAGATGAGGCCCGAGCTGATGATGTGACTGTTTAAGGCCTGTAGTACTGACTTGCTATCAGAGAGTATTCTAATATTAGTGTACCTTACCCCTCTGGAAGCTATAGCCGTTGCTGCCTCTAAGATCGCATATGTCTCGGCCTGAAATACCGTGTTGTGTGATCCTAGTGGCGTTGCTATCTTGATCTGTAGGTCCTCGGAGAACACTCCGCTGCCTGAGCCAGATTTGGTTTTTGATCCATCCGTGAAGACTCTAAGCTCTGTGAGGTTTTGGCCTTCGACGTTGTCATCCTCGAATAACTGGATCTTGTACTTCTTGTCAAAGACAAAGGTTTTCGGTATTCTATCCGATCCCGCCATAAGAATGGGAGAGTCGTTATAGATAATATCCAGAAGTTTTGTGTGATGGGTGCTGATGCCCCTCCATAGTTTTAGAGATTTCAGTCTGAGAGCCGCTGCGGAGGCTTCTTGTGTTATGTGAAGGTGTAGCGGGGGTATGCCCAGCATAGCCTCAACTGCAGCAGTCGGTGTTGTTCTCATGGCCCCTGTCACCGCGAGACAGGCTTGCCTTTGAAACTTTTGTAGTTTTTTCTGACATGTAGTTTGCTGGCATCTGGGCCACCATACCAGCGCTCCGTAGCATAGCATGGGACGTATGACCATATTATATAGCCATAGTGTTACCTTCGGCGAGAGACCCCAGGACTTACCTAGCATCTTGCGACAGTGCCAGAAGGTGATGCTAGTCTTGTTTATCTTGTCGTCTATGTGTTTACGCCAGGTCAGTTTATTGTCCAAAGTAATACCTAGGTACTTGACTTCTTTGGAAAGTGTTAGTACTGTTCCGAACAGTTTGGGGAGTCTGAAGTTGCCTATAACTCGTTTTTGGGTGAACATTACGATTACCGTTTTTGCTGGATTTACGGTTAATTCGTATTTTGTACACCAATTTTCTACTGTTCGGAGGGCAGTTTGGGTGAGTTCACATACTATATTGGCTTCCTTACCTGTGATGAGAATTGTTATGTCGTCTGCATATCCGACAGTGTAGAGGTGGTTTTTGTTTAATTCAGTAATTAGGCTGTTTATTACTAGGTTCCACAGAAGTGGTGAAAGGACACCTCCCTGGGGGCATCCCTTAACCACCTCTACCACCTCTGTGTTGTTATCTAGTAGTAGTGTTCTGTTACTGAGCATGTTCTTTATCCATCCTGATAGCACCGGATTTGCACCATGGTGCTCCAGTGCTGCCATTATGCTAATGAAGTTTGTTTTGTCGAAGGCGCCCTCAATATCTATGAAAGTGCCTAGACATATACCTTTGTTTTGTATCGTCTCTTCCGCCCGGCTTACCACCTGGTGGAGGGCCGATTCGGTTGATTTACCTGCTGTGTACGCATGCTGATTCGTGTGAAGGGGAAAGTGGGTCAGCACATTTTCCCGGAGGGTTCTCTCACACAGTCTTTCCAGTGTTTTTGTGAGGAAAGAGGTGAGGCTGATTGGTCTAAATGATTTTGGGTTTGTGTAATCACTTTTACCTGGTTTAGGTATGAAGATTACCTTCACTCTTCTCCAGCTCGCGGGCACATACCTATAGGCTAGGCAGGCTTGCATGATGGATAGTAGTGGTTTGTAGAGCTTTGGTCCTCCCCATTGTAGGAGTGCTGGAAATCTTCCGTCCGGACCAGGGGATTTGAAAGGTGAGAAACTGTTGATCGCCCATGAGAGCCTATCTGGTGTTATTACAGTGCGCGCGAAATTCCAGCCTTCTTCTGATGGAAGTGACCAGTCCGCTCTTGCCTCTGCAATTTGTAGAAACCTGCAGTCGGGGAAGTGAGTCTTTATCAAGGTTTGTTGTGCTTCCCCCGGTGAACTGGTGTATTTTCCGTCTTGTTTTAGGATACTGCCTATCCCATGGTGTGGTTGGGTGGCCAGTACCTTCCTGACACGGTTAGCTTGTTCGCAGGAGTTTATACTTGTGGTAAAATTTCTCCATGCTTCGGTAGATCGGTATCGGATTCGTTTTTTGTATTTTGACTTTGCCTCCTTATAGGAGTCCCAGTCTTCGTTAGCTCTAGTGTTCATGGCCCTGTTGAAGCATTTCCTGACTAGTTTGCGGAGTCGCTTCAGTTCGGGTCCCCACCAGTTTTGTTGTTTTTCTGGTGTGTTTGCTTGTGGTGTGTACAGCGGACACGCTGTTTCATAGCTGTAGTTAATTATGTTTGATATTACACCTACCTGCGCTTCGATTTGTTGAACGCCCTCTATGGATGGTGGCAGAGGCTGAGCGTCCAGCTTCGAGTGCAGGGTGTTTGTGTACTTTGTTTTGTTTGTTTTTCGTGGATTCCTGCTCGGTGAAGGCAGGGGTATGTTGAATTGCATGTCGCATCTTATTCTCCTATGGTCGGGGCATGATGCCTCCTTCGATACGTGCCAATTTGTAATGAGGTCCCTAGTCAAGTCAGTCGTTAGTGTCATGTCAATTATGGTTTGGCATCGTTTTGTAACGAAGGTTGGTTCGGATCCTTTGTTCAGGATGTTTAGGTTAGTGCTAAAAAGATATTCAACTAAAGCGTTACCTCTGTCGTTGCACCTGTCCATGCCCCACAGTGTGTGATGCGCGTTTGTGTCGGCAGCAAGGAGTAGCTCCGTTTTTGTTGTTTCGCAGTGGTTTATTAGTCCGGCGAGGTTGTGTGACGGTAACTCTTCATTTTCTGGCATGTATGCCGATGCAATGATAAGTTCCGGGACGGTGTTGAGGGCGACTCTCACAGTACACAGGAATACTATAGAGAGTGGCCCTCAACTTGACGACCCAGTAATGTGCCTCTTCACGCTTCGCTTAAAGAGCCCAGGGTTATATGTTGGAGGAAACACGTGCGCAGGCAGGGCGTTCCAAGCCACCATCGTTCGGCAGAGAAACGATCGTTTAAAACGCTCGGTTCTCGCGAAGACGGTTTCCACGGTATGAGGGTGACATCTCTGGCCGGCACGCGTTGTTCGGGATCGGAAGGGAGAGGGTGGGATCAGGTTGAAGAGCTCTTCAGAACACTCACCGTGGTAAATACGGTAGAACGCGGCCAAGGAAGCAATTGTTCGGCGCTGGGCTAGCGGCTCAAGGCTTCCCGTTACCTCCGGACAGTCTATAATGCGAACAGCGCGTCGCTGCATAGCGTCGAGTGCGTCCAGCAAATACTTCGCGGAGCCGTCCCAGAGGTGAGAGCAGTATTCAACGCAGGGTCTAATCTGCGTTTTGTACAGCAGACACCTCTGGTGCGGTGTAAAGAATCGCTTTACCTTGTTCAGTATTCCTAGTTTCCGCGAAGCTAGCCCAATACATCTCTCAATGTATTTTGTGTTATTGAGCTCTCGACGAACGTCTATGCCAAGGATGTCTAGATTGTCCTTCATTGGTAATATTGCATTCTGAAGAGTGGGTAGGGGAAGGAAAGGGGATTTTTTCGCTTTAAATGCACACGCCTGTGTTTTGTGGGCATTGAACTCGACCAAGTTCTCGGCACCCCATTGGGAGATACTGTCGAGGTTTCGGTCGAGATCACCCACGAGATGTCGTCTCTCCTCCTCTATCACAGATCGCCCCGCCGTCGGACGAACCGAGTAACTCCCGTGCAATGTACTGTCATCTGCATAGCAATGAATGTTCCCGAGGGAAAGCATATCATTGATATGCAGAAGAAAGAGAGTTGGTGACAGTACGGACCCCTGCGGTACCCCGGCATTCACTTGCAAGAAGCGAGAAGCCTGGCCATAGCAGAGGACCCGCACTCGGCGCTCGTTTAAAAAACTGGCAATCCAGCTGCACAGTTGAGGAGGTAGACCATATGCCGGAAGCTTGGAAAGGAGCGAAGCATGCCAGACCCTATCGAAAGCTCTGGCGATGTCCAGGCTAATAGCCAAGGACTCGCCGAACTTTTCCATAGCCTCACCCCATACATGCGTGACGAATGCCAGGAGGTCACCCGTTGATCGTTTTGGCCTGAAGCCATATTGCCGATCATTGATTAGCGAGTGATCCTCCAGGTATCGCATGAGCTGCTTATTAATAAGAAGCTCGAGCACCTTGCAAATGACTGAGGTGACAGCTATGGGTCGATAGTTGCCTGGATCGGATCGATCCCCTTTCTTGGGGATCGGTTGTACGTTCGCCTCCTTCCAGGCCTCCAGCACGAGGCCTGTAGAGTATGACAGGCGGTACAGACGCGTTAATACTGGAGACAACTCAGCAGCACATTTTCGTAGCACCACCGCCGGAATGCCGTCAGGGCCACTGGCTTTCCGCGTGTCGAGTGATCGCAACACTGCCCGTACATCACATTGCCTGATAACAATATCAGGCATAGTGTGGCCACAGTTGGCGATGGCAGGGGAATGCAGGCCACGGTCATCGACCCGGGAATTAGCCGCAAAGAGGTCTGCGAGCATGTCCGCCTTCTCTTGGGCTTTGTGAGCCAGTGATCCGTCAGGAAAACGCAGTGGTGGCAGCGAGGGTTGACAAAAATTTGACTGTACGGCTTTGGCCAGTTGTCAGTATCCACGGCTGCCCGTGGGATGGGATGTGAGCTCCTGACCAAGCCGCGCGACGCGCTGGGCATCCGCTCTCTTGAAGGCCCTCTTGCTGAACCTAGTGGCCCGATTGTACGCTGCTTTGAGGCGGTTCACGTTCGGGTCACGTGCCGCCTGAGCCCTGACCCAGGCGCGATATGCCGACTGTTTTTTCTGGACAGCCTCGGCACATTCACGCCCGAACCAGGGGCGAGCTTTGCGGATGCTGGAGACATCAGTGAAAGGGATATAATATTCTATCCCTAGACTGATCTCGCCAGCAATGGCAGCAGCGATATCCGGAGGCGCCTTCCCTACAAAGCAGCGCTGGCTCCACGGGACGGACGCAAAGTAATCGCGGAGACCGTCCCAGTCTGCCGACGAGTAGTGCCATAGTCGTCGAGTCATTTGTTCAGCACGAGCAGGTGGTGGCACTTGGAAGCTGGCGTGCACCACACAGTGGTCGGAAGTGCCCAGTGGGGCGCGTACCGACACACTGTACTCGGCTGGGCGACTCGTCAGCAGTAGATCCAGCAAGGCGGGCGTGTGGTCTGACCTGTCAGGTATCCGGGTGATCCCCCGTACCATCTGGGTCAGCCCGTGGGAGAGAGCGAATGCATGGGCGGTTCGTCCCGCATGATCGGTCCTAAGGGACCCCAGCCACTCAACGTGATGACCGTTAAAGTCCCCCAGGAAAACCAGGTCAGCGTTCGGGAACCGCACCTGCGCATCGTCAGCCATCTCGCTGAGGTATTCGAAAAGCCTTGTTGTCCCAGTGTCCCCTGTGTGGGAGCGGTAGACGCACACGTAGATCTGGCTCATGGAGCCATGATCCACGTGCAGCCAAAGGACGGAGTAGGAGGGGTTCTCCAGACAGCGCAACCGGCGGCAGCAAACATCCGCCCTAACGAACACGCACACCCCGGCTTTATCGCGGAATTGTTCCTCAATGATATAGCCCGGGTAACAGAGGTACGACGTGTCGTCAGGGTGGCGTATCTGTGTCTCCGTTAGGAACATCACAGAAGGCCGTGCCGACTCCAGGTGATGGTGGACGGTATCGAGGTTTGCATGGAGTCCGCGGATATTCGCGAACTCCACCTCAAACGAAGTCAACTTTGTGGGGTTTCTAGGGGCCGCTGTGTACAGTCTATTATATTGTTGCACTGTCATTGTGAAATATGGGGAAGCGTGAAGACAGGGCGATATTTGGTGCGGCAGTAAGTGACAAAGTGCAGAGGCTAGCTTCGTCTAGAACCGTGTGGTTAGGTCGGAGCCGACCCGCCGGACGGAAGGGCTCCCAAACCCCCCTGATGCAAGGCCGCCGCTACCCCACACCGGTTACCACCCGGAGCGGCGACCCCACAACAGTATTATGCGCAACATGTGGGGCAGCCTACTGGGGTGGTTGGTCCCAGGCGGGCCCCATGACTATGTTGCGGGCGGCCGCGGCAACGCCGTTGCTAAGGGTCTCCCTGGCCGGCGAATCGACCCACAACACCCACACTAGACTCCGCTTCGCCCCCACTGGACCCCTGCCTGCCGCACCATACACCGTCCCGGGCCCGGCAGTGCAGCTGCTGAACCCCTAACGCAACCCAGCTTGGGCTGGGTTACTTGGGGGGCTTTAGCACAGCTGCACGGTGGAACCCCCCCGGACCAACACTGTTGTACCACCTGGTATCCACGTAGGGGCCAAAGCCACCACATGGGTACCGTAATATACGAACCTCGTCCGTTAATCAGCAGGTGCGCCACTAGCAGGTGAGGTCGCTGGGGCCCGATAGATGTAAGAAGGGCCCCTTTGCACCCAGTGGTGGTGGCGGTGTCTCTTGACATCGCCAACGCGTTCAACACCTTGCCATGGAGCTGCGTTAGGGAGGCGCTCGTGTATCACGAAACGCCTCTCTACCTCCGTCGTATTGTCGGGGCCTATCTCTCGGAGAGGGCCATAGCTTTCCCCAGCTGGCTCGGGCCAGCTCGGCGAGATGTGTCGTGCGGTGTTCCGCAGGGGTCGGTCCTGGGGCCGCTTCTGTGGAACATCGGCTACGACTGGGTGCTGCGGGGTGCGTTGCCTAGGGGTGTCGGCGTAACGTGCTACGCCGACGATACCCTCGTCACGGCGCGGGGTGCAACGTACCAGGAGGCAGCACTCAAGGTCACGACGGGTGTTGCTCGAGTCGTGGGTCGGATACGGCAGCTGGGACTGGAGGTGGCCTTGCACAAGTCCGAGGTTCTGTGTTTTCACAGACCTCGGAACGGTCCATTCGAAGGTTCCAGCATAAATGTGGGAGGCGTTAGCATCGGCATCAAGCCCTCGATGAAGTACCTAGGGATCGTACTTGATAGCCGATGGAACTTCGGACCACATTTCCGAAGTTTGGTCCCCAAGGTGACGCAGGCATCCGTCGCGCTTTCGCGACTGATGCCCAACCTAAAGGGACCCGACGCCTCCTGCAGGAGACTGCACCTGGGGATCGTGCGGAGTATGGCCCTATACGGGGCTCCCGTATGGGCGGATAGGTTGGCGGTCAAGGGGAACGTGACTCTGTTAAACAGCACCACTTCGAACCTTGGCCGTCAGAACCGTACGGGGGTACCGCACGATCTCCGGAGAGGCTGCATGTCTCCTAGCCGGGACCCCTCCATGGGACCTGGAAGCGAGAGCCCTTGCGTCATTGTTCCAATGGCGCAAGGAGGCGCTGGAGCGGGACCACAGGCCTGCGTCTCGAGAAATCGAGGACCAGCGGTCCCAACTCCGCCAGGATCTCATGGAGTCATGGAGGGTGCGACTTGAGCAACCCAAGGGGGGTGCCATCTTCATCGCGGCGGTGAGACCGATCATGGACGATTGGCTGCAGAGGCAGCATGGTGACCTCACGTACCGTGCGACGCAGATCGTTGCCGGGCATGGATGCTTCGGTAGCTATCTGTTTCGCATGCATCGTGAGGTCACACACCGGTGTCAACACTGCGAGGTTTCCGACGACGACACCGCACTCCACACGTTGGTGGAGTGCTCAGCGTGGGCGAGTCAGCGCCGGGACCTCGTAGTGGGTCTGGGCGTGGATACCCTCTCGCTGGGGACCATGCTTCAAGCCATGGTATCCAGCGGGAGTACGTGGAACGCAGCCGTGTCCTTCTGCGAGCAAGTCATGCTCGCGAAGGAGGCGGCCGGGAGGGAGAGGGAGCGTACCCTCCCCGCCGAGTTCCGTAGTCGGCGGCCAGGCCGCCCCAGACTACGCGACTACGCCCAAGACTATCGTCCTCCATGATCGGGGCCTGAGGACGGCGGGATCGCCACCCACCGTCCTTACAGAAGCAGGCTAGAAGGGTTGCGTGCTGCGGGGCCTTTGCCCCATAGCACGCAACCAGATTCACTCACTGACGCGGGATAAAACCCGACCCCAATGACGCGGGATTCTCGTCCCGACCAAACACCCGCAGAGACCACAGAGGTGGTCAAAGTCCGCCGGGCGCCACTGGACATACCTTCTGCTAGTAACCAGGGACGCCCGGCAACGGACATTAGAGCGGCCGCGGCATTGGCCGCGGAATTAAATAAAAAAAAAAAAAAAAAAAAATGGGTAAAACCTACTAACAAGTAACGAAAATCGTGTCACGTTTTTGGTGCGCAACTTTAGTGCGCAACTTTCTAATTTGGCTGTGAGTGTATTAAGATTATTATTATTGTTATATTTCGTTTATTCAATAACATTCTTATTTTATACATTTTTAAATAGATTTATAAAAAACACAAATACATTTAAAAATATAAAAAATAGTGTCCCACCAGTAGCGGAGTAGGACCCAAACTACCGGCGGTGGAGGCTACAGACTGAGAAACCTCCTAACAATACGGCACGTGTCGAGGATAACAGCCTTCTGAATCTGACTCTTGATCCAACAATCTAACGAGAGTCTCTTGAGGTGTTGATCGAAACTCTTAGCTATTAGTCCGTTTGCCGAAACGACCATCGGGACAATGATCGTCGAGTCTACGTTCCACATGGCGGTTATCTCGAAGGACAGATCAAGGTACTTACTAAGTTTGTCCTTCTCTGCCTTAACAAGATTCTCGTCATGCGGGACGGCGACATCGACGAGCACTGCCCGACGCTGGGTCCGGTCAACCAACACGATATCGGGCCTATTGGCAACAATAGTCCTGTCCGTGATGATTGATCGGTCCCAGTAGAGCAATGCACGACCATTCTCAAGAACTGGCACTGGTGTGTACTTATAGTACGGTACTTCAGACTCAATAAGGTCATATTGAAGAGCAAGTTGCTGGTGGATGATCCTGGCTACTTGATTGTGCCTATGCAAGTACTCGGTGTTAGCAAGATACGAACAACCGGAAATAATATGGCGAAGTGATTCACCAGGACGGTGGCATGCTCGACAAATGTCGACCGTACCGTCCTTCATGATGTATTTCCGATAGTTGTTCGTCTTGATAACCTCATCTGCATTGCACAGGCAAAACCTTCAGTTTCCCCAAAGAGGTCCCCAAAACGCAGCCAGTTCACCGATGCGAGCAGGTCTACATCGGGTCCTTGCTCTTCCATACGTCCCTACGGTCTTCAGTACCTAGTACCTTTGGTTTACGCCAGTTCTAGTTAGCCAAGGAAAGAGGTGTCAGGCCCTTGTCAACCATCACGACATCGCAATGAATGTCACACCCGTTCTGTAGAAAGTAATCTCTCAGACTGCACACTTCACGGTTGTAGAGGTTCTTGGCATTCAAAAATCCCCGACCCCCCCACTTCCGTGGAATGTACAGTCTCATGACAGATGATCGTGGGTGTAACATTCGATGCAATGTGAGTTGTTGACGGACTCGCCTATCCAGGGCGTCTAGTTCCGTTTGAGTCCACCTAAGTATGCCAAAGGAGTATAACAATAAAGGTATCACCCAACCATTGAAAGCCCGCATTTTGTTACCACCGGACAAAGAACTGTTAAGAACTTTTGTCAGGCGGCCAAAAAAACGTTCTTTCACCGATTTCTTGATATCCTCTACCGCTATACCCAATGACTCTGACATACCTAGGTATTTGTATGTTTCGGTCTCGGAGAGAGATCTGAGAGTTATTATCTCAGAAAGTTGTAAATTCGGTGAATTTACAACCTTCCCCCGTTGTACATGCATAACCGCACACTTATCAACACCGAACTCCATCTTAATGGCATTACTAAAAACGTCCGTAGTTTTTAATAATGTCACTAAATCTTGGTGCTTCAATGTGAACAGTTTGAGGTCATCCATGTACATCAGGTGAGATATAACCTCACCCCCTCTACGAAACCGATAGCCTAACCCTGAATCCTTCAGCAATGTGCTAAGTGGATTCAGTGCTAAACAAAACCACAATGGACTCAAACTGTCGCCCTGGAATATACCACGCTCGATCCTTATCAAGCCTTGCGGGTCAGAGGCGTGCCCACCACTACCTGGTTGACGAAGGACTGTGGTCCACTGTCCCATACACGAGACTAAGAAGGATTTAAGAGTCGGATTAATTTTATACAACTCTAAAATCCTCCTCAGCCATGAATGAGGCACCGAATCATAGGCCTTCTTGTAGTCAATCCAGGCAGTAGAGAGGGCGCCCCTACTCCGCTTGACTTGTTGGCTAATGGCCATATCAATGAGGAGTAGCTCCTTAGTACCACGAGACCCAGCCCTACATCCATTCTGAGCGTTATCTAAGATATTATTAGATACTATGTGCGAGTTTATTTTACTTCTCAGAATAGATGTAAGGAGCTTGTAGATGGTAGGTTAGCAAGTGATGGGTCTATAGTTTTTAGGTTCCGCGGTACTACCTGATTTATGGAGCAGGAAGGTGATGCCAGTGGTCATGAAAGCGGGTAAGGAACCAGACTCCAGAGCTTCTTGATACTGTGTTGCCAAGTGTTCATGCGAGCTCTGAACCCACTTTATCCAAAAGTTGTGCAATCCATCCGGCCCAGGACTTTTCCAGTTCGGGGCCGTACGCATTGCACAACTAACGTCTTCGGAGTCTATGGTAATAGACTCCATGGGTTCGATGATACTGCATTCACGCTCGACGACACGGATCCAGTCACCCTCCGAATGTTCAACGGGCACCGACCATATGTCACGCCAAAATTGATTCATGGCGTGAGCATCTGGCAGTTGTCCGTCGCTCAAACGTTGTCCAGTTCCCTCCCACTCTCGGTACACCTACCTTTGGTCACTTTGGAAGATGCGATTCTGCCAGTATCTATTTACACGCTCTCTATAACGACGGATACGGCTTGCCCATGCATACACTTTCTGTTTCAGAAAGTCAATACGTTCCGTGACATTGGCTAAGTATTGCTGGGGACGAATACCGGTCCCAGCAAATGCCTGAGTCACGAAACGCATGACCCGGGGACGACTATTTCCCCGGCTGAAAGAGATAAGCTTTGCAATGAGAGTCCTAAATGTGCCGATACGTCGCTCGATTCTTGCCTGCCATACGGGAACACCATCCGGTCGTGGTGCACGGTTAACTTCGGGGAATTTAACGCGTGCAACACGACAAGCGGCAATGGCTCCACAGTAAAGAATCGAGTGAGTATCAAGCAAATCACTGCTAGTCCGTAAGTACGGCTCTAGCAATGCATTCAGGGCTCTCATCAACGCCAGATTTCATTTATGCATTGGCAAGCGTGGTAGCCGCGGTCTAGAATTAGGTATAAACCTATACTGCGAGATCACATCTTCCAAAGTACTCCTCAATTGCTCGCTTACCTGGATAGATGTATCACTCGTATCATTTCCCGCGTCGGGTGCGGGCGTCGCTAACGTCACACTTGTAGCAACCGTCTGTGTCACAGGTGACGGTGCTCTCGTTGACACTGGAGCTGTACGAGTAGATAATACTTCCAGGTGTAGTCGATCAAGCACAGATTGATCCAACAACTTACATCGTTGGATAGCCCGCACTTGATCCGATAGTCGTTGGACGGCAACGGTCATTGTTGGTTCAAGAGCCTGAAACAAAGGAAGCATCCTTGAACGGTACGCAGTCAGGTTGGTTTCCCCATCTGTAGCCTCATAATATGCCCGCATGACGTTTTCATTGATGGATGAAGTCCATCGCATGCGGTGCACAATACCACCGGTAGTGGGGACCCTACTCGAAGCTGGTAGGCTTCGGGGCCCCAAACTGCTCGGCGGCCGGCCTCTCCCTCGCCGGCGTACTGGTGTTGGCGACGTCGGCGGAGAGAAATACTCGTCACTTGAAGAGCTCGACGCCTCTGCGAGCACCTGTGTCAGCGTCGATATGTGGTCCGGTGCCTGCGAGGCGGAGTTTAGTGACGAGTCCGGGGGTGTTAATTGTGCATTTCTGCTTCTGGCTCTTGTTTGCATCTCAATCACTTCATTTTGAATTTAGCCATAATATTGTTGATATTTTCGTAGGTATTTATATGACATGTGTCAAATCTTCTATGCTAATTTTGTAGACTTTGTTTATTGTTATAAAATAGTATAAAATCCTTTATTTATTGACTTTTTGCTTATATTAATTTGGTATCTGAAGTAATTGTATAAATTTAGGCAATAATATGTAAATAAAAATATTAAAATATTTTAAGAATGAAAATGATGTATGAGATGTTCAGAGTTGCCAGTTATTATTATTATTATACTCATTTATTCAAATTATTCTCTTAACATAATTTTTTTTACAATATTTATATGAAAAATTACATATAATATTATAAAAAAATCCATGTCAGACCACCACCAGTAGCGGAGCAGGGCCCAAACTACCAGCGGTAGAGGTCACAGACTGAGAAACCTCCTAACGATGCGTGCCGTGTCGAGGACGCCAGCCTTCTGTATCTGACCCTTGATCCAACAGTCTAGCGAGAGTCTCTTGAGATGTTGATCGAGACTCTTCGCTATTAGTCCATTTGCCGAAACGACTATCGGGACAATGATCGTCGAGTCTACGTCCCACATGGCGGTTATCTCGAAGGTCAGATCGAGGTACTTAGAAAGTTTGCCCTTCTCTGCCTTAACGAGATTCTCGTCATGTGGGACGGTAACATCGACGAGCACCGCCCGGCGCTGAGCCCGATCAACCAACACGATATCAGGCCTATTGGCAACAATAGTCCTGTCCGTGATGATTGATCGGTCCCAGTAGAGCAATGCACGACCATTCTCGAGAACTGGCTCTGGTGTGTACTTATAGTACGGTACCTCTGACTCAATAAGGCCGTATTGAAGAGCAAGTTGCTGGTAGATGATCCTGGCCACTTGATTGTGCCTATGCAAGTACTCGGTGTTAGCAAAATACGAACAACCGGAAATAATGTGGCGAAGTGATTCACCAGGACGGTGGCATGCTCGACAAATGTCGACCGTACCGTCCTTAATGATATATTTCCTATAGTTGTTCGTCTTGATAACCTCATCTGCAATTGCACAGGCAAAACCTTCAGTTTCCCCAAAGAGGTCACCGAAACGCAGCCAGTTCACCGAAGCGAGCAGGTCTACGTCGGGTCCTGTTAAGACCCGGTAGAACCGCCCATGTAGCTCCTTACTCTTCCATACGTCCCTACGGTCTTCAGTACCTAGCTTTGGTTTACGCCAGTTCTCGTTAGCCAAGGAGAGAGGTGTCAGGCCCTTGTCAACCATCACAACATCGCAATGAATGCCACACCCATTCTGTAGGAAGTAATTCCTCAGACTGCACACTTCACGGTTATGGAGGTTCTTGGCATTTAAAAATCCTCGACCCCCCAACTTCCGTGGAATGTACAGTCTCATGACAGAAGATCGTGGGTGTAACATTCGATGCAATGTCAGTTGTTGACGGACTCGCCTATCCAGGGCGTCTAGTTCCGTTTGAGTCCACCTAAGTATGCCAAAGGAGTACAACAATAAAGGCATTTCCCACCATCACTCTGATATTCTAGCATCCTTCAGCAATGTTCGTGTGGACGCAGTCTTGGTGTCCGAATCGTTTCTGAAGCCGTCCCATCGAACGTCTTTGGTTGCCCTGCCGGGGTTTGCACTCATACGCAATGATAGGATCGGTAGGGGTTGTGGCGGTGTAGCCGTGTATCTGCGTGAGGACATTCCCTTTCGTATTATTAGTTCTTCATCACCAACAACTAACGCAGCAGAACATCTTTTTCTAGAGGTAACAGTGCACCACTGTAGAATGCTTCTGGGAGTGTTCTATAGCCCTAATCTCCACATAGATTATTTTGACACGCTGGATGCGCTGCTTAACGACTTATGTCCAGAGTATAATCAAGTCGTTCTGATGGGCGATTTTAACACCTGTCTTATAAAGAACGACGACCGTACCCACTCTTTACAGTCTCTTTTATCTGCTATCAATCTTAAGATCCTTCCCCTTTCTGCCACTCATCATTTCCCTAATTGTATTCCCTCTCTACTTGATTTAATTATTGTGTCGTCTCCTAATCATGTAGCCACGCATGGCCAACTAACTGCCCCGTTCTCTTATCACGACCTTATCTATTTGTCTCTGTCTCTTCGTCCACCTAAAAGTAAATTTCAATTTACTTTGTCTCGAAATTATAGGAGCATGGACCTGGAAGCATTGCGTAGTGATGCGGGAGGCCTGGACTGGACGCATGTTGTTGATTGTGAGGCTGTGGATGTGCTTACACTCGACCCGCTTGTTAGGGCCAACACTCTACTAGAGTTGTCACTTTTGCCGATTCCATCGTGCCCTCCATTCCATCTCTCTGTGGTTGGTGAGGATGACGTCCAAAAGTCTCTCCTAGCCATTACTTCTTCTGCTGTTGGGAACGATCAGCTATGTTCAAAAATGTTCACTCCTATACTTCCAGCCGTTATCCCTATCCTAACTCATATATTTAATTCCTCCCTATCCTCTGGCTGTTTCCCTAGTGCTTGGAAACAAGCTCAAGTTATTCCACTACCTAAATCATCGAACCCGTTTCTTCCATCCCAATTTCGTCCTATATCCATACTTCCATTCCTATCCAAAGTCCTTGAGCATTTAGTTCATCGGCAGTTGACAAGTCACCTGACACGCAATAATCTCCTTAGCCCCTTTCAATCTGGGTTTAGGCCAGGTCACAGTACTGTGACGGCACTCCTTAAGGTGACCGATGACATACGTTGGGCTATGGAGAATAGGTCTCTCACGGTATTGGTGCTACTGGACTTCAGTAGTGCCTTTAACTCTGTAGATTTTGATGTTCTCCTAGGGATCCTTAAGTCGTTGAATTGTTCCTCGGAGGCTGTGGCCTGGTTTAAATCCTATCTTCAGGGCCGCTCGCAGTGTGTTCGCTATAATGACCAACAGTCTGAATGGCGTAATCTTGCTGCGGGTGTACCTCAGGGCGGTGTACTTTCTCCTCTTTTGTTCTCCATCTTCATCAACTCTGCAGTTCGGGTTATTTCTTCCAAATTCCATCTGTACGCAGACGATCTACAGCTTTATAGGCATTTTACTCTTAACGAGTATCGGACTGCCATCGCTGCCATGAATAACGACCTGAGTGCTATCAGCTTATGGGCAAGGTCCTACGGCCTTCACATTAATCCATCCAAGTCTCAGGCTATTGTTTTTGGCAGCCGGCAGATGTTGGCAGGGCTGGATACGGGATCTCTGCCAGCTATATTGCTGGACGACATTCCAATTAAGTACTCCGATGCCGCTAAGAATTTGGGAGTTTTCTTTGACGGCAATTTGTCTTGGCTTGGTCATATTAATGAGGTCAGTAAAAAGATTCACTTAACTTTTCACACGTTAAAATGCCTACAGAGTTTCTTGCCTCTGGACACCAAAATTACACTGGCCCAGACGCTTATTCTGCCCATCTTAGACTATGCGGATGCTTGCTGCTTGGATGCTACTGAGGAGCTCTTAAACAAACTTGAGCGGTTGCAAAATTTAGGTATTCGATTTATTTTTAACTTACGTAAGTATGATCATGTCTCAAAATTTCGCAAGGAACTCAAGTGGCTCCCAATCCGCCTTCGTAGGAATACTCGGTTATTATGTCTCCTCTTCAATGTCCTACACAATCCCTCATATCCTTCCTACCTGCGGGAGCGGTTCACTCTGATGCGCGCATCAGATGAACCGTGCCGGCCTCACCTATCCTACCGCCTCAACTGTCCTTCCCATAAAACCGATTTCTTTTCCTACTCTTTTTCTGTTCATGCTGTTCGGCTGTGGAACGCTCTTCCGGACGATATAAGGAACTGCAAAACTGTTTTTGTCTTCAAGAAGAAAGTGAAGGAACACTATCTCGCTTCCCTTCCTTAACTATTTGTATGTTAATGTATGTATGTTTATGATAAGTTAATATGTATGTATTTGTGTATTTGTGTAGTTATAGTGTATGTAAGTTTATTAACCTTAAGTTTACAACCGTACCAACCTGCACACACACCACCAACTGATTGAACTCACTTCTCCTGTCCTAGGCCCATTGGAAGAGATCTCTTTAGAGATAAGTGGAGCCTTCGTATACATGTTTAAAATGTCTCTATTCACAATATTGTTTATACTGTGTGTACATAAATGAATAAATAAATAAATAAATACCCAACCGTTGAAAGCCCGCATTTTGTTACCCCCAGACAAAAAACTATTAAGAACTTTTGTCAGGCGGCCAAAAAAACGGTCTTTCACCGATTTCTTAATATTCTCTACCGCTATACCCAATGACTCTGACATACCTAGGTATTTGTATGTTTCGGTCTCGGTGAGAGATCTGAGAGTTATTATCTCAGAAAGTTGTAAATTCGGTGAATTTACAACCTTCCCCCGCTCTACATGCATGACCTGAGATGGAGTTCGGTGTTGATAAGTGTGCACTTATCAACACCGAACTCCATCTTAATGGCATTACTAAAACCTTCCGTAGTTTTTAATAATGCCACCAAATCTTGGTGTTTCAGTGTAAATAGTTTGAGGTCATCCATATACATCAGGTGAGAAATAACCTCACCCCCTCTACGAAACCGATAGCCTAGCCCTGAATCCTTCAGCAATGTGCTAAGTGGATTCAGTGCTAAACAGAACCACAATGGACTCAAACTGTCGCCCTGGAATATACCACGCTCAATCCTAATCAAGTCACGCGGACCAGAAGCGCACTCACCACTACCTGGTTGACGAAGGACTGTGGTCCACTGCCCCATACACGAGACTAAGAAGGATTTAAGAGTCGGATTAATTTTATACAACTCTAAAATCCTCCCCAGCCATGAATGAGGCACCGAATCATAGGCCTTCTTGTAGTCAATCCAGGCAGTAGAGAGGGCGCCCTTACTCCGCTTAACCTGTTGGCTAATGGCCATGTCAATAAGGAGTAGCTCCTTAGTACCACGTGACCCAGCCCTACATCCATTCTGAGCACTATTTAAGATGTTATTTGACATTATATGTGAGTTTATTTTAGTTCTCAGAATAGATGTAAGGAGCTTGTAGATGGTAGGTAAGCAAGTGATAGGTCTGTAGTTCTTAGGTTCCGTGGTACTACCTGATTTATGGAGCAGGAAGGTGATGCCAGTGGTCATGAAAGCGGGTAAGGAACCAAACTCGAGGGCTTCTTGATACTGTGTTGCCAAGCGTTCATGCGAACTACGAACCCACTTTATCCAAAAGTGGTGCAATCCGTCCGGTCCAGGACTTTTCCAGTTCGGTGCCGTACGCATTGCACAACTGACGTCTTCGGAGTCTATTGTAATAGACTCCATGGGCTCGATGTTATCGCATTCTCGCTCAACAACACTGATCCAGTTACCCTCCGAATGTTCGACGGGCATCGACCAAATGTCACGCCAAAATTGATTCATGGCGTGAGTATCTGGCAGTTGCCCGTCGCTCAAACGTTGCCTAGTTCCCTCCCACACTCGGTACACCTTCCTTTGATCGCTTTGGAAGATACGATTCTGCCAGTATCTATCCACACGCTCTCTATAACGACGAATACGACTTGCCCATGCATATACTTTCTGCTTTAGAAAGTCAATACGTTCCGTGACGTTGGTTAAGTATTGCTGGGAACTAATACCAGTCCCAGCAAATGCCTGAGCCACAAAACGCATGACCCGGGGACGATTATTTCCCCGGCTGAAGCAGATTAGCTTTGCAATGAGAGCCCTAAATGTGCCGATACGTCGCTCGATTCTCGCCTGCCATGCAGGAACACCATCCGGTCGTGGTGCACGGTTAACTTCGGGGAATTTAACGCGTGCAACACGACAAGCGGCAATAGCTCCACAGTAGAGGATCGAGTGAGTATCTAGCAAATCATTGCTAGTCTGTAGGTATGGAGCTAGCAATGCATTTAGGGCTCCCATCAACGCCAGATTTCGCCTATGAGTGGGCAAGCGTGGTAAACGTGGTCTAGATTGAGGTGTAAACCTATACTGTAAGATCACATCCTCCAAAGTACTCCTTAATTGCTCACTTACACTTATTATTATTATTATTCTCTTTATTAACACTTAACACATATTTATTACATTTTTAAATAGATTTATAAAAAAATACATTTAAAAATATAAAAAACAGTAACCCACCGGCATCGGGTACAGGGACCAAGCTACCGGTGGTTAGGGCTCCAAAGACAGGAACTTCCGCACAATACGGGCCGTATTCAACAGAACCGCCTTCTGCATTAAGCCCTTGATCCAGCTGCCTAACGCGAGCCTCTGTAGGTGGAGGTCGAGGCTCTTGGCTATTAGACCATGCGCAGATACGACTATCGGAACAATAATCGCCGAATCCACATCCCACATGTCGACAATCTCGTGAGCTAGGTCTAAATATTTAATTTGTTTATCTTTTTCTGCTTTCACGAGATTCTCGTCATGTGGCACAGTGATATCGACAATTACTGCAAGGCGCTTTAATCGATCCATTATCACTATATCAGGTCTGTTAGCTATAACAGTCCTATCAGTGATAATAGATCGATCCCAATACAATGTGACATGACCGTTCTCAAGAACTGGGTCGGGCACATACTTGTAATAAGGTACCTCCACGTCGACAAGATTATACTTTAGAGCAAGTTGCTGGTGGATTATCCTGGCTACTTGGTTGTGTCTGTGCAAATACTCACCGTTCGCAAGACGGGAACAACCAGAGATAATATGTCTTAAAGATTCTCCGGGACGATGACATGCCCGACAGATGTCTAGCGTCCCATCTTTGACAATAAATCTCCGATAGTTATTCGTCATCACGACTTCGTCAGTGATTGCACAGATAAAACCCTCAGTTTCTCCGAAGAGATCACCAAATCGTAACCAGGATACCGATGCTATTGAATCAACATCGGGCCCATTTAGAGCCCGATAAAATCGACCATGCAGTTCCTTGCTCTTCCATATTTCCTTCCGATCAGATACACTTAATATTACAGGTTTGCGCCAGTTCTCTTTCGCAAGGGACAGCGGGGTCAGTCCGTTGTCTATTGCCACAACATCTCGATGCACATCCACGTCCACCTGTAGGAAATACTCTCTAAGGTTGCATATCTCACGGTTATGGAGAGTCTTGGCATTTAAAAATCCTCGACCCCCACATTTCCGTGGTATATACAACCTCATTACTGACGAACGTGGGTGGTGTATTCGATATGAAGTCAATAGACAACGCACCTTCCTATCCAGAGCTTCTAACTCCGTCTGAGTCCATCTAAGTATGCCAAAAGAGTAAACTAAGACTGGCATGGCCCAGCCGTTGACAGCACGCACCTTGTTACCGCCTGATAAAAGACTTTTCAGTATTTTTTTCAGGCGGCCAAAGAAACGATCCTGCAACTTCTGTTTCATGTCAGTCTCAGCAATACACAGAGCTTGAGACATACCTAGATATTTGTAGGTTTCGGTTGCGGAGAGCGACCCAAATCGTGTGAAATCTGAAAGATTGACTCCTTCAGATTCCACAATCCCGTCCCTTTTTACATGCATGACCGCACACTTATCTACCCCAAACTCCATACTGATGGCCTTACTAAAAGTTTCAGTAACTTTTAGCAAAGCCATCAAATCGGGGCCATTAGGGGCAAATAACTTTAGGTCATCCATGTAAAAAAGGTGGGACAAAATTTGACCCCCTCTGCGCATCCGATAGCCTAACCCTGAACCCTCTAGTAACGTACTGAGAGGATTCAGTGCTAGACAAAACCACAACGGACTCAGACTATCACCCTGGAAAATACCTCTCTCAATCCCTATTGGTACACCACCTCCTAGAACCTGACGACACCCTGGATAAACAAGAACCGTACTCCACTGTCTCATACATGACCCCAAAAAGGTGCATAGAGTTGCATCAACTTTATACAGCTCTAGCACCCTCCGAAGCCATGTATGAGGCACAGAATCGTACGCTTTCTTATAGTCAATCCAGCATGTCGCAAGGTTCTTTCGGTTGCGGCGTACCTGCTGGCAAATAGCCATGTCAATAATTATTATTATTATCATCATTATTTCGTTTATTCCTTTACGAAATAATGATGATAATAATAATAATTATTGACATGGCTGTTTGCCAGCAGGTACGCCGCAACCGAAAGAACCTTGCGACATGCTGGATTGACTATAAGAAAGCGTACGATTCTGTGCCTCATCATTATTATTATTATTTCGTTTATTCCTTTACATTCTTATTTTATACATTTTTAAATACATTTATAAAAAAAAAACAAATACATTTAAAAATATAAAAAATAGTGACCCACCAGTAGCGGAGTAGGACCCAAACTACCGGCGGTGGAGGCTACAGACTAAGAAACCTCCTAACAATACGGCACGTGTCGAGGATAACAGCCTTCTGAATCTGACTCTTGATCCAACAATCTAACGAGAGTCTCTTGAGATGTTGATCGAGACTCTTCGCTATTAATCCGTTTGCCGAAACGACCACCGGGACAATGATCGTCGAGTCTACGTCCCACATGGCGGTTATCTCGAAAGACAGATCAAGGTATTTACTAAGTTTGTCCTTCTTTGCCTTCACGAGATTTTCGTCATGCGGGACAGCGATATCGACGAGCACTGCCCGACGCTGGGTCCGATCAACCAACACGATATCGGGCCTATTTGTAACAATAGTCCTGTCCGTGATGATTGATCGGTCCCAGTAGAGCAATGCACGACCATTCTCAAGAACTGGCACTGGTGTATACTTATAGTACGGTACTTCAAACTCAATAAGGCCATATTGAAGAGCAAGTTGCTGGTGGATGATCCTGGCTACTTGATTGTGCCTATGCAAGTACTCGGTGCTAACACCGATACGAACAACCGGAAATAATATGGCGAAGTGATTCACCAGGACGGTGGCATGCTCGACAAATGTCGACCGTACCGTCCTTCATGATGTATTTCCGATAGTTGTTCGTCTTGATAACCTCATCTGCAATTGCACAGGCAAAACCTTCAGTTTCCCCAAAGAGGTCCCCAAAACGCAGCCAGTTCACCGAAGCGAGCAGGTCTACGTCGGGTCCTGTTAAGACCCGGTAGAACCGCCCGTGTAGCTCCTTACTCTTCCATACGTCCCTACGGTCTTCAGTACCTAGCACCTTTGGTTTACGCCAGTTCTCGTTAGCCAAGGAAAGAGGTGTCAGGCCCTTGTCAACCATCACGACATCGCAATGAATGTCACACCCGTTCTGTAGAAAGTAATCTCTCAGACTGCACACTTCACGGTTGTGGAGGTTCTTGGCATTCAAAAAGCCTCGAACCCCCCACTTCCGCGGAATGTACAGTCTCATGACAGAAGATCGTGGGTGTAACATTCGATGCAATGTCAGTTGTTGGCGGACTCGCCTATCCAGGGCGTCTAGTTCCGTTTGAGTCCACCTAAGTATGCCAAAGGAGTATAACAATAAAGGTATCACCCAACCGTTGAAAGCCCGCATTTTGTTACCACCGGACAAAGAACTGTTAAGAACTTTTGTCAGGCGGCCAAAAAAAAATTCTTTCACCGATTTCTTAATATCCTCTACCGCTATACCCAATGACTCTGACATACCTAGGTATTTGTATGTTTCGGTCTCGGAGAGAGATCTGAGGGTTATTATCTCAGAAAGTTGTAGATTCGGTGAATTTACAACCTTCCCCCGCTGTACATGCATAACCGCACACTTATCAACACCGAACTCCATCTTAATGGCATTACTAACAACTTCCGTAGTTTTTAATAATGTCACTAAATCTTGGTGCTTCAGTGTGAACAGTTTGAGGTCATCCATATACATCAGGTGAGAAATAACCTCACCCCCTCTACGAAACCGGTAGCCTAGCCCTGAATCCTTCAGCAATGTGCTAAGTGGATTCAGTGCTAAACAAAACCATAATGGACTCAAACTGTCGCCCTGGAATATACCACGCTCAATCCTTATCAAGCCATGCGGATCAGAGGCATACCCACCACTACCTGGTTGACGAAGGACTGTGGTCCACCGCCCCATACATGAGACTAAGAAGGATTTAAGAGTCGGATTAATTTTATACAACTCTAAAATCCTCCTCAGCCATGAATGAGGCACCGAATCATAGGCCTTCTTGTAGTCAATCCAGGCAGTAGAGAGGGTGCCCCTACTCCGCTTGACTTGTTGGCTAATGGCCATATCAATGAGGAGTAGCTCCTTAGTACCACGAGACCCAGCCCTACATCCATTCTGAGCGTTATCTAAGATATTATTAGATAATATGTGTGAGTTTATTTTACTTCTCAGAATAGATGTAAGGAGCTTGTAGATGGTAGGTAAGCAAGTGATGGGTCTATAGTTTTTAGGTTCCGTGGTACTACCTGATTTATGGAGCAGGAAGGTGATGCCAGTGGTCATGAAAGCGGGTAAAGAACTAGACTCAAGGGCTTCTTGATACTGTGTTGCCAAGCGTTCATGCGAGCTCTGAACCCACTTTATCCAAAAGTTGTGCAATCCATCCGGCCCAGGACTTTTCCAGTTCGGGGCCGTACGAATTGCACAACTAACGTCTTCGGAGTCTATGGTAATAGACTCCATGGGTTCGATGGTACTGCATTCACGCTCGACGACACGGATCCAGTCGCCCTCCGAATGTTCGACGGGCACCGACCATATGTCACGCCAAAATTGGTTCATGGCGTGAGCATCTGGCAGTTGTCCGTCGCTTAAACGTTGTCCAGTTCCCTCCCACTCTCGGTACACCTTCGGCTGAAAGAGACAAGCTTTGCAATGAGAGTCCTAAATGTGCCGATACGTCGCTCGATTCTTGCCTGCCATACGGGAACACCATCCGGTCGTGGTGCACGGTTAACTTCGGGGAATTTAACGCGTGCAACACGACAAGCGGCAATGGCTCCACAGTAAAGAATCGAGTGAGTATCAAGCAAATCACTGCTAGTCCGTAAGTACGGCTCTAGCAATGCATTCAGGGCTCCCATCAACGCCAGATTTCGCTTATGCATTGGCAAGCGTGGTAGCCGCGGTCTAGAATTAGGTATAAACCTATACTGCGAGATCACATCTCCCAAAGTACTCCTCAATTGCTCGCTTACCTGGATAGATGTATCACTCGTATCATTTCCCACGTCGAGTGCGGGCTCCGCTAACGTCCCACTTGTAGCAACCGTCTGTGTCACAGGTGACGGTGCTCTCGTTGCCACAGGAGCTGTACGAGTAGATAATACTTCCAGGCGTAGTCGATCAAGCACAGATTGATCTAACAACTTACATCGTTGGATAGCCCGTACTTGATCCGATAGTAGTTGGACGGCAACGGTCATTGTTGATTCAAGAGCCTGACACAAAGGAAGCATCCTTGAACGGTACGCAGTCAGGTTGGTTTCCCCATCTGTAGCCTCATAATATGCCCGCATGACGTTTTCATTGATGGATGAGGTCCATCGCATGCGGTGCACAATACCGCCGGTAGTGGGGACCCTACACGAAGCTGGTACACTTCGGGGACCCAAACTGGTCGGCGGCCGGCCTCTTCCTCGACGACGTACAGGTGTTGGCGACGTCGGCGGAGAAAAATACTCATCACTTGATGATGCGCTCAACGCCTCAGCAAGCACTTGTGTCGCAGGTGTGCGGTCCGACGCTTGCGAGGCGGAGCTAAGTGATGAGTCCGGGGGTGGTGGTTGCGCATTTTTGCTCCTGGCTCTTGTTATCATCGTTATTCAGTATCATTATCCAATTTTTTTATGTCGTAATACTATTGTTTGGATTTTTGACGATTGACACGTCATGTCAAATCGCATTTTCATTTTTATAAAATAATTGGTTTATTGTTGTTATAACTTTGTAATGTGGTTTATAAACTTATTGGTATGTACTGTTATTTAAAAATCTGTATAAATCTGTATAAATATTGGCAAGATAGTTAATAAAAATTTTAAAATTATTTACAGATAAAAATGACACATGAACAGATGTCGAGGGTTGCCAGCTTATTATTATTATTATATCGTTTATTCATTTATATTCTTATTTTATACATTTTTAAATACATTTATAAAAAACACAAATACATTTAAAAATATAAAAAATAGTGACCCACCAGTAGCGGAGCAGGACCCAAACTACCGGTGGTGGAGGCTACAGACTAAGAAACCTCCTAACAATACGGCATGTGTCGAGGATAACAACCTTCTGAATCTGACTCTTGATCCAACAATCTAACGAGAGTCTCTTGAGATGTTGATCGAGACTCTTCGCTATTAATCCGTTTGCCGAAACGACCACCGGGACAATGATCGTCGAGTCTACGTCCCACATGGCGGTTATCTCGTAGGACAAATCGAGGTACTTGCTAAGTTTGTCCTTCTCTGCCTTCACGAGATTCTCGTCATGCGGGACGGCGATATCGACGAGCACTGCCCGACGCTGGGTCCGATCAACCAACACGATATCGGGCCTATTGGCAACAATAGTCCTGTCCGTGATGATTGATCGGTCCCAGTAGAGCAATGCACGACCATTCTCAAGAACTGGCACTGGTGTGTACTTATAGTACGGTACTTCAAACTCAATAAGGCCATATTGAAGAGCAAGTTGCTGGTGGATGATCCTGGCTACTTGATTGTGCCTATGCAAGTACTCGGTGTTAGCAAGATACGAACAACCGGAAATAATATGGCGAAGTGATTCACCAGGACGGTGGCATGCTCGACAAATGTCGACCGTACCGTCCTTCATGATGTATTTCCGATAGTTGTTCGTCTTGATAACCTCATCTGCAATTGCACAGACAAAATCTTCAGTTTCCCCAAAGAGGTCCCCAAAACGTAGCCAGTTCACCGAAGCGAGCAGGTCTACGTCGGGTCCTGTTAAGACCCGGTAGAACCGCCCGTGTAGCTCCTTACTCTTCCATACGTCCCTACGGTCTTCAGTACCTAGCACCTTTGGTTTACGCCAGTTCTCGTTAGCCAAGGAAAGAGGTGTTAGGCCCTTGTCAACCATCACGACATCGCAATGAATGTCACACCCGTTCTGTAGAAAGTAATCTCTCAGACTGCACACTTCACGGTTGTGGAGGTTCTTGGCATTCAAAAAGCCTCGACCCCCCCACTTCCGCGGAATGTACAGTCTCATGACAGAAGATCGTGGGTGTAACATTCGATGCAAAGTCAGTTGTTGACGGACTCGCCTATCCAGGGCGTCTAGTTCCGTTTGAGTCCACCTAAGTATGCCAAAGGAGTATAACAATAAAGGTATCACCCAACCGTTGAAAGCCCACATTTTGTTACCACCGGACAAAGAACTGTTAAGAACTTTTGTCAGGCGGCCAAAAAAACGTTCTTTCACCGATTTCTTAATATCCTCTACCGCTATACCCAATGACTCTGACATACCTAGGTATTTGTATGTTTCGGTCTCGGAGAGAGATCTGAGAGTTATTATCTCAGAAAGTTGTAAATTCGGTGAATTTACAACCTTCCCCCGTTGTACATGCATAACCGCACACTTATCAACACCGAACTCCATCTTAATGGCATTACTAAAAACTTCCGTAGTTTTTAATAATGTCACTAAATCTTGGTGCTTCAATGTGAACAGTTTGAGGTCATCCATGTACATCAGGTGAGATATAACCTCACCCCCTCTACGAAACCGATAGCCTAGCCCTGAATCCTTCAGCAATGTGCTAAGTGGATTCAGTGCTAAACAAAACCATAATGGACTCAAACTGTCGCCCTGGAATATACCACGCTCGATCCTTATCAAGCCTTGCGGGTCAGAGGCGTGCCCACCACTACCTGGTTGACGAAGGACTGTGGTCCACTGCCCCATACACGAGACTAAGAAGGATTTAAGAGTCGGATTAATTTTATACAACTCTAAAATCCTCCTCAGCCATGAATGAGGCACCGAATCATAGGCCTTCTTGTAGTCAATCCAGGCAGTAGAGAGGGCGCCCCTACTCCGCTTGACTTGTTGGCTAATGGCCATATCAATGAGGAGTAGCTCCTTAGTGCCACGAGACCCAGCCCTACATCCATTCTGAGCGTTATCTAAGATATTATTAGATACTATGTGCGAGTTTATTTTACTTCTCAGAATAGATGTAAGGAGCTTGTAGATGGTAGGTAAGCAAGTGATGGGTCTATAGTTTTTAGGTTCCGTGGTACTACCTGATTTATGGAGCAGGAAGGTGATGCCAGTGGTCATGAAAGCGGGTAAGCAACCAGACTCGAGGGCTTCTTGATACTGTGTTGCCAAGCGTTCATGCGAGCTCTGAACCCACTTTATCCAAAAGTTGTGCAATCCATCCGGCCCAGGACTCTTCCAGTTCGGGGCCGTACGAATTGCACAACTAACGTCTTCGTAGTCTATGGTAATAGACTCCATGGGTTCGATGGTATTGCATTCACGCTCGACGACACGGATCCAGTCGCCCTCCGAATGTTCGACGGGCACCGACCATATGTCACGCCAGAATTGATTCATGGTGTGAGCATCTGGCAGTTGTCCGTCGCTCAAACGTTGTCCAGTTCCCTCCCACTCTCGGTACACCTTCCTTTGGTCACTTTGGAAGATGCGATTCTGCCAGTATCTATTTACACGCTCTCTATAACGACGGATACGGCTTGCCCATGCATACACTTTCTGTTTCAGAAAGTCAATACGTTCCGTGACATTGGCTAAGTATTGCTGGGGACGAATACCGGTCCCAGCAAATGCCTGAGTCACGAAACGCATGACCCGGGGACGACTATTTCCCCGGCTGAAAGAGATAAGCTTTGCAATGAGAGTCCTAAATGTGCCGATACGTCGCTCGATTCTTGCCTGCCATACGGGAACACCATCCGGTCGTGGTGCACGGTTAACTTCAGGGAATTTAACGCGTGCAACACGACAAGCGGCAATCGCTCCACAGTAAAGAATCGAGTGAGTATCAAGCAAATCACTGCTAGTCCGTAAGTACGGTTCTAGCAATGCATTTAGGGCTCCCATCAACGCCAGATTTCGCTTATGCATTGGCAAGCGTGGTAGCCGCGGTCTAGAATTAGGTATAAACCTATACTGCGAGATCACATCTTCCAAAGTACTCCTCAATTGCTCGCTTACCTGGATAGACGTATCACTCGTATCATTTTCTGCGTCGAATGCGGGTTCCGCTAACGTCGCAACCGCACTTGTAGCAACCGTCTGTGTCACAGGTGACGGTGCTCTCGTTGACACTGGAGCTGTACGAGTAGATAATACTTCCAGGCGTAGTCGATCAAGCACAGATTGATCCAACAACTTACATCGTTGGATAGCCCGCACTTGATCCGATAGTCGTTGGACGGCAACGGTAATTGTTGGTTCAAGAGCCTGAAACAAAGGAAGCATCCTTGAACGATACGCAGTCAGGTTGGTTTCCCCATCTGTAGCCTCATAATATGCCCGCATAACGTTTTCATTGATGGATGAAGTCCATCGCATGCGGTGCACAATACCACCGGTAGTGGGGACCCTACTCGAAGCTGGTAGGCTTCGGGGCCCCAAACTGCTCGGCGGCCGGCCTCTCCCTCGCCGGCGTACAGGTGTTGGCGACGACGGCGGAGAGAAATACTCGTCACTTGAAGAGCTCGACGCCTCAGCGAGCACCTGTGTCAGCGATGTGCGGTCCGGTGCCTGCGAGGCGGAGTTTAGTGACGAGTCCGGGGGTGTTATTTGCGCATTTCTGCTTCTGGCTCTTGTTTGCATCTCACAATCACTTCATATTGTTTGACCATAATATTGAATGTGATGTTGATATATTTGAATTAATTGAATGACATGTGTCAAATCTTCGTTGCATATTTTGTAGACTATGTTTATTGTTCTAAAGTTCTAAAATATTATAAAATCCTTTATGTATTGACTTTTTGCTGATATTATTATGAAATCTGAAGTAATTGTATAAATTTAGGTAATAATATATGAATAAAAATATTAAAATATTTTAAGAATGAAAATGATGTCTGAGACGTTCAGAGTTGCCAGGATTATTTTTAATTATTATTATTATTATATCGTTTATTCATTTATATTCTTATTTTATACATTTTTAAATACATTTATAAAAAACACAAATACATTTAAAAATATAAAAAATAGTGACCCACCAGTAGCGGAGTAGGACCCAAACTACCGGTGGTGGAGGCTACAGACTAAGAAACCTCCTAACAATACGGCACGTGTCGAGGATAACAACCTTCTGAATCTGACTCTTGATCCAACAATCTAACGAGAGTCTCTTGAGATGTTGATCGAGACTCTTCGCTATTAATCCGTTTGCCGAAACGACCACCGGGACAATGATCGTCGAGTCTACGTCCCACATGGCGGTTATCTGGAAGGACAGATCGAGGTACTTACTAAGTTTGTCCTTCTCTGCCTTCACGAGATTCTCGTCATGCGGGACGGCGATATCGACGAGCACTGCCCGACGCTGGGTCCGATCAACCAACACGATATCGGGCCTATTGGCAACAATAGTCCTGTCCGTGATGATTGATCGGTCCCAGTAGAGCATTGCACGACCATTCTCAAGAACTGGCACTGGTGTGTACTTATAGTACGGTACCTCGGACTCAATAAGGCCGTATTGAAGAGCAAGTTGCTGGTGGATGATCCTGGCCACTTGATTGTGCCTATGCAAGTACTCGGTGTTAGCAAAATACGAACAACCGGAAATAATGTGGCGAAGTGATTCACCAGGACGGTGGCATGGCACGACAAATGTCGACCGTACCGTCCTTAATGATATATTTCCTATAGTTGTTCGTCTTGATAACCTCATCTGCAATTGCACAGGCAAAACCTTCAGTTTCCCCAAAGAGGTCACCGAAACGCAGCCAGTTCACCGAAGCGAGCAGGTCTACGTCGGGTCCTGTTAAGACCCGGTAGAACCGCCCGTGTAGCTCCTTACTCTTCCATACGTTCCTACGGTCTTCAGTACCTAGCACCTTTGGTTTACGTCAGTTCTCGTTAGCCAAAGAGAGAGGTGTCAGGCCCTTGTCAACTATCACAACATCGCAATGAATGCCACACCCATTCTGTAGGAAGTAATTCCTCAGACTGCACACTTCACGGTTATGGAGGTTCTTGGCATTTAAAAATCCTCGACCCCCCAACTTCCGTGGAATGTACAGTCTCATGACAGAAGATCGTGGGTGTAACATTCGATGCAATGTCAGTTGTTGACGGACTCGCCTATCCAGGGCGTCTAGTTCCGTTTGAGTCCACCTAAGTATGTCAAAGGAGTACAACAATAAAGGCATTACCCAACCGTTGAAAGCCCGCATTTTGTTACCCCCAGACAAAAAACAATTAAGAAATTTGTCAGGCGGCCAAAAAAACGGTCTTTCACCGATTTCTTAATATCCTCTACCGCTATACCCAATGACTCTGACATACCTAGGTATTTAACCTATTTCAACCTCCCCCCGCTGTACATGCATGACCGCACACTTATCAACACCGAACTCCATCTTAATGGCATTACTAAAACCTTCCGTAGTTTTTAATAATGCCACGAAATCTTGGTGTTTCAGTGTAAATAGTTTGAGGTCATCCATATACATCAGGTGAGAAATAACCTCACCCCCTCTACGAAACCGATAGCCTAGCCCTGAATCCTTCAGCAATGTGCTAAGTGGATTCAGTGCTAAACAGAACCACAATGGACTCAAACTGTCCACCATACACATACCACGCTCAATAATCAAGTCACGCGGACCAGAAGCGCACTCACCACTACCTGGTTGACGAAGGACTGTGGTCCACTGCCCCATACACGAGACTAAGAAGGATTTAAGAGTCGGATTAATTTTATACAACTCTAAAATCCTCCCCAGCCATGAATGAGGCACCGAATCATAGGCCTTCTTGTAGTCAATCCAGGCAGTAGAGAGGGCGCCCTTACTCCGCTTAACCTGTTGGCTAATGGCCATGTCAATAAGGAGTAGCTCCTTAGTACCACGTGACCCAGCCCTACATCCATTCTGAGCACTATTTAAGATGTTATTTGACATTATATGTGAGTTTATTTTAGTTTTCAGAATAGATGTAAGGAGCTTGTAGATGGTAGGTAAGCAAGTGATAGGTCTGTAGTTCTTAGGTTCCGTGGTACTACCTGATTTATGGAGCAGGAAGGTGATGCCAGTGGTCATGAAAGCGGGTAAGGAACCAAACTCGAGGGCTTCTTGATACTGTGTTGCCAAGCGTTCATGCGAACTACGAACCCACTTTATCCAAAAGTTGTGCAATCCGTCCGGCCCAGGACTTTTCCAGTTCGGTGCCGTACGCATTGCACAACTGACGTCTTCGGAGTCTATTGTAATAGACTCCATGGGCTCGATGTTATCGCATTCTCGCTCAACAACACTGATCCAGTTACCCTCCGAATGTTCGACGGGCACCGACCATATGTCACGCCAAAATTGATTCATGGCGTGAGTATCTGGCAGTTGCCCGTCGCTCAAACGTTGCCTAGTTCCCTCCCACACTCGGTACACCTTCCTTTGATCGCTTTGGAAGATACGATTCTGCCAGTATCTATCCACACGCTCTCTATAACGACGAATACGACTTGCCCATGCATATACTTTCTGCTTCAGAAAGTCAATACGTTCCGTGACGTTGGTTAAGTATTGCTGGGAACTAATACCAGTCCCAGCAAATGCCTGAGCCACAAAACGCATGACCCGGGGACGATTATTTCCCCGGCTGAAGCAGATTAGCTTTGCAATGAGAGCCCTAAATGTGCCGATACGTCGCTCGATTCTCGCCTGCCATGCAGGAACACCATCCGGTCGTGGTGCACGGTTAACTTCGGGGAATTTAACGCGTGCAACACGACAAGCGGCAATAGCTCCACAGTAGAGGATCGAGTGAGTATCTAGCAAATCATTGCTAGTCTGTAGGTACGGAGCTAGCAATGCATTTAGGGCTCCCATCAACGCCAGATTTCGCCTATGAGTGGGCAAGCGTGGTAAACGTGGTCTAGATTGAGGTCTAAACCTATACTGTAAGATCACATCCTCCAAAGTACTCCTTAATTGCTCACTTACCTGAATAGATATATCACTTGTATCATCTTCTGTGTCAAGTGCAATCTCGACTGAAGTCGCACTAATCGAAACCGTTTGTGCTACAGGCGACGGTGCCATCGTTGACACAGGAGTTGGACGAGTAGATAATACATCCAGGCGCAGTCGATCAAGCACAGATTGATCCAACAATTTGCATCGTTGGATAGCCCGCACCTGATCCGAAAGTCGTTGAACGGAAACGGTAACTGTCGGTTGAAGAACCTGAAACAGAGGAAGCATCCTAGAACGATACGCTGTCAGGTTAGTTTCCCCGTCTGTGGCCTCATAGTACGCACGCATGACATGTTCATTTATTATTGGTGTCCACTTCATGCGACGCACTACACCACCGATAGCGGGAGCCACTGAGAGTGGGGCATGCCCCACTTGGGTCTCCAAGCTGGCCGGTGGTGGTCGACATCTCCGTCGCGCAGGTGTTGGTGGCGACGGCGTCGAGGGCCCAATCTCATCACTCGATGCACTGCTACATCTCGGAGTGACGTACTCGTCACTTTCAGAGGTACTGGAGGAGGCAGCCGACGGGGTTGAGACGGGCGCAGATCTTAGTTGTGCGTTGGTTGTTTCCGCTTTTCGTCTTTTTGATCTTAAATTGTAATTCATGTAAAAAATTTGTTCATATTTCTTATTGTCGGAGTTGTCAAATTGTTCAAATTGTCATCATTGTTGTGTTCGTAATTTATTCTGTTTTTCTTGTTATTCCTTATAATTTTGAAGTGTGATATATATTAGCTATTTATAATGGTGTAAAATGATTCTGAAAACTGATCTATTGTAATAAATTGCACTAAAAAAATTAAATTACAATATAAAACGATATGAAAGACGTCAGCCTGTCAGCGGTGTTTTTGTTTTTATTATTATTATTATTTCGTTTATTCAATAACATTCTTATTTTATACATTTTTAAATAGATTTATAAAAAACACAAATACATTTAAAAATATAAAAAATAGTGTCCCACCAGTAGCGGAGTAGGACCCAAACTACCGGCGGTGGAGGCTACAGACTGAGAAACCTCCTAACAATACGGCACGTGTCGAGGATAACAGCCTTCTGAATCTGACTCTTGATCCAACAATCTAACGAGAGTCTCTTGAGGTGTTGATCGAAACTCTTAGCTATTAGTCCGTTTGCCGAAACGACCACCGGGACAATGATCGTCGAGTCTACGTCCCACATGGCGGTTATCTCGAAGGACAGATCAAGGTACTTACTAAGTTTGTCCTTCTCTGCCTTAACAAGATTCTCGTCATGCGGGACGGCGACATCGACGAGCACTGCCCGACGCTGGGTCCGATCAACCAACACGATATCGGGCCTATTGGCAACAATAGTCCTGTCCGTGATGATTGATCGGTCCCAGTAGAGCAATGCACGACCATTCTCAAGAACTGGCACTGGTGTGTACTTATAGTACGGTACTTCAGACTCAATAAGGTCATATTGAAGAGCAAGTTGCTGGTGGATGATCCTGGCTACTTGATTGTGCCTATGCAAGTACTCGGTGTTAGCAAGATACGAACAACCGGAAATAATATGGCAAAGTGATTCACCAGGACGGTGGCATGCTCGACAAATGTCGACGGTACCGTCCTTCATGATGTATTTCCGATAGTTGTTCGTCTTGATAACCTCATCTGCAATTGCACAGGCAAAACCTTCAGTTTCCCCAAAGAGGTCCCCAAAACGCAGCCAGTTCACCGATGCGAGCAGGTCTACATCGAGTCCTGTTAAGACTCGGTAGAACCGCCCGTGTAGCTCCTTGCTCTTCCATACGTCCTTACGGTCTTCAGTACTTAACACCTTTGGTTTACGCCAGTTCTCGTTAGCCAAGGAAAGAGGTGTAAGGCCTTTGTCAACTTTCACAACATCGCAATGAATGTCACATCCATTCTGTAGGAAGTAATCCCTGAGACTGCACACTTCACGGTTGTGGAGGTTCTTGGCATTCAAAAAGCCTCGACCCCCCCACTTCCGTGGAATGTACAGTCTCATGACAGACGATCGTGGGTGTAACATTCGATGCAATGTCAGTTATTGACGGACTCGCCTATCCAGGGCGTCTAGTTCCGTTTGAGTCCACCTAAGTATGCCAAAGGAGTACAACAATAAAGGTATCACCCAACCGTTGAAAGCCCGCATTTTGTTACCACCGGACAAAGAACTGTTAAGAACTTTTGTCAGGCGGCCAAAAAAACGTTCTTTCACCGATTTCTTAATATCCTCTACCGCTATACCCAATGACTCTGACATACCTAGGTATTTGTATGTTTCGGTCTCGGTGAGAGATCTGAGAGTTATTATCTCAGAAAGTTGTAGATTCGGTGAATTTACAACCTTCCCCCGCTGTACATGCATAACCGCACACTTATCAACACCGAACTCCATCTTAATGGCATTACTAAAAACTTCCGTAGTTTTTAATAATGTCACTAAATCTTGGTGCTTCGGTGTGAATAGTTTGAGGTCATCCATATACATCAGGTGAGAAATAACCTCACCCCCTCTACGAAACCGATAGCCTAGCCCTGAATCCTTCAGCAATGTGCTAAGTGGATTCAGTGCTAAACAAAACCACAATGGACTCAAACTGTCGCCCTGGAATATACCACGCTCAATCCTTATCAAGTCATGCGAATCAGAGGCGTACCCACCACTACCTGGTTGACGAAGGACTGTGGTCCACTGCCCCATACACGAGACTAAGAAGGATTTAAGAGTCGGATTAATTTTATACAACTCTAAAATCCTCCTCAGCCATGAATGAGGCACCGAATCATAGGCCTTCTTGTAGTCAATCCAGGCAGTAGAGAGGGCGCCCCTACTCCGCTTGACCTGTTGGCTAATGGCCATGTCAATAAGGAGTAGCTCCTTAGTACCACGTGACCCAGCCCTACATCCATTCTGAGCGTTATCTAAAATATTGTTAGACATTATGTGTGAATTTAATTTACTTCTCAGAATGGATGTAAGGAGCTTGTAGATGGTAGGTAAGCAAGTGATAGGTCTATAGTTTTTCGGTTCCGTGGTACTACCTGATTTATGGAGCAGGAAGGTGATGCCAGTGGTCATAAAAGCGGGTAAGGAACCAGACTCGAGGGCTTCTTGATACTGTGTTGCCAAGCGTTCATGCGAGCTCTGAACCCACTTTATCCAAAAGTTGTGCAATCCATCCGGCCCAGGACTTTTCCAGTTCGGGGCCTTACGAATTGCACAACTAACATCTTCGGAGTCTATGGTAATAGACTCCATGGGTTCGATGATACTGCATTCACGCTCGACGACACGGATCCAGTCGCCCTCCGAATGTTCGACGGGCACCGACCATATGTCACGCCAAAATTGATTCATGGTGTGAGCATCTGGCAGTTGTCCGTCGCTCAAACGTTGTCCAGTTCCCTCCCACTCTCGGTACACCTTCCTTTGGTCACTTTGGAAGATGCGATTCTGCCAGTATCTATTTACACGCTCTCTATAACGACGGATACGGCTTGCCCATGCATACACTTTCTGTTTCAGAAAGTCAATACGTTCCGTGACATTGGTTAAGTATTGCTGGGGACGAATACCGGTCCCAGCGAATGCCTGACTCACGAAACGCATGACCCGGGGACGACTATTTCCCCGGCTAAAACAGATAAGCTTCGCAATGAGAGTCCTAAATGTGCCGATACGTCGCTCGATTCTTGCCTGCCATACGGGCACACCACCCGATCGTGGTGCACGGTTAAATTCAGGGAATTTAACGCGTGCAACACGACAAGCGGTAATAGCTCCACAGTAAAGAATCGAGTGGGTATCGAGCAAATCATTGCTAGTCCGTAAGTACGGAGCTAGCAACGCATTCAGGGCTCCCATCAACGCCAGATTTCGTCTATGCATGGGTAAGCGTGGTAGCCGTGGTCTAGAATTAGGTGCAAACCTATATTGAGAGATCACATCCTCTAAAGTACTCCTTAATTGCTCGCTTACCTGGACAGATATATCACTCGTATCATCTCCCACGTCGAGCACGGTATCAACTAAAGTGGCACTAGTTGCAACCGTGTGTGTAGCAGGTGACGGTGCTCTCGTTGACGCTGGAGCTGGTCGAGTAGATAACACTTCCAGGCGTAGTCGATCAAGCACAGGTTGATCCAACAACTTGCATCGTTGGATAGCCCGCACTTGATCCGATAGTCGCTGGACGGCAACGGTCATTGTTGGTTCAAGAGCCTGAAACAAAGGAAGCATCCTTGAACGGTACGCAGTCAGGTTGGTTTCCCCTTCTGTAGCCTCATAATATGCCCGCATGACGTTTTCATTGATGGATGAAGTCCATCGCAAGCGGTGCACAATACCACCGGTAGTGGGGACCCTACTCGAAGCTGGTAGGCTTCGGGGCCCCAAACTGCTCGGCGGCCGGCCTCTCCCTCGCCGGCGTACAGGTGTTGGCGACGTCGGCGGGGAAAAATACTCATCACTTGACGATGAACTCGACGCCTCAGCAAGCACTTGTGTCGCAGGAGTGCGGTCCAGCGCTTGCGAGGCGGAGCTAAGTGATGAGTCCGGGGGTGTTATCTGTGCATTTTTACTCTGGGCTCTTGTTATCATCGCTATCCATAATCATTCATAAAATTTATTTTCTCGTAACATTCTGATATTTTGATAGTTGACGTTTGTCAAAACTTCGCTTCATATTTGCAGACTTTGGTATTCTTGTAATAAATTGTGAAATATAATATTTATGGACTTTTTGGTGATATAATTTAGAAATCAGTAAGAATTTTAAAAATTGAGGAAGATATTTGAGATAAAAATATTAAAATATTTTATTGATGAAAATGACGTATGTACAGATGTCCAGAGTTGCCAGTTATTATTATTTCCTTTATTTAACTTAATTACATATTTAATACATTTTTAAATAAATCTATAAAAAATACAAATATATTTAAAAATATAAAAAATAGTGACCCACCGGCATCGGGTACAAGGACCAAGCTACCGGTGGTTAGGGCTCCAGAGATAGGAATTTCCTCACGATGCGTGCCGTATCGAGCAACACTGCCTTCTGCATCAGGCCCTTAATCCAACCGTCTAACGAGAGCCTCTGTAGGTGTTGGTCGAGGCTCTTGGCGATCAGTCCATGCACGGAAACGACTATCGGTACAATAACAGCTGAGCTTACAGGCCACATGTCGACAATCTCGTGGGCCAAATCCAAGTACTTTACTTGTTTGTCTTTTTCGGCTTTCACGAGATTGCCGTCATGCGGAATAGTAATATCAACTATTATTGCACGGCGCTCTAACCGATCTACAATCACTATGTCAGGCCTATTTGCAACAATAGTCCTGTCAGTGATAATAGATCGGTCCCAGTACAATGTGATATGATCATTTTCGAGAACTGGGTCGGGCACATACTTGTAATACGGTACTTCTGAATCCACGAGTTTGTATTTCAGAGCAAGTTGTTGATGGACAATCCTAGCTACTTGGTTATGCCTATGCAAATACTCGCCGTTAGCCAAACTAGAACAACCAGAGATAATATGCCTAAGGGACTCTCCAGGACGGTGGCACGCCCGACATATGTCAACCGTACCATCCTTCAGAATATACCTCCGGTAATTTTTAGTCATGACAACTTCGTCCATAATTGCAAAGACAAACCCTTCGGTTTCTCCAAATAGATTACCGAATCGTAGCCAGGATACTGATGATTTTAAATCAATATCAGGTCCATGTAGGGCCTGATAGAAACGTCCATGTAACTCTTTACCCTTCCATACATCCATGCGGTCATTGGTACTTAGTATTATAGGATTGCGCCAGTTCTCTTTAGCCAAACCGAGCGGGGTAAATCCGTTGTCTACTGCAGCAACATCACGATGCAAATCCTCGTCCACCCGCAGGAAGTATTCCCTAAGATTGCACACCTCACGGTTGTGAAGGGTCTTAGCATTAAGAAAGCCTCGGCCCCCACACTTCCGTGGTATGTACAATCTCATTACAGATGAACGCGGATGATGCATTCGGTATGTAGTGAGTAGCGTACGGACTTTTCTATCCAAGGCGTCAAGTTCTGTCTGAGTCCATCTGAGTATGCCAAACGAGTACACTAAAACTGGCATGACCCAACTATTGTAGGCTCGCACCTTGTTACCGCCCGATAAAAGACTCTTAAGAACTTTTTTCAGGCGGCCAAAGAAGCGTTCCCTCAATAATTGTTTCATGTCAGTCTCTGATATGCCTAACGCTTGTGACATACCCAGATATTTATAAGTATCGGTTGCCGAAAGGGACCGAAGTTGAGTGGAATCCGAAAGTTGTATTCTTTCGGAATCCACTATCCCACCCTTCTTCACATGCATGCTTGCACATTTGTCTACGCCAAATTCCATTCTGATAGAATTACTAAAGGTTTCCGTTACCTTTAGTAATTCCATCAGTTGGTGACTGTTTGGGGCAAGTAATTTTAAATCATCCATGTAAAGAAGGTGAGACAAAACCTGGCCATCTTTCCGCAACCGGTACCCTAGACCTGAATTCTCCAGCAAAGCGCTGAGAGGATTCAGGGCCAGACAAAACCATAATGGACTCAGACTATCGCCCTGAAATATACCACGCTCGATCTTTATCGGTCCATCATTACCACAAGTCTGTCGGCATCCTGAATAGCACAAGACGGTCTTCCATTGCCCCATGCATGTCCCTAAGAAGGTACATAGAGTTGCATCAATCTTATACAACTCCAGCACCCTCCTAAGCCATGAATGAGGCACAGAGTCATAGGCCTTCTTGTAATCTATCCAGCATGTCGCCAGATCCTTGCGATTACGGCGTACCTGTTGGCTAATAACCATATCCATAATTAGGAGCTCTTTAGTGCCACGAGCCCCACTTCTACATCCATTTTGAGAGATTGACATGATGTTGTTGTCAGTTATGTGGCGCGTTATTTTTTGTCTCAAAATAGATGTGAGAAGCTTATAGACCGTTGGTAGGCATGTAATTGGTCTATAATTTTTAGGCTCTATGGCACTACCAGATTTGTATAAGAGATGGGTCATACCAGTAGTTAGAAAATCGGGAAGCGATCCTGATTCCAAACATGATTGGAATTGAGCTGCCAACCGTCCGTGTGAACTACGGAACCATTTTATCCAAAAATTGTGCAGTCCGTCTGGTCCTGCTGATTTCCAGTTCGGTAACAGACGGACTGCGTTGGTGACATCACTATCTATGAATTTTAATGGTTCCATAGTTTGTATCGGTTCACACAGACGATTAACATCCCGCATCCAACCATCCTCTGTGTGGCTGACAGGAGCCGACCAGATGCCACTCCAGAATGCAATGGTGGCATCATCATCTGGCCGGCGCTCGTCAATCACACTTGAATCAGATCGCTCCCAATCTCTGTAGACCCATCTCTCATCTTTTTGGAACATGCAGTTTTGGGAATACCGGTCCACTCTTTTTTTATATCTTTTTATACGATTTGCCCACGCATAGACTTTTTGCTTCAGGTAGTCAATGCGCTCTGTGACCCGAAAAGCAAATTCTTGGGATTTAATATTAGTCCCCAAGAATGCTCGGTTCACAAAGCGCATCACTCTAGGGCGAGTATTGCCCGACCTGAAGCAAATAAGTTTCCCAATGAGTGCCCTGGTCTCGGCAATACGACGTTCAATCCTACACTGCCAGGCTGGTGTAACAAATTTCGGTCGAGTAGCTTTATCATTTGATAAAAGCTTAATATTTGCTACTCGACATGCCGCAACAGCCCCACAGTACAGAATCGAATGTGTATCACCGAGATTTTCACTACTGTTAAAATAGTCTGACAGTAGTGAATCCAGAGCACACATTAGGGCTATATTTTTCTTATGCGTAGGCAAACGCGGTAGACGAGGTCTTTTGGTAGGTGTTACGTTTCGATATTCCCTCAGTGCACATTCCAAAGCGCTCCCTAATTGTACATTGCAATGAGTACTTACATCTGTAACCCCGGTATCCAATAAATCATCATCAGTGGGACGTTGTGTGGAAACAGTAGGAACATGTGTACCTGATGATGTAGGTATTGTGATACCAGGATTACCCTGTAAATCTGAGCGAAGCCTCTCAAGCACGGCATCATCCAACATATGACCACGTTGTATAACCCGCACTTGATCCGACAGACGTTGCGTTGATACGTTAACAGTTGGTTCGAGCTCCTGAAACAGAGACAGCATTCGTACACGATACGCAGTGAGATTAATTCCTCCCTCTGTAGCCGCATAATATGCCCGCATGACGTTCTCGTTCATGGAAGAAGTCCATCGCATGCGGTGCACATTACCACCGGCAGCGGGGTCCCTAATCGAAGCCGGAGGGCGTCGGGGTCCCAAGCAGGTCGGTGGCCGGCCTCTCCCCTGCCGACGTACAGGTGGAGGCGACGTCGGTGGAGAGAAATACTCGTCGCTGCTAGAGCTCGACGCCTCACCAGTAGCCAAAGTTTCCAGCAAATGGGAGGCGGAGCTATGCGACGAGTCCGGGGTTGGTAATTGTGCAGTTTGTCTCTCTCTGGCTCTAGCTCTTGTGAGCATATTTATCCTTTACCATCATCCATCCATTTCTTGATATTGTTTGTATTTGATTAATATTTTCTTAGAGTGACATATGCCAAACATCTGCAATTTGGTAATTTTTCTTTATCTTGATAATATATAGTTTGTATATGTAATTTATAAATTTATTGCAAATCTTGCTATGCAATATATAATTATAGTATAAATTTAGACTGTAAAATTAAATAAAAATATTAAAATAATTTTAAGATGAAAAATGACGTTCGATGATATTAAGGGTTGCCAGGTTATTTTATTTATTTTATTTTTTATTATTATTATTATTAGTGTATTATTATTATTCTCTTTATTAACACTTAACACATATTTATTACATTTTTAAATAGATTTATAAAAAAATACATTTAAAAATATAAAAAACAGTAACCCACCGGCATCGGGTACAGGGACCAAGCTACCGGTGGTTAGGGCTCCAAAGACAGGAACTTCCGCACAATACGGGCCGTATTCAACAGAACCGCCTTCTGCATCAAGCCCTTGATCCAGCTGCCTAACGCGAGACTCTGTAGGTGGAGGTCGAGGCTCTTGGCTATTAGCCCATGCGCAGATACGACTATCGGAACAATAATCGCCGAATCCACATCCCACATGTCGACAATCTCGTGAGCTAGGTCTAAATATTTAATTTGTTTATCTTTTTCTGCTTTCACGAGATTCTCGTCATGTGGCACAGTGATATCGACAATTACTGCAAGGCGATTTAATCGATCCATTATCACTATATCAGGTCTGTTAGCTATAACAGTCCTATCAGTGATAATAGATCGATCCCAATACAATGTGACATGACCGTTCTCAAGAACTGGGTCGGGCACATACTTGTAATAAGGTACCTCCGCGTCGACAAGATTATACTTTAGAGCAAGTTGCTGGTGGATTATCCTGGCTACTTGGTTGTGTCTGTGCAAATACTCACCGTTCGCAAGACGGGAACAACCAGAGATAATATGTCTTAAAGATTCTCCGGGACGATGACATGCCCGACAGATGTCTAGCGTCCCATTTTTGACAATAAATCTCCGATAGTTATTCGTCATCACGACTTCGTCAGTGATTGCACAGATAAAACCCTCAGTTTCTCCGAAGAGATCACCAAATCGTAACCAGGATACCGATGCTATTGAATCAACATCGGGCCCATTTAGAGCCCGATAAAATCGACCATGCAGTTCCTTGCTCTTCCATATTTCCTTCCGATCAGATACACTTAATATTACAGGTTTGCGCCAGTTCTCTTTCGCAAGGGACAGCGGGGTCAGTCCGTTGTCTATTGCCACAACATCTCGATGCATATCCACGTCCACCTGTAGGAAATACTCTCTAAGGTTGCATATCTCACGGTTATGGAGAGTCTTGGCATTTAAAAATCCTCGACCCCCACATTTCCGTGGTATATACAACCTCATTACTGACGAACGTGGGTGGTGTATTCGATATGAAGTCAATAGACAACGCACCTTCCTATCCAGAGCTTCTAACTCCGTCTGAGTCCATCTAAGTATGCCAAAAGAGTAAACTAAGACTGGCATGGCCCAGCCGTTGACAGCACGCACCTTGTTACCGCCTGATAAAAGACTTTTCAGTATTTTTTTCAGGCGGCCAAAGAAACGATCCTGCAACTTCTGTTTCATGTCAGTCTCAGCAATACACAGAGCTTGAGACATACCTAGATATTTATAGGTTTCGGTTGCGGAGAGCGACCCAAATCGTGTGAAATCTGAAAGATTGACTCCTTCAGATTCCACAATCCCGCCCCTTTTTACATGCATGACCGCACACTTATCTACCCCAAACTCCATACTGATGGCCTTACTAAAAGTTTCAGTAACTTTTAGCAAAGCCATCAAATCGGGGCCATTAGGGGCAAATAACTTTAGGTCATCCATGTAAAAAAGGTGGGACAAAATTTGACCCCCTCTGCGCATCCGATAGCCTAACCCTGAACCCTCTAGTAACGTACTGAGAGGATTTAGTGCTAGACAAAACCACAACGGACTCAGACTATCACCCTGGAAAATACCTCTCTCAATCCCTATTGGTACACCACCTCCTAGAACCTGACGACACCCTGGATAAACAAGAACCGTACTCCATTGTCTCATACATGACCCCAAAAAGGTGCATAGAGTTGCATCAACTTTATACAGCTCTAGCACCCTCCGAAGCCATGTATGAGGCACAGAATCGTACGCTTTCTTATAGTCAATCCAGCATGTCGCAAGGTTCTTTCGGTTGCGGCGTACCTGCTGGCAAACAGCCATGTCAATAATAAGGAGCTCTTTCGTACCACGTGCCCCACTTTTACATCCATTCTGAGAGATTGACAAGATGTTATTGTTTTGTACATGTGAATATATTTTTACTCTCAGGATGGATGTAAAAAGTTTGTATATGGTAGGTAGACAAGTTATAGGTCTATAATTTTTGGGGTCTGTGGTACTACCAGATTTGTATAGGAGGTGGGTTACTCCGGTAGTCATAAAAGCTGGAAGCGACGATGACTCAAGGGATGACTGGAAGCAAGATGCCAAGCAAGCGTGTGAGCTACGGAACCATTTTAACCAAAAGTTGTGCAGTCCGTCCGGTCCAGCAGATTTCCAATTTGGCAACGAACGAACTGCACAACCAATATCTTCTTCAGATATGGTTATAGGTTCCATAGCTGGAATTGGTTCACACGCCCGCTCAACATCCCTAATCCACGCATCCTGTGTATGACTGACGGGCGTCGACCAGATGCTTTTCCAGAAGTTAACTGTAGAAACAGCATCAGGTAGACTCCCATCAGTCACATCCGAGTTAGGTCGCTCCCACCCTCTATATACCCACCTCTCATTTTTTTGGAACAAGCGATTCTGAGTGTATCTGTCCACTCTTTTTTTGTACCGCCTTATGCGGTTCGCCCACGCATAAACTTTCTGCTTCAGGTAATCGATGCGCTCTGTGACCCGAACAGAGTATTCACAGGGCCTAATATTAGTTCCCACGAATGCACGGGTCACAAAGCGCATGACTCTCGGGCGTGTATTGCCCGTCCTGAAGCAGTGTAGCTTGCCAATGAGCACCCTAGCCTCGTTGATGCGCCGTTCAATTCTGCACTGCCAAGCTGGTATAGCAGGCTTTGGTCGAATAGCTGTTTCTTGTTTAAAAAATTTAACACCAGCTATTCGACATACTGCAACAGCTGCACAGTACAGAATGGAATGGGCATCAGTAATGTTTCTGCAGTTGTTAAAAAACGATGTTAACATCGAGTCTAGGGCACACACTAGCGCCACGTTTTTTTTATGTGTGGGCAAACGCGGAAGCCGCGGTCTACACTCAATAGGGACAGATTGAAACTCACCAATCGCTCGCTCCAAAGCGCTCCTTAATTCCTCATTTTCTTATTATTATTATTATTGTAATTAATAATGAAGGCAATGTTGATCTAACTAATATTTAAAAAAAATGATAATTGTTAGAATAATAATTACCTAATTTATACAAATTTCTAATGAAATATTTGTGCACATCTAAAATTGACTATTGTGAAAAGTTTAATGTAAAATATTTCGCCGATTAATTATAATTAATGTATATAAAATGAATAAATGTATATTTATAAATGAATATTATTTTTTCATTAATTTGTGAATTTACCCTTTCATATGATATTAATCTTTTTTCAGTTGAATAAACTCTTTTTGCGTATGGTTAGGATACTCGTACTTAAGGAGTAAACTCCAGTCGTGCGTCGGAGCTGACACACACTTTTTTTTTTTTTTTTTTTTTTTATATTATTGTAGGAGTCTAAAACCTGTGTAAAACAGAAATATACACATCGTATCTCAAATCAGTGTATATTTTAATGCAAAACACAGTACTTTAAGTTTTCATTTTACAAAAATAATACGATCACCAAGTGACCGCCATATTGTTGTTCAGAAGTATGAACAACAATATGGCGGTCACTTGGTGATCGTATTTTCATAATTTTATTTAAAGTGACTAAAGACGACGCGACTGCAAGTACGAGCGAGTTAGCTGCCGCGATTGATGTTAAGTTTCACAGTTTAGCGGGTTCGCATATTACAACAAAAGAAATGTGTTTCATGAGATTGCAAAAACTATTTGATATTTCTAAAAAAGTAGGTACACACGCCGAATCAGCTGGTGAATTTTGTTCTCGCTATCACGACTTGCCGCAGTGGCGCGAAAGGTTTGAAAATAGTGTCAGTGCTATAACGGCTATTAAAAACAGTCTGTATGCGAGTTATTTACCATCCTACAATGATCTAAGTAGCTTTGATACTATGTACTATCACATTCGTAGCGTCTATGAAGGTATTTTTGGTCCAGTGAATCAAATAGTGATCAGTTGAATAAAACTTGTAAAAGAGAAAGTCAGTGCGCGAAACCTAGGCTACCTAAGTTGGAACTATTTCCTTTTGATGCGTTGGCGTTGGCGTTGGCGTGCGCGTTGGTGTTGGCGTTAGACCACTACCGCTACCGCTTCCACTACCACTTCCGCTACCGCTTGCGCTACCGCTTCCGCTACCGCTTCCACTACCGCTTCCGCTACCGCTACCGCTTCCGCTACCGCTTCCGCTACCGCTTCCGCTACCGCTTCCGCTACCGCTTCCGCTACCGCTTCCGCTACCGCTTCCGCTACCGCTTCCGCTACCGCTTCTGCTACCGCTTCTGCTACCGCTTCCGCTACCGCTTCCGCTACCGCTTCCGCTACCGCTTCCGCTACCGCTTCCGCTACCGCTACCGATTCCGCTACCGCTACCGCTACTTCTACCGCTACCGCTACCGGTACCGCTTCTGCTACCGCTTCCGCTACCGCTACCGCTTCCGCTACCGCTACCGCTACCGCTTCCGCTACCGCTACCGCTACCGCTTCCGCTACCGCTACCGCTACCGCTACCGCTACCGCTACCGCTTCCGCTACCGCTTCCGCTACCGCTTCCGCTACCGCTTCTGCTACCGCTACCGCTTCCGCTACCGCTACCGCTACCGCTTCCGCTACCACTTGCGCTACCGCTACCGCTTCCGCTACCGCTACCGCTACCGCTTCCGCTACCGCTACCGCTACCGCTACCGCTACCGCTTCCGCTACCGCTTCCGCTACAGCTGCCGCTTCCGCTACTGCTACCATTACCGCTACCGCTAACACTAACACTAACACCAACGCCAACAAATACAAATAAAATTGCACTTAGGAATATGTAGTTGAATATAAATCATTTTCTTAAAAAAGACGTGGGCGTGCGCGTTGGTGTTGGCGTTGGCGTTGGCATTAGCGTTGGCGTTGGCGTTGGCGTTGGCGTTGGCGTTGGCGTTGGCGTTGGCGTTGGCGTTGGCGTTGGCGTTGGCGTTGGCGTTGGCGTTGGAGTTGGCATAGGCGTTGGCGTTGGTGTTGCCGCTACCGCTGCCGCTACTGCTACCGCTACCGCTACCGCTATCGCTACCGCTACCGCTACCGCTGCCACTAACGCTAACACTACCACAGTGACGTTATCGAATCAGCTGGTGAATTTTGTTCTCGCTATCACGACTTGCCGCAGTGGCGCGAAAGGTTTGAAAATAGTGTCAGTGCTATAACGGCTATTAAAAACAGTCTGTATGCGAGTTATTTACCATCCTACAATGATCTAAGTAGCTTTGATACTATGTACTATCACATTCGTAGCGTCTATGAAGGTATTTTTGGTCCAGTGAATCAAATAGTGATCAGTTGAATAAAACTTGTAAAAGAGAAAGTCAGTGCGCGAAACCTAGGCTACCTAAGTTGGAACTATTTCCTTTTGATGCGTTGGCGTTGGCGTTGGCGTGCGCGTTGGTGTTGGCGTTAGACCACTACCGCTACCGCTTCCACTACCACTTCCGCTACCGCTTGCGCTACCGCTTCCGCTACCGCTTCCACTACCGCTTCCGCTACCGCTACCGCTTCCGCTACCGCTTCCGCTACCGCTTCCGCTACCGCTTCCGCTACCGCTTCCGCTACCGCTTCCGCTACCGCTTCCGCTACCGCTTCCGCTACCGCTTCTGCTACCGCTTCTGCTACCGCTTCCGCTACCGCTTCCGCTACCGCTTCCGCTACCGCTTCCGCTACCGCTTCCGCTACCGCTTCCGCTACCGCTACCGATTCCGCTACCGCTACCGCTACTTCTACCGCTACCGCTACCGGTACCGCTTCTGCTACCGCTTCCGCTACCGCTACCGCTTCCGCTACCGCTACCGCTACCGCTTCCGCTACCGCTACCGCTACCGCTTCCGCTACCGCTACCGCTACCGCTACCGCTACCGCTACCGCTTCCGCTACCGCTTCCGCTACCGCTTCCGCTACCGCTTCTGCTACCGCTACCGCTTCCGCTACCGCTACCGCTACCGCTTCCGCTACCACTTGCGCTACCGCTACCGCTTCCGCTACCGCTACCGCTACCGCTTCCGCTACCGCTACCGCTACCGCTACCGCTACCGCTTCCGCTACCGCTTCCGCTACAGCTGCCGCTTCCGCTACTGCTACCATTACCGCTACCGCTAACACTAACACTAACACCAACGCCAACAAATACAAATAAAATTGCACTTAGGAATATGTAGTTGAATATAAATCATTTTCTTAAAAAAGACGTGGGCGTGCGCGTTGGTGTTGGCGTTGGCGTTGGCATTAGCGTTGGCGTTGGCGTTGGCGTTGGCGTTGGCGTTGGCGTTGGCGTTGGCGTTGGCGTTGGCGTTGGCGTTGGCGTTGGCGTTGGAGTTGGCATAGGCGTTGGCGTTGGTGTTGCCGCTACCGCTGCCGCTACTGCTACCGCTACCGCTACCGCTATCGCTACCGCTACCGCTACCGCTGCCACTAACGCTAACACTACCACAGTGACGTTATAAGTTTGTTTTGGAGTTGGCGTTGGCGTTGGCGTTGGCGTTGGCGTTGGCGTTGACGTTGGCGTTGGCGTTGGCGTTGGCGTTGGTGTAGGTGTTGGGTTTGATGTTGGTATTGGTGTTGTTTTTGGTGTTGGTGTTGGTGTTTATTATAATGTCACGTACCTACTACAATATTAAGAAAGAAATTATAAATAGATCACAAAAACTGATGTCATCGGCGGGATTCGAACCCACGGCCTTTCCCTAACAGGGGGACTGCTTTGCCAACTGAGCTACGATGACCACTACCGACAACATCGAATTTTTGCTTCATATCATATTCATAATTTCTACATCGCGCTATTAAGGTTAGCGTTGGATCCACCTACCGCAGTTCTACCGAACTAACGGTACCAGTGTATCGTGTTACAACGATATTTAAACTCTGAATTTTTAGATGAATCCTTACCAAATCCATATATTTATGTATTTCAAAGCAATGAGTTTGCTTAAACTATTCTTAAAATATTAAGAAAGAAATTATAAATAGATCACAAAAACTGATGTCATCGGCGGGATTCGAACCCACGGCCTTTCCCTAACAGGGGGACTGCTTTGCCAACTGAGCTACGATGACCACTACCGACAACATCGAATTTTTGCTTCATATCATATTCATAATTTCTACATCGCGCTATTAAGGTTAGCGTTGGATCCACCTACCGCAGTTCTACCGAACTAACGGTACCAGTGTATCGTGTTACAACGATATTTAAACACTGATTTTTTAGATGAATCCTTACCAAATCCATATATTTATGTATTTCAAAGCAATGAGTTTGCTTAAACTATTCTTAAAATATTAAGAAAGAAATTATAAATAGATCACAAAAACTGTTCGGCGGGTTCGAATCCCGCCGAAGACATCAGAATAGTTTAAGCAAACTCATTGCTTTGAAATACATAAATATATACCTACTACAATTTGTAGCGCAGAAGTAAACAATTATTATTTTCAAATAATAAACAAAAAATCAATAAGTATCTAAAAACAAACAAAATTTTGCTTAGGGATATGTAGTTGAATACGTAGGTCACACTAAAAGTTTTTCGTAACTTAAAAAAACAACATGTTAAAACCAAAATATTAAGTTAATTAACTTAATATTTGAAAAGCAGTACATTTTCGCGTTGGCGTTGGCGTTGGCGTTGGCGTTGGCGTTGGAGTTGGCGTTGGCGTTGGCGTTGGCGTTAAAGTTAGTTGGTGTTGGTGTTGGCGTTGGCGTTGGCGTTGGTGTTGGTGTTACCGCTACCGCTACCGCTACCGCTACCGCTACCGCTATCGCTACCGCTATCGCTACCGCTATCGCTACCGCTATCGCTACCGCTATAGCTGCCGCTATTGCTACCGCTATCGCTACCGATATCGCTACCGCTACCGCTACCGCTATCGGTACCGCTACCGCTATCACTACCGCTATCACTACCGCTATCGCTACCGCTATGCGCCGCGGGGGTCGTCGAGGATGACCTTGGAAAATCATTATGGTTAACACCCCGACTCCAGAGTACCTCGACTCCAGAGTACCCCGACGGTTAGGTTTAGAAGGCTAAGGCGGGAGCTCGTACACATTGATGTATATTAAAAGTATTTGTATTAATAAAATTACCATAGGTACTTATTGCATAAACGTACGTTTTGTTATAGATCTACCATGTTTACAGGCATTAGGTCCTTGTTGTGAACCTTGGTGTGAACCTAACTTTTAAGTTAGGTTAGTAAAACTGTCAAAACTTGACCCTAGGTGAAATCTCGGGAAAAGTCCCCGCTCCATACAAAAATCAGTCATTTATTTTATTGTATACTTATAGTTGTTTTATTTTGATTTCATTTTATTCTACAACTAATGCAAGGATGCTAAAATTATGGTCAATCTGTGTATCCGAAGTAAACATTGACCAAATACTTGAAAAGGGTAAATATTAGAAATAATACAGTGGAGTAGTGTTGAATTTATCATTGTAGAACCTCAGTAGTGTATATAGAATGTATTGGTTTTACATTATGTATTGTATACAAGGTGAATTTTTGAGACGGGACAGTAAGGGCAGTACCTTTACTGTTATAGTTAAGGTCGACCAAGGCAAGTGTGACATAAATTGATTAGTTGAAATGTTTGTTATTAAGTATTTCTACTCTGTAATGGTTTAACACAAAAAAATTTACAGTCAGCAGCAAGAAAATGTTCATTATACAAAAAAACTTTTTTTGATGCCAATCGATCCTGTTTCTTATAAGGATCAAACGTCTCTACTGGACCGACTGACTGACATTTTTTACATTTGCTACATTTTTTCAAAATCTGTAAATGCAGTTCAGAATATCTTAAAAATCCTAAAAGCGTTTTCCTGTAACTATAAGGGTTAAGGTACCTGCCCTTACTGTCCCGTCTCAAAAATTCACCGTGTATGTTTAGATAGGATGGAGAGTAGTTGAAATTTTTAATCCATAGATTGCCGCCCCGGCTTTGCATGGGTATACTACCGAAGAAAGAATGATGCAAAATTGCCAAAAAACTAAAAATAGGATAGACAGTGTTGAAATCTCTTATTGCCGCTATAACAATAAATAATAAAAATAAATTAAAAACTAAAGGGACTCCCCACTACTAGAAACGTTGAGGTTTTTTTAACACGTTTGTAGTTGCTGAGCCCCAGGTTTTAATGTATTTTTATTATTTCTTCATTTGTGGTTATAGCAGCAAGAGAAATACCCACACGTACAGCTCGATGATGTAGGTAGAAAGTACCTTTGTAGTAATAAATGTTGTACTTACGTTTAGAATACCGAATACCGTCTTCTGGACTACTGAGTCAGTTTTTATCGAATTCCCGCACAGAAACCAACAGGAACGGGGAGATTCAGATTGTGGAATCATTTTATAGGTCGGGGAGCTACAAAAACAGTCTCCCAAAACTTTGGTCAATATTGTTGTCGTGTGTATTACTTCCTGCATCTGTATTATGTTTGTATTCGTTTTGTTTCAGCTAGAGATAAGAATATTTATGGAACTAAAATATTCCTCATAGATGGCACAGAAATTGAAGATAATGATGTTTTAAGAGAATTTTAGTTAATGAAGTTCTTATTATAGTTAATGAGGAATGGGATGGGGGTGAAAAGACTTCCTCAGTGGCGTCTCACACTACTGAATTGACTTTGATTGAATTGAAAATTGAATTGAATTGATCTGAAATTAAGTGCACTGTTGCCAAAAAAACAAAAGAACGCTTCAGAGAATGACTTAGATGACACAGAGAAAAATGATATAAACTTGCTACAATTAACAGCCAAATATTTTAAAGAGGATCTTATCATACATCTATGTAAAATATGAGGTACATGTTATTTAAATATACCATAATTTTTATGTTAAATTTCTTTTAGTGTGTAGCTTTACAAAAATAATTAGTAAATGGTAAAAAGAGCAAATGGCATTAATTTTATTTTGCGTTTTGTTTTTAGGAACCGTTGTCCAGGTCTGATATTACTAGCCGAGGAAAAACCACAGCACCAAACATAGTTTCTGGTATGTATTTTATGTATTAAAATATTAATTATCATATTAAATTAATTTTCAGTCTATTTGGACTATTAATAGTCCTACATTAGTAATGTATATGTCGCAGCCAACTGGATAAATCAGCCAGACGGGCTAGCTGGCGGACAACTTGCCAAGTGACTGATTTAACCAGAATACTGCGACATATGCATTTTGTTCTTAGTCGTGTATTTTGTTTCACTCACTACATTGCGTTATATTTTTGTTTTGGTGTGAACTTGTCAATAAATAAATAGGTAAATTTGATTGAAATGAATTTATTTTTTATTTTTTTATTTATTCATTTATTATCAGGCTACGATAGAAAAGTTACAGATCTTATATTAACTTATTCTACGGCCCATAGATACATACCTTAAAACTAAAAATACATATAATTATATCTTATAATAGAACACTAAACTCTGTTTTTTACACGGGTGTCGTGTTACACTTCGCGTAAGGTAACGTGCCGCGAAACCGTCTATACACGACACCTTTCGGCCAAAACTCTTCCTTAAGGAACACGTCGAGATGATGAGTCGGCACCCTAATCACGAACGACTTAAAGTTCGTGTTGTGGCGCGAATCCAACCTCTCGACTCTCAAGGCCCAGTTGGTCTTCGTCCTGATGTACTCCACGATCTCGATGTCCTTCGTGGAGTGATGAAGTCGGGACACGTACAGTAACGTACTCGGTATCGCAGGACGTAACAACATATTAGGCCCTGCCAGACCCGTACCGCACTGGTTTCGACATTGAGGCTTCCGCTTCTTCTTCTCTACCTTGATGAAGCCATTTTGTTCACCACGACGGAGGTTAACGTTCGCGGCATCCGATGACCTACTTGTAGAAATAGTGCTACGTAGTAACACTACCTCGGCCCGCAGCTCACCTATCGTGCGTTCTGACGCTTCCATCTTCAAGTCCATTGCGGCCAGGCTTGCTTTCAAGGATGTGATATCCTTAAGCAACCTGGTGACGTCGATGTGATCAAATGTCACGGGAGGCAATTTGTGTAAATTTTTCGCGACGAAAGCAGGCACGTCGTCTGGGTCGGTCACCTTCAGCAAGGTGACGATGTCCTGGATATTCTTCTCGGTACCATCTCTCCGTCGAGGTGGCATCTCGTCAAGCTTACCCAGCGTCTGGAATAGTAGTCTCTTACTACTACTCACATCCTCTTCTTTGAAGTTGGTCTTGCAGATCTGCAGGATGCTAACATCGTCCATAGTGTCGATGGCATGCTGTATGAATGCCAACAACTCATTGGCTATGAGCATTTGCGAACTCATAGCGACAGTGTTCGGCGGCGGGTATTGCCGCGCATCACACTAATTAAATAATTAAGCTTGCACTAAGTACGTCCGTACGCGCGGTCGGTACGACACGGACTGATCATGAAATGATCCTTACATGAAACCGAGTTGATCTGAACCTAAAAAAATATCGATCTGATTTATTTTTAGAGGCCAAAGGACTAGAGTTTGCCATTGGCGTTTGCCGTCAATCCATATTTTACTTAATAAAACTTTTTTACTTATAGGTATCGACAATATTTCAATTAATTGAATGTCAAGAGTTTTGTTATACTATTCCTACTAGCAACGTTGAATTATTTAATATTTGTCAATACTAAGTTATATGGATGAGCAAATTAAATTAATAAATTTTTGAATGTCAAATATTTGTTTTGTTTTTTCCCATCCCATATGGTGGTGGGGTCAGCTTTCCTTTCCAGGAAAATTTTGGTATTGTTACTGATAAAATTGTGTGTATTTCAGGCCTATTTTATGTAATTTCCGAAACAGATGTAATTTTAAATAAAATAGGCCTGAAATACACACAACTTTATTTGTAATAATACATTTGTTTTCCTGAAAAACTAATGTACTTGCGGCAATTTTACTTAATACTATCAGTAATTTTACATAAAATTTTAAGCAATTTTACATTATGATTTTAGTAATTTTACATAATTATAAGAAAGTGCACACAACCAACATGTAATTTCACATAAAATTAACTTGAAAAGTACACATTCTTCTCAGTAGATTTACATAAACTTTCCTGAAATGAGCATTTTACTTGCAGTAACTTCACAAAATTGTGTGTAGGTACTCACAATCGATATGTTGTTTTACATAAAATGTGCCTGAAAAATACTGAATGTTATCGGGAACATTACGTAAATTTTGTTGAATTTTACATAAATTTGGCGTCATTTTACAAAATAAAATGTTGTATACATTCTGTAAAATTCCATCATATTTCTGTAAAATTTTCGTTAGGTATGTTATTTTACATATTCATAAATACATAGTTGTTATGTAAAATTACATGTCAAGTATTTTTACATAAATCGAATGTACTATACCTTATGTAAAATTATATCTTCATCGTGTAAAATTACATGTAAGTATGTAACGTAAATCCGATTTATTATACGTTATGTAAAATTACAATAATAGTAAAATACAAACTTTTATGTAATTTTCCCTGAAAAATTTGAACAGTGTACATGTCTCTATCGTATGACCCAACTAATAATGTAAAAGTTTTAAAGAACGTTTGTTTGTGACCCAGTCATGCGTTAACCGTTGATCAGGTTTGGACGAAAACTTAGACCCAGTTCCTGATTTAATCTCCAATCTTAATCTATTTTCATTCCAGTAAACCTTGAAAGAGTTAGGAATAATAAAAATATTCGACGCAGTTAGAGCCACGCAGGAAACCGCTAGCATGATAATAATAATGAAACAAAATACCTATTTATAGTTAATATCTAATCTCTTCGTGAAACAAACTTTCGATTTAATTAACTTTGTAATACTGTTAGGTGTCTGAACATTTTATCTAACTTCATTACGGACAGTTAAGCTGTTCAGCTTCAACACTCTTTGAAAAACTTCCTCTGATATTGTGGATAGTATAAGCTTTAAGGATCAAGTGGTAACACCAGCTACCACTAAATAGATTGGTTTCCCCAATGAGAAAAGGAAATAATGAAATCAACAAGTGCGAAACTCGTAATTACTTTTGTAGCGCAGACCAGTGGGTAATTGACAATGAAACGTTAACAGTACTTTACTCATTCACTGATACTTCATGGTTGCTTTTATTTGTAACTACTGCCTAATGCGGATTAAAGTCTTTGGTTTTATCAAGTTTTTTAGCTGTTCCAAAGTTTACACACCTTTACACACCTCTATTTACAAGGTATTTTTAATGCGCTTTTAGTCAAAATGGGTTATAATCTAGGTGCCAATCAAACATTATGTTTCTTAAATATAAATTCAATAAGTTTCCTATTTTTTTATATTTAATGCGCTTTTCGTCAAAATGGGTTATAATCTAGGTGCCCATCAATACCTGGGGATCGTGCGGAGTATGGCCCTATACGGGGCTCCCGTATGGGCGGATAGGTTGGTAGTCAGGGGGAACGTGACACTGTTAAACAGACCACTCCGAACCTTGGCCGTCAGAACCATACGGGGGTACCGCACGATCTCCGGAGAGGCTGCATGTCTCCTAGCCGGGACCCCTCCATGGGACCTGGAAGCGAGAGCCCCTGCGTCATTGTTCCAATGGCGCAAGGAGGCGCTGGAGCGGGACCACAGTCCTGCGTCTCGAGAAATCGAGGACCAGCGGTCCCAACTCCGCCAGGATCTCATGGAGTCATGGAGGGTGCTACTTGAGCAACCCAAGTGGGGTACCACCATCATCGCGGCGGTGAGACCGATCATGGACGATTGGCTGCAAAGGCTGCATTGTGACCTCACGTACTGTGCGACGCAGATCGTTGCCGGGCATGGATGCTTCGGTAGCTATCTGTTTCGCATGCATCGTGAGGTCACACCCCGGTGTTAACACTGCGAGGTTTCCGACGACGACACCGCACTCCACACGTTGGTGGAGTGCTCAGCGTGGGCGAGTCAGCGCCGGGACCTCGTAGTGGGTCTGGGTGTGGATGCGAATTTTTGCTTCATATCATATTCATAATTTCTACATCGCACTACTAAGGTTAGCGTTGGATCCACCTACCGCAGTTCTACCGAACTGACGGCACCCGTGTATCGTGTTACAACGATATTTAGACACTGAAGTTTTTGTGATCTATTTATAATTTCTTTCTTAATATTTTAAGAATAGTTTAAGCAAACTCATTGCTTTGAAATACAAAAATATATGGATTTGGTAAGGATTCATCTAAAAATTCAATATAGTAAGAATAGTAAGTTGTAAGTGTCACTGTGCACTAAATAAACGGTTCTTTTTTTCTTTCTTGCAGAGTAGACAGGAGCTTTTATTTCTCCCAAATTTCTTCAGAATTGGATTGCAAAGATTCTATGAGTGGCATGTAAAATCTGTTCTGGCTGTGGGAATTTTGATTTGAATTATGGTTGAGTGGTTTTATTCTGTAGTGCCCGGTAACAGCAATAGGCTTGCTCTGTATTACGTGAGACCTACAAAATTAGTGGCAAAGTGTGGGTGTGTAATGCACCTCTGCCTACCCGTTCGGGGATATAGTCGTGAGTCTGTCTGTTATTTCTTTGTTTATTGTTAGTTGCATTTGTTCGTGCCAGAGCCTTGTCTGTCTGACAGATGGTGCACCTGGAGATCTTGGTAGGGCTTCTTAGTTCTCCTCTGAATTTGGATTAAATAAATAAAAAAGCTTAAACACACTGGTCCTTCACATAAGACGTATGCTACGCGATGTGGGAAACAGCGATACACTAGTCTTACGTCTTACGACGTCTGACGTTTACATTATCTACCTACCTATGATACCTTAAACGTGTGCGACAGCGTCGGGGATAGCATGGGAACACGCAATTCTTGCGCGGTGACGCGTAAGACAGCGTGGTGAATGACAGGTCAGATCCTGTTCAGATGTCGTAATGCGTGGTGTACGTCGCATGTGAAGGATGAGTTTGCCCGTCCCTTGAATCTTTCTTGCATGAAATAAGTATAAAAAGGTTTTAGAATGAAATACGGTAAGAATATTTTTACCCAATCACGAGTAAACAGGTAGCAGTTTTATTTCCAGATGTCTATCTAAGGAACAGGAAAACCGATAAGACCAACATCGTGGAGGTTACCAAGTTAAAAACATGAACAGAAGTAATATCATAATATCAATATTGCTTTTTGGGGCTATTAACGAAAATAAATGTCCCCATGGAAAAATACTTTGAAGTATTGGTCAGTTTGCCCTCTCTTAGTGAGGGAAAATACCTGCGTCACCCTAACGGCCCTCATAAATCTAGTTGACTTACGAGATTTCTCGGCAGTACGCGGACGTCATCTCGCTAACTTTTACGCGTACTTGAGACACCCGGGTCAAATTGTAAAGTGCTCTTTCGTGTTTTGACGAATTATTGCTTAATCCTTTTTGTTTTTTTTGTACAATTCAGAATTTTATATCTGGTTATCAAAGAATTTTATAAAGTTGTGTTATGTATCATTACTTACGTTATTTATAAAAAAAATGTTTAATTTAATTGTAATATTGTAATAATTTAATTGTGTAATGAATTATAATAATTGAACTATTGGTAATATGACTGACCTGTGAATACTTTTGACATTGTGATATGAGTTTATAATACTTGAAATACAGAATACAATTAGTTATATCCAATACCTGGAAATTAATTTTTCATTAAATTTCATGGGATATATTTTTTTTTACAAATCGCCGCTGTTGTTGTTAATTGTTTTTAATTTTTAACGTCGTCATAATCATAACATAGTATAAAACAAGATCGCTCGTTACCTATGTATGCTTAGATCTTTGAAACGACGCAACGGATTTTGATGCGGATTTCACTAATGAATAGAGTGGTTCTCGAGGAAGTTTTAGGAAAGTAGTAGGAAGACCAAGCCACGGGCGTCCGCTAGTTGTTAATAAAACCTCGTTGTTGAAGTTTTACATTTTTGTTATCCTCGAAGGTATACTTAAAAGTAACAGAGTATTATTATACGTATAATTGTAATGAACACAATAAATCTATAGTTTGCAAGCGTAAAGTTTCAGTTTCACGCTCTAATGAGTATCAATCATTCTAGTATGTTTACGTGATTACAATTTCCAATTCCAATATATCATTCAACAAAATGATGCCGAGTTTTCCTTTAATTTATCGCCCATATGAGTATACTAAATATATATACTTCTGTTGTTTTCATGATTAATAAAACATTCAAAACAAATTAGAAATCAACATCTTTCCTCGTGCCTTTGTTCAGTAAAATTCAACGATTCATTATAAAAACTTCGTGTAATCTAACGAACAGTCGAAGCTTTGTCTCATTTCATTCTATATTTTTCCCTTGTAGTTGCATAATGTTTACCACCGTACAATGCAAATATAAAATCTTTAATAATAGCAAACGTCGTGAAAACGAATTAAAAAAAATTAGATTAAAGTAACTTTTATTTGATCCCCTCAGTGTGAACATATCTGTAATTAAAGGCAGGTTATTAGCTGCAGCCTGGCAAAAGTTACAATTACGTGATGTAGTACCTACATGCTCAGATTCACATGTATTATTTCAGCTCCTCCTACTCATTAACTACTCACGTTGATAGCAAAAATGAAAAAGACTATTTCAAAGAAGGTTATAAGTAAATACGTGCTTAGTGCTATTCGCTTATTGGGTGTATTAGTTTTGTTACTTTACTCTTTACACTTTTACTATTAGAATTTGTATAACTAATAGTTTTAAACACTGAAATAGCTATTGTAGGCGATTTAAATGAAGTGATGTAATTAAGGAAAGTTTTCCAAGGCTTTCATACCACCAGTTCATTGGCACTGGTTTATAATGATCATTATAAGTCGAATTGCTTTCTTAAACTTATCCCATTTGTGGATATAGAGCTGAGACTTCTGGACTGGATTGAACTGGATTTGATGACAGAGAAAATAAATTCTGTTTTCATAGAGTGCTCCGCTCACATTAACTAAATGTTATATAAAATAATATTGTACTAGATACAAAGAAATGGGGCAGTTCTACATTAGCTACGTCTTTTTTTATATTAGTTATTTTAGGCAACAAATAGAAAAGCTACATTTGGTATAAACTTATCTACGGCCCATAGATAAATACCTTAAAACTAAGAATGCATATAGATACGAGTATTACAAAATTTATATTAGTAATAGAATCTTAAGAATATTGTTAGTAAACACTTCACTATCGCACTTAGGTCTTTTTTTGTTCCGGTGGTAACGATCCGCGGAAGTGACGGAACACCACGCCTTGTTGCCAGAAGTTTTCCTCCATGACGAGGCTCAGTCTAGTGTTAGGCACTTACACCATGAATGACAGGAAACTGACATTGTCTATAAAACGGCTATTACTCTAGCGACTGTTAGTTACGTAAAAATCCCTGACGGTTTTCGACATAGCATCTATGTACCTAATTATTTGGTACGTTTACTGAACCATTTTTAGGGTTATTCACCCTAAGGGTAAAACGGGACCCTATTACTAAGGCTCCGCTGTCCGTCCGGCAGTCTGTCCGTCTGTCACCAGGCTGTATCTTATGAACCTTAATAGCTAGACAGTTAAAATGTTTACAGATTATGTATTTTTGTTGCCGCTATATGTACTTGTAACAACAAACATTATTGTTGCATTTATAGATTACGGAACCCTTCGTACGCGAGTCCGACTCGCACTTAGCCGGTTTTTAATGATCCCGAGCGACTTATTTGAAGGGATTGAAAGATTTTTGTATCATCATGGTAAATTGTATCATGGGTTGAAATGGTCGTCCTCGCTTATTAGCCTTCTCCTAAGTTGAATGAATGTGACTCAATTAAAAACAGAATTCCTGGAATTACAACGTGTAATTTGTTGTGGTATTCCAGGAATATTTATGTCGGCATTTCTTAAGTTTTCTTTTAATTATATTTGTGACATTAATATAAAATGTCTTAGTGAATATGACATAGGTATTACAATTTTGCACATTTAACACATAACTTCACCTTCAACGCTACTTTGTATTCAAGGGTATGCAAACTTCGTGGCAAATTTTAACAGTCATTCATTACTTACGCAGCGTAGGTAGAAAATAATGATGACGTTGGCAAATTCAAGGATAACGTCAGCGAGATAGATTGTTGTATAACGGTCGTTTACACACCCCAATAGAGTAATCACGGTTGAGTATTTTTATTCTTGGTTTCTACCATATATTTACAATACTGGTATTATGTTGGTGTACTGTAGTTTTTTAGTTGAGAGGGGCTCGTGATCTAGTGACGTGATAGTGAGGTTAACACATTGCAAAGGTTAAGCAATATCTGTCATCGGTGACCATTTCATAAGACATTGAGACCACTCCGTGCCTCGGAGAGTACGACATTTATGGCAGTCGTTACGGGTATTTGGAGCCCTAAAACAAAATCCGACTGGCCTAACTACAGAACTTCGATATCACCCATTGGTTGTGAAGGTCAGATGGCAGTCGCTTCACAGAAAATGTCGAAGTTCAGGCGCATCGCAGTTAGACTGGAAACCGACTCCAATTGGCTCGGCGGAAGAGAGACTATGGCTTTTTAGTTGATACGGTTACCAAAGGAGGTTTTTATATAATGTCACCACAATCTAAACTTATATAGCCACAAGAAAATCCATTTAGTGATTAGGTACGGAGTTTAGCGTACCTATACGTAATACATACATACACACATACATAAAACCCCACGTATTTCCTACACAAACAGTTACCACGGATTGTCAATTGCTACGATTTTCAGTATTTTTTTTAATCCTTACCTACTCGTATTTTGATTTCGAACATAAATATTTCTTTGAGCATAAACACAATGGAAGCTTGTAATAATATCTACATAATGCGTGAAACATGAAGCATCGACCGTCAAGACCCAATTAACGTTAACCTAATGAATATGTAAAGCTTGCTCATAATTAAATCATAGTTACTTATACAGGTACAATATTGACCAAAACGTTTATATATTTATTAGTAAACTTATTTCTGCGTAATTTAAATTAGCTGGTAATTACTAAGTGATCCATTTTGCTCAACCAACAGACCCGCGTTCTCCCTGAAAAAGGGATCAGCCGGGGGTTCCAGTTCCACCCCAAGGACTATAATTTTTAGATTCATATTATAATATAATCAACCAACTGCCAAAAAAGGAGGGGGTTCTCAATTTTACTGTTTTTTTATGTTTGTTACCTCATATCTTGGGGAACCGATTTTGAAATATATTTTTCAATTAGAAGCTACTACTTCCCAAGTGGTGCCATTTTAATTTGGTCCCATTCCGACAACTATTTGGTCTCATTTCGGTAGTTTGAAGTCGATTGCTGTGTCAATTTTTGACGTGAATTTTTGTTTTTGAAATAAAAATTTTGCAAGTTTCCACAAACATATTGGTCCATTTTGCGTTTATGTTTTTGTATGTGGGCTCTAGAAATATTTAAAGTCATTATACGTTCGAACAGTTTACATACTTATAACCGCGTCTACACATCCCGAAGAGGTGGAGACATGCATTACCTACATACCTACTCACATGTAGCCAGTACTTTTGTTGATCTCACCTAATAGGGAGCAAACCTATTGCCAGTCACTAAAATATCTAGAACAACTCTGTAATCAGAATTTAAAATCCAACAAAATCAGTAGCAATTTTCTTAATCTACAACCTCTGTTAGCGGTCGAAAAGTTTAAACGTGGAAATACTATTGGTCGATTTCTGGTATCCGGTAATCCTTAGAATAGCCAGACGTTGAATACTCGTATCGACCGGTATGACTGCAATGGTCCGGTAATACTTATCTATCGACATCGTCCCGCTCACCTCACTTTGTATTATTCAGTAGAGACCGCAACCTTCGACATTCTAACTGCGTACTTTTGGACAAAGTCACGAAGACCTTTATCGAAAATGTTCAATAGAACGTATATTTGTGTGAAGCGTGCTTTGACATAGTAGTTGCTAACTTATTGTCTCAAGTGTAGGCAGAGGGACCTATTATTATTTTCTCTTTTCTGCAGTAACTTTGGTAACCTCACATACCTGAGTGAGTCTGTTGCTAATAATCACACACACACACACACACACACACCCACACCCACATACACACACACACACATACTAACACATAATCACGCCTATATCCACGAAGGGGTAGGCAGAGGCGCATTACACACCCACAATTTGCCAGTATTTTTAGTCCCACGTAATAGGGGCCGTCACCGGGCATTAGAAAGTGAGTTATGTTAAAAAAGGCCGAATTAATTTTATAAAATAAGCAGCTATATCATAACTTTGAACACTAAATTTGAAACCATTGCCTTGCGATGAATTGTTGATGAAAGGCAACAAAATCCTACGTGCCAGCTGCTGTGGTACAGGCAATTAAAGTCCTGGGCGTCTCGGACTCAATTACAAAGCAGTATTATCCGAATTGTCCACAAACAAAGGCTTGCAGAATATGTTTACTGTGAGCATTTAATAGCCAAAATACCTTCGCAGAAACCTTTTCTTACTAATACTTGTTATCAGTGAAAAAGTAACTCTATCTGTCTGTTACGCGGTTACGCCTAAACTACTGAATCAATTTAAATGCAAGGTACAGAGGGGGTCTAGATTAGAGCCTTAGAAATACGTTACTTTATATCCCGGTAATGTGTTTGGGGAGTGGGAGTTTGAAACGAGAAATCTATTCCACGCGTGAAGCCGTGTACATTACCTAAAAAGCTATATCATAACATATTATTATAAGAAACATTAAGAACATAATAGTAAAACACAAAATGTTGTCTGTACCATTTGACGTCCATAAAATGTACATTAAGATAGTAAAAGTGATTGTAAAACTGAATGCTGTGAGAAGAGATGGCTCGTATAAGACTTATGTAGGGACTATATTTCGCGATGCAAACGCATAAAAGTTTTGCGAGGCAGCTGTGAAAGGTAATGGTCCCGAAATAATTCTCTTGGCTGAGTACTGGAATCCTATTGGAGCTTATACAGCACGGGCGGGGGGTTAATGTTCCGTTGGGTGTCTGTTAAAAATGTACGAAACTTTCTAGAAACTGGAATCACAGAATGCTGTTTGCTACATATTCACAATACATTCATCACGGGGTTGGCAAAGGTGTATCCCTTGTATTATAAATGACTATCCTATTACCGTGGCACATGTTAACAAATCCGAAGATGATTTGTTAACATGTGCCAAGTCAACGTTGATCGGCAGTACTTGCAGATGAGATGAGCACTTGCAGATGAGATAGACTTAGGCCTTTTAGATGCTATGCATCCTTCTTGGTGTATTGTTCCCAAGATTTCTAAGCATCAGAATAATTACTATCGGTTTTGTATTAGTTGAGGACCGCAATAGCACTTCATATAACAAAATTACTTCTTCGGTGGTCGGTACCTAGTGCATCCGCTTTCGACGCCGGAGTCTCAGGTTCGATTGCGTGAAATGTCCTAACATATTTATTATTATTAAAATAATAGTAATAGTGTAATACTTGATCAGAACGAAACATTAAAATCGAGTTAGCCCTTTCTACTCTTTATACATAACACAGAAAGATATAATCTCCCAACAAAAAGTTAAGTATTCAACATCTGTGACCTTGCTGCAAGAATTTCTCTGTTCTCACAGAGACGTGTTACATTTTATTTACCGTAGTATTTGTCAAAGTCAAGCAAGAATTCCGTCTGTCCGTCACAATGTATACGAGTATTTTATGTTCATAATATTTCACGCGAAATTATGTTTCTTATACCTACAGACAGTAATAGACCTTCGTACGATATATATACGTAATACTTTATACAGAAATACACGTCAAACAAATGGACATAAAAACCAACTTCAAATCACCGGTATGGGACCAAATAATTGTCGGAATGGGACCAAATTGATGGAACTATACGGGAAGCAGTAGCTTTCAATTAAAAAATGTTTTCAAAATCGGTTTGCCCAGTCGAAAGATTTGAGGTAACAAACATAAAAATATAGTCGAATTGCGAAACTCCTTTCTTTGAAGTCGGTTAAAAACGGTACTTTAGTCCCACGAACATATTATTATATTGTACAGTTCAGGTAAGCCTTATTCAACGGACGTGCATAATTTAACTGAATTGACGTCACGTATTTTTAGCCAACCGTGTCCAAACTCGCTCGAGGGTTAAACAGGAGACGGTTAATTTTTTTTATTAAAATTTCATAAACCATACAACAGGACGGTAAATTTAGTTACTCTGTATATTTTAAGCAATAACACCTACATTTTCATGAATACATAATAATTTATGTAAATTAATTAATTCTAAGTGTTATTCCATTTATTTGTTTGAAACCGTTTGGAGTTTAGAATCTATTTTCCTAATCTTATATCACCTGTCAATACTGGTTGTTCAAAAAGAGATCTTATTAATATACCAATACCATAATATTAGGTATAATTAACCCGTCGGTTGTCTGAGAACAAAACTTGCAAGTTAAATTAAAAAAAAAAAATTATTTAAGCCCTCGCTGGACGGTCATCACAGGAAGTTGGTGTTTTAATACGAGGCAGGTGTGCACATAAGACAGTCGAGTGTAGGGATGGCGTATGTGCATAGCTGTGTGTTAGATTCATGCAAGTGTTTTAAAACCTCAAACAATTGGATTGGCAGACATTTTGATCTATGTATAATATTTATTAGCTAACAGTCATAAGCACATGCTCTGCTTATTTTAAAATATGTGATGATGTCTTAATTAATTATTTACCTACACCATCTATTAAGAAGTTTAGCAGCATTATTAGTAAACATTTCACAGTTTATTCATAACACAGAAGTTTAAAATAGTTCATTATGACATATTGCTTAGAACAACGTGTACATTGGACCGCTCGCGCTCGGTGTAAAGTCCCATATTAACATAGCGAAAGGAACCCGTTTCCATTATCATCCCCAATTTTGTGCTCGAGAGGCACTTAAGCACCTAATGGATGTCGGCTCCCTGTAATTTACAGGGACTTTGGATTTAATAAAATCGTAAATTTTAATTCCAACCAAATTATGGTGGTGTTATTAGGGATGTTTCTTACTCTAATATTTGGTGGGATTATAGGTACCTACTACTGACAAAGTCTTAATTATTCTCGAATAAAGTCCTAAAATCTAGTGGTATAGTAGTACTTTAGTTCCTAAAGGGGCCTGGTTCTACTTAAGATTTGTTTGTTTTTGTACCACGCATCCGTTCAAATTTAACAACAGCTATTAAAGTAGTAGGTAGGTCTATGTTAGTATCCCGCCTTATCAATTTATTAAAAAATAGGAAATATTATTGGCGCAGTTAAATTACGGAATAAGTTTGATTATGTATTACGAGTATTGGACGATATTCGAATCCAGAAAACTTTTGTTTATATTCAGTAAAGGTAATTTCTGCAAGTGAAGCGAATGGATATCTATTTTAAAAATGCAGACAATCTTTATTTAGACAACTGGACTATTGGAGTGGAAAGGCAGACGATACCGAATGCAGTAGTTCACAAATAAACTAAATCAATACTGTTACGGTACAATACCGCACTGACCTGAAATATGAACAGCTCGAGTTTTAAAGTTAATCGGACAAAGACAATTATGATTGAGCGATTAATCTACAAAATATTGTTTAAAAAATCCTCCGCGCCGACTGGGAAGGTACCCAGAATGCTGGCTGCGTTGCCACGTTGGATGGCAATACTTATTCTTTGGGCCAGAAAATAGCTAGCCACCTAAGATCGTTTAGGCGTTTAGCAGTGTATAAATGTGGCGAGCGCTCGTATCTCATGCGATTCTTAATCCCAAACGGCTCAAATATGTAATCAACTATTTACGCCGTTTGAGGCCTTCAGCTGATGTAGCAGCAGCACATCCAGATGAGCTTGAAGGTGAATCAATTGCATCAAGCAATGCACATTTTAGTAGGTATCGTAGTTAACTAAAATAACATTGGGAAACCCAGTTACTACAGAATTGTTGTTAAATATTATGTAGTCGTTTGTAGTTGTGTGCCCCAAGCTTAGACCTGTCCGAAATGCGTTGCCCCCAAGCAAATCCAATTCTCCAATTATCCAGTACAATGTATCGCCAAATACTGAAATGGAATACCAACTTTTAAACTATTGAGTTTCATTTAATAGGCGTAATAGGATTCTATCCATAGCCGAAGCTCAGCTTATCCTCGCGAACTATGTGTTAAGCGCAGTCTTGCCCAGCGTAGTAAGAGGACCTATTTTTACATTCTATTCTGTGCTATAGGTAAGTTTCACAAAAAATATTTATTATAAAATAATTGGAATATAACATCTTAAAAATAAATCACTGATACTAAGAAATCAATTTAAAGCGGGGAGTCGTGGGCATCAGCTAGTTATAAAAGGTACGATACCTTATGGCTTCCTTAACATGGTAGATCCAAATCAAAATGTCGTGAAAGTAAGTTATAAGGGCCCGTATATTTACCATTGTGTAAAAATTGTACAAGTTTAAATTTCTTTTTGCACGTTTTTTATTAATTTATTATAATGGCTTGAAGTTCCCTGGATTTAATTTCTTTTACTACCGCCCCTGGTAACGGCAAGTAATGGTAATGTTACGCACGTAGCTGTCAGCTATGATGGACAACGCTACATCGCACCGTGGTGCTACGGCCGTAGCTGTGTGCGTAGCTACATCGTGTCCGTCACGACGAATCTCACACTTCTTTTTGTTCCCTGTAGCCGTATTGATCGTCGTAAACTTGTCCAAACATATTTTTATGGGCAAGTCGTTTGTTAGTTGTTGAAGAGAGGATCGTTATTGAATGTGTGTCACGACAACAATGATAGTACTGCTACCAACTCTGATTCTAATCGTACATCTATTATGTTAATGCTTGTAGTACTCTAGAAATTGCACTAGAAAAAAAGTATGAAATTAACAGTTTTTTTATAGAATGTTATAATGCATATATTCGAGGCACAGATAAATGGAGCAAAGAGATTATGCAGTGGTACCCAAGGGGTGGAAAAAGAACAGAGGTCGTCAGTACAAGAGGTGGGAGGACGAGGTGAAGGCCACGGCAGGCCACACTTGGACTAGGCTACCAAGAGACAGAGAAGGGTGAAGACGTTGGAGGTCAATAGGCAAAACGGACGTCGACAGCTTAACATACCTAATTTAATTTAAATGGAGTCTGAGTTGAAACTGTACATGTCTATACATCTCTGTCACGATATCACGCGTGAACGGCTGGGCCGATTTGGCTAATTTGGGTCTTAAAATATTCGTGGAGGTTCAGGTAAGGTTCATAAGCAAAATTTCAGGCGATACGAAATTCGCCGGGACCACTAGTCCGAAATAAAGGCTTATATTAAAAAAAAGCACATATTAAATCCCGTCATTATCCTCGAAAGGGTAGACGTATACGTTCATTTGGCCCACATTTCGCCAGTTATCAAACACTTTGGGTATTTTTGTCAGAAATCTATACTGTAGCCCAATACAATAATGGTATTATGGTTAAACGAAAACATTTGCCTCTTGTCATGGGAAGAACGTGACCGTACATACATAAAGTATTATTAGGAATCAAAAGCAGAATAAATTAAAAAAAAAAGGTTTATTCACAAGAAATAAGTAAGTCAGGATTTTAAACAAAAGTACCCATTACATTTATTAGCTTTAACATTAACAATTACACAACTTGTATTTGCAATATCCGAACCACACTGAATAGGGTCACATGACCTTTAGAACAACCGACAGCAATTACTTAAGACATGTTATCGCTAAGAGAGTTGGAAAACGACCGTTCGACATATTATTGACGTTACGTTTTTATAGGAACGAACGGGGGGTATGCCGCGTGCAAAACTACCCCCTAACAGTATATTAATATTATCATACATACAAGTTATATAGAAGCATGTCATCTGTATGTGAGGCGGGCGCCGCGACCGCACCGTCGCTGGTCGAGCATTAATTAACATTAAGTTAATTAATATTTAAACCTTGTTCGTAATTAAAATATATTTTACTTTATTAAAGACTGGAATTTTATTTACTGTTTATGAAAAGATTGCTAATGTTAGTTAGTTTATCTTTACATGCCTGTATCGTATACTTTTTCCTCCTTCATTATTTGCTTGTTTGTTTACATTGAATACACTCAGTAACTACTGAACCGATTTTGATTTCTTTTTGACTAATATGTAGTCACATTATCCCCGAGTAACATAGGCTACTCTTTATCCCGGTATTGTGTTACTACGGGAATCGAGAACGAGAAAACTAAATGAAAACGAATGTAGCTGAAGTTACTTCTTATAACACCAGCTATCTGACAGTGAAACTCTCCAAAAATGTCTTACACCCTCTTTAATGGTTCCTACGTAATAACGTAGTGCACACACACACCACTATACATATATCACGTCGACACGAAGGGGTAGGCTGATAAGGAATACACACCCACAATTTGCCAGTACTTCTAGTCCCACGTAATAGGGGGCAAGCCTATTATCATCTCCGGGCACACATATAATGAATTATGTCCAACATGGCCGAAAATGAAAATAAAAAAATAATAGAAAGCAGTAGTAATATTGTGAGTTTGAAAAAAATACGACCATTAAATAAACTTAAATTATATATTTATTTATCAAATACTTGTGCACTTTAATATTTTTCATCACATTTACTTTTACTGCCAGAATCAGAAGGCAATAGGTAAAGTCAATGAGAAAAGTACCTGTCAAAAATACTCGCGGCAACTTTTTTCTAATAGCCCTATTCAAATTCTACTGTCGAAAAGTAGGTGTCTAAACTGCTCCTAAATAAATATTTATATAAACCTCCTACCCTTGTCTACCCTTCTGAATGTAGAGAAATAACTTTGTGTGTGTATTTTGTAAAGTTTGCAGAAATATATACTCCCGAGCTTTTGTACCTAAATAGTTGTATCACCGGAAGTTTTTATTTAAATTCCTTTTAAGTAGTTAAGTCCCCAGTTTTAGTCTCTTTGAGGTCAACCCGACCCGAGTTTATATCTCTTTAATCCTCACATGAAATGTTTTAACTAAAAGCGTGGTACATAAATGTTTTGAACTGCTTCGGTGGCGTGGTCGATAGTGCATCGGCTTTCGACTCCGGAGTCTCGGGTTCGATCCCCGGGTCGAATAAAATAATTGTGTAATCTACAAATGTTTGTTTCGGAGTTTGGGTGTATTATATTTATAGTATGTATATATTTAGAAATGTATAAGTATGTTTATTAGTCGTCTAGATCCCATAGCACAAGCTTATATTAGCGTAATTTGGGTTAGATGACGTCGTGTGAGAATGTCCAAAAATATTTATTAAAAAAAATACGTTTAGGCAAAATGATTATAGTGCATAGTAGTACTTAATAAGTTAGGTAAGACCCAATTTAGCTGCAAAGTCTAAATGCCAACACTGTTTTCGATAATAATAACATGTTCTAATAGTACAAGGTTTGAGTTGTGAAGAGGTGTCTTGACATCTTAGCACAGTATAGTTCGCGAGGGATAAGCGGAGTTTTGCATTTGTGTGAGTGCAGTGCAGTGTACGTGAACGTATATGTGACCTCTTTTATACACACGTGTATTGTAGGTACACACAGCTACAAAAAGAGTATTTACTCTGCTTTTTGTGGTCACTCACACAACTGCAAAGCTCCGCCTATCCCTCGCGAACTGTAAGTGCCTATCTAACAAAGTCCCTCTGTGTGTTTAGATATTTAAAACTACGCAACGGATTTTGATGTGTTTATTGCCAGTAGAGTGGTTTTCGAAAAAGGTTTTAGTAAGTTTACACTTGTAAGCGGGCAGAGCCGCGGGCGTCCGCTAGTATATTCACCTTTTAATATATTCACCAAACATTGAGATTCTAATTCTATTTAGGCCGAATAAATTAGACCCTATTACGGCAATCTATCTCACTGATGTTATCCTTGAATATTCCGACGTCATCGACAAGTAGGTACTTAGGTAATGAATGACTGTTCAATTTTATTCCGAAATTGAGTAGCTTTAGACACTAAAGAGATTTGAAAGCAAATAGATGAAGATGAGATTATGTAACCTACATTTTAAAAGAAATTTAAAACCAAACATTTTTGTAATAAATATTCTTACTTCGTCATACAAATTGCTTATAGCTACGTTTGTCAATAATGATAGAGGTTGGTCAAGGTCGTAGCACAATAAATAGTCCACTTTTTGGTGAAGCACAATCGTTTATTGTAATATAAAAATACAGACATCTATTCTCAGCGACGCAACGGCGACGATTGGGGAGGAAGAGAGGGGAGTTTAAGTGGACTCCTGGTGTGGCCACAACGAAACATTCAATTCCCAATAAAATTGTGGCAATGTTGCCAACAAATAATTCTCTAAAGAAATTTTTGAATAAATACTTTTTAAACTTTTGGGCTTTGTACACGTAATCGTACGACAAACGGGTTTTTACACGATAGAATTGAGATATTATAAAATACATACATCTTTATTCCCCAACGTTTCGACCCTGTGGCATGTGTGCATGCAGAGCTGTGACCACGGCATACGTTTAAATTTTTTTGAATAGTTTGTTCTATAGTTGGTTAACTAAAATACATTTTTTAGAGCAAATCATTAGCAATCGAGTATAATGTGGGTAGTGATACTTTACTTATCTCATTTGAGACAATTCTGGACCAATGCCAGCATCAGATACCAATCTTTGCCAGCGATTAACTGAAATGCTCATTTAGTATTCCAAAAATTAAATCAAGTTTAAACTACTAAATATGCCATCTTAGTTTGATATTTCTCGGCATTCTATGAATTCACAGTGTAAGTGTTGGGTTGACTATAATGGTATATTAGTGGGATGTGGAACACTTACGACTGTGAGAGTGCTTATGACTATTCGATAACTTAGGAATTTCCGCAACAATTCTCAGGATCCCCATTACCCAAACACCCAAAACATGAATATTTAAACTTTCATGATATTCGTTCATAATTGATATCTAAAAGTGAGGAGGGGCTCGTGGTCTAGTGGTAACCGACAATATTAACACATTGCAAAGGTTAAGCAACCTCTAGTCAGGCCGGTCTTAGGGTGGGTGACCATTTCTTAAGATACTGAGACCTCTCCGTGGCAGTCGCTTCACGAAAAATATCGAAGTTCAGCCGAATCACAGTTAGACTGGAAAGCTGACCCCAACTATGTTGGGAAAAGGCTCGGTGAATGATGACTGAGACCCCTCCGTGCCTCGGAGAGCACGTTAAGCCGTCGGTCCCGGTTGTCATACCAACATCTATGGCAGTCGTTAGGGGTAGTTGGAGCCCTTAATCAAAAATCCGAAGTTCTGTATTTAGACCGGTCGGTCTAAATACAGAACTTCGATATCGTCCATGGGTTGTGGAGGTCAGATGGCAGTCGTTTCACGGAAAATATTGAAGTTCAGCCGAAACGCAGTTAGACTGGAAAACAGACCCCAACTGAGTTGGAAAAAGGCTCTGTGAATGACGAATTGATATCTAAAAGTGACTAATCTCACATAATAAGTGATATTTTATTGTTACTTATTGTTTCGGTGATCACGGTTAACTTTTGGTTTCCTAGGGTAGGCCGTGTAAATATCGGTTTTAAATAACACTCTCTAGGAAACAGATCCAACTTGTTTATATTGACAACGTTTTAATGACGTCAATTCACTGCTGTATGACGGCCACTTTATGTCGGCACCGCTATCCTAAGAAACCAAAGATTAAGAGTACAATCCAACCGAAACGTGGTAACCAGTAAGGTATTAGGAGTTCCCCCCTCCTCTCGGACTTTGTGTTGAGCGGACGTGTATCAAGTTTTCTCGTACAAATAAATTCGAAAAAAATAGTAATTAAGCGAAGTACTGGTTCAGACTATTTACAGTGTATCCTAACTATGTTTATTGACTAACTGTGGTGCAAATAGTGAACTTGCCTTGCTATTTTCCAGTGTATTTCATAAAACACATAAAATAAGATTGAAATCTTTATTTATAACTGCCCTCCGAATTCAATTGGTGACTTGTTTGAGTGATATTGTGCTAAGTAGCAGTGTGCCTACTTACGTTCAGTGCAATACTTTATCAGGATTGGCAAGTGACATTGAATTTGAGCTTTTCTCTGCAACTCACGGTGGCACGTTTGTTACAGCGCTTGATTACCGTGCTTGAGACTCAGGATCGATCCCAAGAGTAAAGATTCTTTTTGTATGCCAAATCGATATAATTTAGCCGACATATTGATTTTTCAATACGGCTGGTGTTCTTTCGGCCCCGCAGGTGAAGGAGAATTTTTTGTAACATTTTTCCAACATTTTTTTTTTTTCTCCACCTTTTTATTTTGTGGTATTCTTAAGAAGTACTGATTGATAATGCCGAAAGTACAGCGGACACCACCGCCAAACACTACACCGACATCAGATCAACTACAATCTGAGCTCTGCACCCCTGTTAGGATAGATAAGAAGGATACAAATTCAAAAAGTAAGCGTATCCGCCCCGACTTTTCACCTGACCCTGAGTGGACAGCAGCCTTTGAAGGTCGTGTCATGTCCATGTTGAACTCATGGAAAAAGGACCAGGACGAGGTGCTGAAGAAACTTACGGCGGATATAGCTGACGTAAAGTTGCAGAATACAGCTATCCAGAACACCAACAGTGAAATTGAAAAGTCTATTGAGTTCATTAACAGTGGTTACGAAAACATGCGAATATTAATAGAGAAATTGGAAAAGGAAAGAAGGGAGCAACTACACTATATAGCGAACCTAGAAAAAAGAATTGTGGATCTTCAACATCAATCGCGGCTTTCGTCTATCGAGCTTAGAAACGTCCCACAGAGTGAAAAGGAATCTGCAACAGAGCTAACCTCGACTGTCATCAATGCTTGCAGATCTATCCAGACCACGGTCTTAGCATCTGAGGTGCGAGATGTCTATAGAATGCCTGGAAAAAAGGGCACCAATACCAACAGACCCATAGTCTGTGAATTTGTCACAGTTTCAACGAAGAACCGTGTCCTGGAGGCAGCGCAAACTTTTAATAAGGAAAGACCTCGTGATGATAAGCTTAGCACTGTACACCTAGGAATAGGTGGTCCCCGCATTCCTATTTTTATCGCCGAGCACCTGCCTGGATCGCTGAGACAGTTATTTTATGATGCTCGGAATTTTGCTAAGAATAACAATTACAAATTTTGTTGGATCCGAAACGGTAAAATATTATTGCGCGAGGGGGAAGGATCAGATCCCATTAACATTAATTCTCCACAGTGCCTCGAGAAGCTCTCGAAACCTTGATTTTGTTCTGGACATTATTTGTTTTCCTGTTTGTTTTTTCATTCTATTTTTTTGTCGCATTGTTTCTTTTTTGAAACTATATTATTATGTAATCCTAAGACACACAACCTGCACTTACACTTACTTATCTACACAACTGACACTGTCTTTCAATCATTACTCAATCACTCAATTCATTAGTTCGAAGTTACATTATATTAATCAAATAGCTACTTATCCTTACTCGCTAGATTTTAAATTGCCGAACTTAATTTTTTTTCACACTTCAGTTTACTGGCCTGTCCGTACTTGCAGAATTGGGCTTTACTCTCACACTTTATTGTTTACTATGAGCAACTCACTTATAGGATGGCTAATCCCCTTTGAGCATCGGTTTAGTTACGATGCGGATGATGTATCCTGCTGTACAGTATTGGGATACGTAAATATTGCTAGGTTTCACGTGTGTTTTGTGCATTTTAGTGTTGTTTATATAATCTATATAAATGCTTGATATAGTTAATTTGTCAAACGACATAGACGCTATAGGTAAAACCCAGGCATATTATTGTAAACCAGAGGATTGTGTTGATTTACTCAACAATAGTGACAAGTCTATGAAAGTACTACATGCCAACATTAGAAGCATTAACCGTAACTTTGACGAGCTCACAGTATTCCTGCAAAGAATTAAGACACAACCAGATATTATTGTTCTTTCCGAGTGCTGGCTAAATAAAAATAGAAATATCCCTTACATCAATGGCTATGCTACATATAATACCCAAAACAATATGAACCAAAATTCAGGCCTTGTTCTTTTTGTGGCAGACACGCTGTCGCATTTGGTGGAGGAAAGGCCCTTGTTGGGATCTAACTGCTTAACGTGTAAAATAGATTCAATAAAACTAGCCATAATTGCAATATATCGTTCACCTTCTCTTCCCAGTAATGATGCCTTCTTGGATAGCCTTAATGAAGTTTTGTTACCTTTAGCTAATTACAAAAACCGCGTTCTTATCGGCGATGTCAACATAAATATAGTTTCCGACCGGCTTGATGACCAATCAAACGCGTACTTAAATCTTACTGCTTCTTACGGTCTCCTGCCTACTCATACATATCCGACTCGAAAAGGCAGTTGTTTGGACCACATACTTCTAAGGTCCAATCATAATGCAACAACACTAATTTTTGACGCACCTATCACTGATCACAGTACAATATTTGTAGACATTGGGCTCAATTCTTTACCAACTAGTGCTCGCACTAAATTAGTCAGAGTGGACTATGGGTCTGTGGCGAAAACTATTGCGAATTTCGATTTTGGTTCTATCATCGACACCCTAGATCCTAACCTGGCTGCAGAAAGGCTGATAACTTCTATCAGATCGATAATTAAAACCTTTTCTACTAACATTCTTATTACTTCTAGGAGAAAAATTGGTAAACCCTGGATAACGAGTGGCTTATTGCGGTGTATTCGCAACCGTGATTCTATGAGCCGTCGGCTAAAAAATGACCCTAATAATATAACCCTTAAACTCACCTACATAAGATACCGCAATTTTTGTAATAAATTACTTAGAAGACTAAAAAACTCGCATGAAAAAATGGAATTATTAAAAGCAAAAAATAACGCAAAAGCCACATGGGCAGCTATAAAAAATATAACGAATTCAGAAACGCGGAAAGTCTGCCCCAAAGAGTTGCTGAAAATTGGCCCGGACCCAGCCACATCCATTAATGAAATAAATACGTACTTCGCAGGTATTGGTAGTAGCTTGGCACTAAAGTTTGGTTCTACTACTCAAGGACAAGATGCCTCACTAAAAGACATCTCTATGCTAAATTCTTTTGTGTTGCTGCGGACCGATGAGGGGGAGGTTGAGAGCATCATAAATGGACTCCGCAGAGATAGTGCTGTTGGTTGGGACGGAATTCCAACGCGATTGCTGCAGACATGTGCTAAAGCTCTGGTTCCTGTGATCACACATGTCTGTAACTTATCAATAGAGAACGGTATTTTTCCCCAATGTTTTAAAAGGGCTATTGTTCATCCTATTCATAAGGGTGGCAGCCGAGACAGTGTCAATAACTACAGACCAATATCGGTCCTTCCTTCTCTATCAAAAGTTCTAGAGAAGCTACTAAATACACGACTTACTACCTATCTTGACAGAAATAAGATTCTCGCCGAAAACCAGTTTGGATTCAGGGAAGGCAAATCAACTCAGGATGCTGTAGCCTGTCTGGTTGATAAAATCGTGGACAGCCTCGACGCGGGCCAGAAATGCGTGGGTATTTTCCTTGATATCAAAAAAGCTTTTGACACTGTCTCGGTACCGTACCTGCTGTCTAAAATGGAAAAATGTGGTGTTCGTGGTGAGGCCCTCTCTATTTTTGCTGATTACCTTACAGACAGATCGCAGTGTGTTAGGATTGATTCATTGCTGAGTAACAGTGCTACTGTTAGTTTTGGTGTGCCGCAGGGTTCCGTGCTCGGTCCAACGCTTTTCCTATTATATATTAATTCCCTATGTAAGCTTACCTTGCCGGATTGTTCTATAGTGACATATGCGGATGATACCGTTTTGCTCGTTCGTGGTAGGGACTGGCGAATACTGTTCGATCGTGCTGAGAAGTCCCTAAGTCATGTTATGCAATGGTTGCGCATTAATCGTCTGACACTTAATCTTGACAAGACTACCTATCTAACCTTCTCACACACAAATGTGACTCAGCCTTCTAATGCCTTCGCTCTTAGAGCTCACTCATGTTCACTCGCGACTCACTGTGATTGCACCACTCTTAATAGGTCTAGGGAAGTGAAGTATTTGGGAATTTACATAGATAATCATCTGAAGTGGTCCCGTCAAATAACGCAACTAACTGCCAGAGTGCGCAAATTAATTTATATATTTAAAAAGTTGCGTCATTCTGCTGATCATAATACTATGAGGACAGTTTATCTTGCTCTGGGTCAGTCTATCTTGGGAAACATATATGCTCGCCTTGGAGCGAGCGCAGAGGGTGATCCTAAAAGTAATGCTCTCAAAGCCTTTACGCTATCACACAGCGCAACTTTTCGAAGATTGTAAGGTTCTCACTGTTAGGAAGCTCTTTGTGCTTGAATCTGTGGTACGGAAGCATTGTTCTCTCGTGTACGATCTTGAGGTCACAAATAGACGTCGCCGTCGTCGGCCAAGGATATGTGATAGTGAATATCATAGGACTGCATTAGCGGCTCGACATTTTAGGGGTTCTCGGTGGTCATTTATATAAATTGGCTCATAAGAACTGCAACGTGTACGGCCTACTCCGATTTCAGTGTAGAAAAGAAGTATCAAAATGGTTGATGGGTCAAGGCTATACGGAGGTTGAAGACCTTCTCACCATATCAATATTGTAACTGATGTAACTAACTCACGTGAACACACACACACACACACACGCACACACACACACACACACACACACACACACACACACACACACACACACACACACACACACACACACATACACACATACACACACATACACACACACACATACACACACAAACTAATTTAAATATTTTATTTATACCATATATGTTTGTTAATTTCGTTTGATTATTTTTCGTGTAATAATAGACTCGTTGAAATATGCTGTATGAGTGATTCCACGTACCTATTAACACTTGTGGCTGTATTATATAGCAAATCTGTGGGGCCTGGTATCCCACAACACAAGTTAACTCTTATAGTGGGTGCCAGGGTTTCTCTTTTGGTGTTGTTTCATTGTCTTTAACTGTAAATTATTCTAAGATCATCTCATGTATTGTTTTTAGTATATATAAAAAAAAAAAAAAAAAAAAAAAGTGTACGAGACGACTTTTATCAAAGGTGGCAATCTAACCATTTTGACCAAAATTTGTTATTAATTTGACCTTTGATTATAGTTATACCCCAGATAATATCACCGTTTACTTCCGATTAGATATCAGATAGAACAAAACATTTTTATAAATAAAAGTAAATAATATTAACTTAATAAATAAAGTGTGGATTATATTTATGAGTGCATAACATTACTGTGAAAGCAAAAATCTGTCGAGGTGACTTTGCTTACTCTTTAAGTATTCCGTTCCGAATATTTCCACAACAAGCATTATGGTAATATTATAGCCGCGTAACGATCTATTTTACACCTGTTTACGTAAACACGCTTTGGCGTCGAGACGATATTCCTTGCTTACACTAGTTCGTTTAACATCAGACGATTTTTCGTATACAAATATGCCAAGTAAATTATGGTTTGATGTGGAATAACTGCAATTAGATTAGAATGATTTTCTTCAAGCGCAAATAGTGAGACCTATACAAATCTTTCTACAAACCAACGGCCATATTGTCGAAATATAGATGCTTCGCTCGCTCGGTTAATTAGGAGAAAACATTACAAGAAAAAACTAATTATATCAGTTACAAAAACAGTTTAAAAGTTCTTAAATGCGAACCTTCATAATTTTGTATTCTCTCTAAGTATATACGCACAATTTCACTTTCAGGGATTCTGTTTGTTTATGCTTGTGTGTAGGTAGATGTAAAATTAATAACATCTGCAGTGTTTTCATTCCTTGTTTACTTTGGGTTCTGTACCCTAAAACTGATAATATTTATAAGAACAATCTTTTTAAGAAAACCTTACTTGTTACTTATTTATGAATATTTTTCAAAAACGCAGAGTATTAATGGTGTTTTGGTCAGTTGGTAGAACGTCCTGGAAAGGGAACAAACGCTGGTTCAAGTCCAGCCTAAGATTATAGTTTTTACGATTTTTATTGTAAAATATTTGGGAAAAAGTTAGCAAACTTGATTGCTTGTAAAAATATATAACGTAGAGTATAATAGTAAGTTAAATCGTAACAGAACAATAGCTGATTACATTTCCAACCATTTACTCAATAGTCATTTATGGCGTAGCGAAGAATTATGTTAAAACTACCTGAATAATGTTAAAAATTTCTTTTTAGATTTCACTAAACTCCGTTGCTATTACATAAATATCCCCACCAGAAAATAATGTTGTCTCTTTCTTACTATTTTTGTTATGTCTATGATTAAATAAATTCAAAACTTAGTTTAAGAAGTAACGTTCCTGTACAAAAAGGGTTGACGTTTTTGACGGAACCCTAACATAAATTCGTGTGCCGTAGAGTGAAAATTGTACTCGAGGGATTGTAAGTAAAGGGGGTGAGAAATGAGAAATGTAAATAGGTTCTTGAGTAACAGCACAGTTCAAAATAAGCCTATGATTTTATGGAAACAATTCCTCAAAATCTAAATAAGAACATAATAAAAGGACAATCAGTTTTGTATTACGAATACAACAGGCACCGACGACAATCAATTAAGTAGATACGTCATTTAACATTTTTGCTGAAACGAGATAATTATCGTCAAAAAACGGACCGTTATGAGTTACATTGCGATAGCAAACGATTACTTTATCTGTCCTTATCACTCTCAAGATCTAGTTGCAGGTTTCATGGTCCAGATAAACATTTAGTACCGTAGTTGTCAACTATTTGTCTACATTGATAGAATAGAGAGTGCTGTCAGATTTTACGTCGGATTCAGACTCTTCCAATGAATTATCCTGCCTAACACAGACGACAGCGATTAGAATAGGGAAATAAACAAAAAAATGCTTTAAACCCACGAAGCTTTTTTACGTTTTTTTCTCAACTCGTGTCCATTCTGGGATCGTGACATTTAATAATCCAACTTAAGTAAGGCCAAAGTAAGTTGGATTATTAAATGTCACGATCCCAGAATGGACACAATAATTCTTCATCATTCAATTTCCTTTTATTTGGAAAGGTAACATGTGATATTGAATACGTCAAAATAACGAGAGGATATAGAAATGGACTCAATTGGACTCAATAGTAGAAATAAATGACCCGAGATAAAGAGTTTTTATATTGTTCACATGTACACTGTCCGCTGATAAAAATCCACTGTGTCCATGTTACGAGAGCTATTTTTACTAGGTACCTAGTTATTATATTATTCCGGATAAAAGTTGACATGCTATCACGACATTTTTGCATTTTAAAAATAAAAAAATATAAAGTTGACGTTTTCACGTTTGTTTGTTGTTTAGTACAGTCCCGGGTCGCAGTTCCAGTTTTTGTGTGATCCACAAATATTTGTTTCGGAGGTTAGTGTTTATATGTATGTTATGTATGTATTTAGAAATATATATGTATCAGTGTGTCTATGTGTTGTCAGTTTGTCAGTTGTATGTGTATGTTTATCAGTTGTCTAGATTCCATAGCACATTGGGCTAGATGACGTTGTGTGAGAATGTCCAAAAATATTTATATTATTATTACATTATTAAGGCGTGAGTTTGTGTGTGTTATATAATTTACTAATCACTCTATCTATTAATGAAAACAGCATGCAAATTGGTGCAGATTTTTTTGTTTACATTCATCGCAAACAGACAGACGCTGCAGAGGACTTTGTTTTATAATATGTAGTAATAATATTGTTATAAAGAAATTTAAAAAAAAAAACAATAAAGCTATATAAGTATAGGCGATCTGTCATTAATGTCATCGCCAGACTTTAGCAATGTAATTAATTTGTCTACTATAGTAATTAATCTTATTTGACGTTTATGACAAGGGCTTTTCAATAACAAAGAAGGTATCAAGCGCAAAGGGTCATTCGAGCTTTGTTAAGCCAAAGAACGGTAAACCTATTGTTTAGCGCTGAAATATCACCCAGATCACTAACGAGAACAAGCGTCTGGCGAGTTTCTTAACGCAGACAGCTTTTGTATCTGTATAAAATTTCATAGTTTTCATTTCAATCGGCTGAGGACTGACGGTATTGGCTTTACTTCATTAAAAAGTTAAATGCACTGAGAATTTTATGAAAAATCATTCACAGTTATTAATAGTAAAATTGTCTTCGTTTCAATATCTTTACTTGGGGATTGATGTGATGGTGGGACTTAAAAAAGCAAATCGCATTACGGCAGTATATCACGCTGATGCTTATCCATAAATCTCTCGTTCATTTGCCTTGACATTACATTCAACATAGCCTTGATTATTCTATAGCGATGAAGGTAAAGATATGCGAACATATTTAAGGGATCTTAATGCTTAATCTATGTTGAAAAGACGGGATTATTGTAATCGCTCAGAATATGTTACATTGTAACGTTAAATGTAGGTACAACTTGTAACGTTGGTTGATTTTAAGCCTATTTAATTATTTTACAATAATTTCGTGGAGCTGGAGCTGATTATAATTTATTTATATTCATAACTGACGAAGACAAATTATAAAAGTGCAAAAGAATTCATACAATATTATGTTGTTGATGTTTCGAGCTGATATTTTCAGAATATTTATATTCTAGGTACTAAAGTAATCAATATCTCCAGGGGTCAAGCCTAGAACCAGAGCGTCGTCCGTCTGTCAGTGGTCTCTCATCGTGTACATGTTAAGTATGTGATTAATATGCACACAATAAGCCTACTAAATATTATGAAACAATCAGCTCGTAAAATCAAATTATCAGCTCCGTAAAGTCCAATAAAGTGTTCGAAAATGGTAGTATCGCCCCTTATTAAGTGCAATGGTAAGAACAGTGAATAGTAAAACGTGGGCGTATTGACTCGCCTTTCGTAGATGAAGACTTGATTATGTCTTATTGCTGGTGTAATCGTATATTATAATAGTGTACTAGCCGACGCTCGCGGCTTTGCCCGCTTGACAAATTATATACACAAAAACCTTTTTTGAGAAACACTCTATTCATAGGTGAAAGCCCCATCTAAATCCGTTGCGTAGTTTTAAAGATCTAAGCTTAGGAGCGGAAGCAACTTTTTTATATTATGTTATGATTTTGATACGCACTTTTTAACAAATACAAATGTAAACCTCTCTCTTACCGATATTATAACAATGTTCAAAATTTTCAAGTTTAAATAATTCAGGTATTTTCATTCCATTTCGTGTGTTAAGGAGTGTGATGTTAAGGCAGGTGATTAGTGACACGTTGGTACGACCTGAGCGATGCGCGATCTAATATAATCCTTCCCCTTCAGCACTTTTCCCAGGTGGATTGAACTCAATTAGCAACAATTATTCCGACAACGACTCGACGCCACCCAAAAGTTCGCGACTATTTCGTAATTACATAATTTTGTTTCTACGGCTCAAGAGTGTACACGCGCTGTTTTGTCATAATATTTATGTCTTGTATATTTAGAGAGAAACAGGGTTACGATTAGGTACTTCTAGGAATTTGGTGGATTATGATGAGGTAACTTCAGAAATAACAAAAGACAAGCAAAAAATATTAAGTAAAATTCACTTCTCCGTCAGAAGTTAGGAGCTGATATTACTTACATAAACTAGTTTGCTCTAATTCATATTCAGAGAAAATAATAATAATATTTTCACCCCCAGTAACACAAATATTTTGTCTTTGACGAATCTTTCCTATCTTGAGTGCATTCCAAATTATTGAAAAAGTTCTACTGAACACTCCTTTTAACATGTAAGACAAACACAGAACATATACGTTGTCAGCTGTACATTTTGTGGTAGGTATTCTGGGAAGTACCTCTCGAGACACGACTTTCCTGAATTGTACGTATGTAGATGAAACCTTATGATTTGTAGCAGAGTGACAAGCTCTTACAGCAGCCCTAGCGCGACGACACTCCAACACACCCTTATTGTTGACTTCCATTCACCCCATGCGCTTGCCTTCCCTCGTATACAATAAATGTTGAGTCTACAAAATTCACGATATTTTTAATCAAACATACAGAAAATCAAGTTTCATGCTGTCATTAGTTTCTTTCTTTTGGGTTTGTGTCTGTAGTGACTCTCTAGGCTCATAGTTGGCAGCAGACTGTTGAAAATTGGCGATTCTATTAACATGAAGTTAATAACTGAGTATTTTCTTTAAAAACGTAGTCCATTTCTAAGATCCAATGGATATATTTTAAAAAGCTAGTTATGTAGATATGTATGTATTTACAATATAAGATATTTTTATTCAAACCTATATGCAACCCCTTTACTTTTTGTAAAAACGCAATTCGCTCAAAGCAGTTTTCCTGTCACTCTGTACGTTTTTATTAACGCTTTCAACCCTAAAATTTCCAGTGCTGAATTGCTGATAAAACATAATAGAAAATAGAAATGTTTAGTGTATATTGTAGATACGAACAGTTGGATCTGGCAACTGGTATTGTCTGTGATTAGAAACAAAACCCTGGATTTGCATAACACGGTTCAAATCATCGGCTGTGATTGTTTCGATATCGGTTACAACGCGTGTAATTTATAGAGGCTTCTGTGTATAAATGACTTAGATTAGATTTATAAATGAGAAGACTATGCCCGCGGTCGTCGCTTAGAAATTGTATAAGTAGGTACCAGAAAATTGGTTTTATAACATTAAATACAGTATTTTTTTATTTACTTAGTTATAATTTTGCTATCATTTATGCTTTTGATTGACATTGAACTGAGTTAGGTACTCAGTTCTGCGTACTAGTTCAATGTCATAATATTAGCGAAATGTGTTACAAAAGTGAATTGTATGAGTGATTGAGTATGAGTAAACACCTGATGATGCCATAAGGCGAAACCGGTCAGGGTTTACCGAAAAATAAAATTTGTAGAATAGTTTACAAGTGAGTTTTTTTCAAAAATGTATTACTGAGATATAAATCGGGATTATATTAGTATGAAAATCGATTCTCGAAGAAGCTTTGAGGCTATAGTACTATTTCACGCGGACAAAGTGGTGGCCGCCAACTGTAGTTTATAAAATGAAAAAATGTCATGTTCACAGGCGCCTGAAGCACAGGACTACCTAGTTCAGGTGCAAATTACGTTTATAAGACTACCTATTTATAAGACTATAAGATATAAGTAAATAGGTATTATTATACCTACATACTTTAGTTACTGATGCACTAACTATAATTTAATAGCGCACAATTACAATTAAGACTGTAAAATTTTATTGTACAATTATTATTACGAAAAAAATAAATTATTTTATACAATATTTCAACATTAAATTTCCTATCGTATAAATAGGTTGCCTTCTTTATCGAAAATTTCAAAAATCAAAATAACGTACGGAAATCGAAATAAACCGAATAGTTGAAGTAAATTAAACCTGAGATTTGGCGATGTCACCTATCCGGCGAATCACATTCAGCTTTACTGTTTTTTTTTGTATTTAATTACACGCTACGTGTTAAAATTGTCAGTGTAGAATTAAATAAATAAATAAATATTTTTGGACATTCTCACACAACGTCATCTAGCCCAAACTAAGCTATAAGCTTGTGCTATGGGATCTAGACAACTGATAAACATACTTAAATATTTCTAAATACATACATAGAAAACATCCAAACTCCGAAACAAACATTTGTGGATAATACAAATACCTATAAAATAACCTTTAAACGCCCACATTTCAGATTGTCTATAGTTGAAGTTGTAGGCAAACATGTCTTAATAGATCGATGATTGTGATTGTAGGTTGTATCTAGCGCAGTATATTCAGACATGTCATAAATGAGCTTTTACATAAATTAATATTCTAATTTGATATTGGTACCTTCGTGATAGTGATAATATCAATTTGTACGCATGAAAGCTTTCAATCGCCAACTATGTCTAGTCTAGTTTGTAGATTTATCTAGACCATCGCGGTAAGTGTGATTATGCACTCTAGTGCCAGCGCCTATCCAATTTAACGCTATTTGCGACGTGTTCTGCTTAACAGGCAATTAATTACACATTTTAAATTCACAATATTGTTCTAAAATATCGGCAATAAACGAGTTTTTAACCGACAAAATTATCCTTTCAAGAGCTCATGACGTCCGACAATGAACGTTGACGTTGAGGCAGTAATTTAAAAATCTTTGGTTTTCTAAGAAAGCGGTCTTCGGACGGTTGAAATGCAGTGGTGAGTGCTGTCGTTGATGCGTTTTGTAATCAACGAGGTCAATCACCGCTCTCTAAGAAACCGAAACCTTGTTTACATGGCCAACGTTTTGGTGTTGTTAATTCGCTACTGTGTTAATAGTTTCCAGTGGGGATCGGCAACGAGAAAATAATCCACTCAGGCGGAGTGTAGCCGATACATGCTTATAATAATATAATATATTATGGAGGTGGTTAATCACTGAAATCAGTAAAAGTTCCGAGTTGTTCGGAGGTGGAGTTGTAATATCACTGGGTGTAGCAACATTGCATTATAAATCAGCGCGCTCAATGTTGATCGCGTTTTAATGCGCTACCTTTTTCATGTGCTATCAATTATTTCAATTTTTTACTGTACTCACGACTGTTACCCGAAAGGGTTTGGTAGAGGTACATTTTACACCTAGATACTAATCCCAATTACACACAATCAGCCGCGTAATAGATGGTTAGGCTATTGCCGTTAACTGGGAACTTTTTTAGAGCCTCATTCACTGATCAGCAGGTGCACTATACCTACTTACATATGAAGTAGGTTTGGGCCTCTAAGATCTTGATGGGATCCCACATTATATACTACTAAGAAATGTTACAATAGGAAACATTTTATGCATGAATATGTGGATACTTGCTACTTCCTCAATTACGCAAAAAAATACTGATTGATTTTGAATTATCGTTACAATAGTATTATATCATTCATTAGAATATAATATTATTGTACGCCTTACGTATCCCGATAATGTGTACCTACCCGTAGAAATGGGGAACTAAAAAACTATTGTACCTACGTGGGCTTTCAGGTAGTTAACAATAAACACATTGAAATAGTAGTAATATAATAGTTAAATTCATTCTAAGATTGTTGTTAAATGTTAAGGTACCGCCTGCAAATCTACTTTTGATTCTTTCAACCAAACCTCCTGCTTGCCCATGAAAGGTGAATGTCGAATGCCGAAACTTGATGCCGGTATCGTTGGTCGGTTTGCGTTAAACTGTGAACATGGAAAAGGAACATTACGATATAGGAGGAGAATGCACTTTGATGAGAAACTTAGTCTAGCTCTCGTCTAAGTGATACTATGAAAAATACATAGACTCTGCATCAGGGAGAGATGTGCTAAAGCTGTCGCTTCGTCTGAAGATAAGCTAAGGCTAAACTTATTGATTCAACTCATTGGTTCATTCACACATAAAATATGAAGAGTACCTAATCCGTAGTTAGGGACAGAAATAACGCATTTTGCCTGTTGTTTTGTCCCATTCTGCTGGTAAGGGATAAAACGAAAGAGACTATTACAGTCTTTAGGAACTTCACAATAGGAGAAGTCTCTCCGCCAATGGGCAGGTACTCTGAGAGGTTTGGGCATCAAAGTCCCTGGTGGAGCCTTGTTATAACACTAGCAAATAAAGATTTAAAAAATTGCATGAACTTACCCTTTTTTCGCAGTACTCGTTAGGAGAAGGCCCCACGACTAATCGTGCACGTTTTTGAGGACCTGTAAATGAGTAGGCAGGCCTACTTTTTCTTGTATAGTTAAAATTTGGGTCATGGGAACCCGGACCTGGCGTATCCGGCTTCGTAAGGTGTTTGGCTATTTTGCCAAGGGTGTACGCCGGCGGTTTCCTGAAAATATAGAATACTTATCAAAATGGATTCTGCAACAACATACTCGTACCATATTTGTTACGTTAGCTTTCATATGTATAGTACATTTAATAAAGTAAATAAGTAGTCGGACTGCAAATATTTTATTGAGTTGTATGCAACACCGGTTTTATGGCTATTGGAGTTTTGGTTTGAATTATCGAGTGGTTATGGATTTCTCATAGTATCCGGTAACGATAACGGTATGTAGGAAAATTCCAAAAAAATGTTATTAACGTATTCGACCACAGGGCAACTATTAGTTTATTAGTATGATTATAAGGTTCTTACTTTTCCATTATTGGTGGCAGATACAAGTTTGGCGGTGGAGTCCATTGGTCCCAAGGTACATATTGTGGATAGGCTTTTGGCATGCAAGTATACGCTGGTGTTGTTTTGTACCGTATCTTATGTTGTGGTGTATAGGCACCCGGCCCTGGCACCTTAATTTTCATACTTTCTTCGAACTGCGGGGATACTACGCTTCCTGGTATTCTGTATTGGCCTGATGCATGATTTACAAGAAGACTTTTAGACATCATACAACTGTATAAGTTGGCAGGAGTATGTGTACGGGTATTTGTATATTTAAAGCCCCCTGCATGCTGACGTCACTACAACATGTCATACAAATGTCATGGCACTGGATGACCAATTGAAGATTGTTACGTTGTGGTTGCGATGTCGTTGTGGTTGGTACGTGTGCTTGGGGTCCTATATAGGGCTAGCTAACACCATGAATAATACAAAGGCTAGTTTTTTCCCATTATAGAATCTACCTATATTTAGGTTTTTCTAAGACTTATTAATAGGTACATTTAAACCCATTAAGTTGTAATTCTATTGGGAACCAGACATTATTCCACATGAGGGAATGAGTTATATCTCAATAACATGCCAAAATAATTTACCTTTCGTTCCCAGTTTAGCTATATCGAACAATTGCGCTTTAGCTGAATAGGGTGACCTAAATATTAATTTTGTTTTCAGACCAAACGTATAAGCTGGCATCTTTTTTATGTGTGAATATCCCGGGCCACCTGTAACAAATTGTTGCCAAAAAGAATTTACACATTTTCGAAGATGTATGGACGTTTTTTACTCAATATATGAACTGACATGTGAGAAGAAAGCATAGTTGCCCGTGCCTCGATTCTACATAAACGCCACCGTGCCTAGACTACATAGCATAAACGATACGCCTCGATGGTGCTTCTACGCCGCCACTACAGTACCTCAATTTAGGCTGAGTCCTGAGTCACTGCGCATCGCGGCTTGTGGAGCGTATAGCGGACGGCTGTATTTGTGTGCGCACGCCCTACACAAGGCCTATTTCTTTTGTGCACGTTGATGTGTCGTGACTCAGTTCTCAGCCTTACCGGTGGGCGTATCGCCATAGTATAGTATTTAATAAGGTCGGAAAGAACATTCGATACATTCATGAGTAAACCGTTGAACCTATTTGGATAAAGATTTGCCAATAGATAGGTACTTATTTTCTTTGATTAACACATAAAATACTATTTACCCAAGTAATAATATGTTGCCATGAGAATTGGCAATCAGAATACTAATCTAAAAAAATCTTAGTTCTGTTTAATACGAGTACTAAGTACTTAGTTGCAATACTAACAAAATAAATTCGGGGGAGTGTAACAGTTCGGTCCGGGCATCGACATATCCTTTACCGGCCCTCTCCTCACTGTAGGTGATAATATTTTCTGTTTCACAAACTTTTCTTTGCACTCATATGCCCACGGCATGGTTGATATCTATACTGTCACGTCGCGTATTATATCTCACTAAAATTACCTATTAAATTATATTGAAATGATAAAAAGTTCTTAGTAACTTAACATATCAACATAAACAATACAAAAACGGTTTGACATTTTAATGTCAAAAGTGACTTTCCAAATTATATTCGGCCAGCAACAGCTACAATTCTTAAGAAAAAAGATTCCAGGAAAGCAGTTATAAATAAAACAAATTTGACCATAGGAATCAGGCTGTATAAATAAAGACTCCGTGGATTTTTCACGATCCAGGAAATTGAGCTGCACCGGATATCGTCGCACCGGATCGACGTGGGACGGAGCAATGGCTTCCGGCCGAGGTAGACCTCCGCCATTTTCTCGCATCTTTGTAGAATAAAGGTTTCAACGTATCAATTAATCACATTCTTAATATCCGGCCCTAAAACTTATTATAGCTTATTAATTACTTGACTATTTATTACCTGCTACATAGTTATTTATTATTAGCTAATAGGGAAAATATATCAGTAGGTAAGTAATAGTATATCAAGCTTTATCTAATAGCAGGTAGACATAGGAGCGAAGCGAGTGGGATCTCAAGTCTCTGAATAGTATATAGGTACTAATAATAAATAATGGGTTTGTTTCATCAAAAAGAAAAAAGTTATTAATTAGGCATAATAAACTTATTATGCCTAATTAATAACTGTCAATAAAGGTTAACTATTTGAGGCGGGTGGAGTTGTAGGCATCAGTTAGTTAAAGATAAATCCGTCAGGTACTTCGTAACTTCTACAAACTGTTAGCAGTTAAAATTGACTTTCGCTGTTCTCCATCAGATACTAATGCTGTGCGGTTGACCCATTTAACGGTAGGTATACTTAACAGGACGCAAAGTTACTTCCATAGAAATGAACTGTTGTAGAAAAATACTCTATTTAATATTGAAAGGAGAATGAAGTGTCACTAACATTTTTTAAAACAATAAGTATAGGACTTAATAATAAAATAAGTTGGTGCTTTCTATTGTTATATTATGGCCAAAATAATGAATAGAAATAAGGACTGTGTTCAACAAGGACATATAAACCGGATCATGAAGGTATTTAATGACATTTTTATTACTTAAACAATATTATTCACGTCTTAAACCGTAACGAGTTTGGTTAACTATCATTCGGACGGGTCCACACCGTTTCTACGACTTTTATCAATGGAATAACGAGTTACTACTATTCATAATTTTTTATTTCCTAATAATAATTTTAAGATCAACGGCTATAAATTTCTCGAAAGTTACTGCAACCGCGTATCAAACTTTGAGAGAGTAACGAAACGGAAAATGTTACCCACTAGAGGCAACACTCGGGGTAATATAAGTTTATTTCCTGTGTAACGAAGCTGTCTTTACTACCGGCTTTTGTAACTTTTGAACAAGTAGTAAACGTAGTAATGTCACAAAGTAGGTACTTCGAGTTTTTAATTCACCCTTCGAGTTAAATGAGTCGTTTTATTTCTTTATATGGGGCCAAGGGTAATTGAGCAACTGTACCTATACAGTTTACAAGTTACATATATCTACTATGTTTTTCTGTTCTGTTTCACCACTCTTTTTTTTTTTTTTTTTTTTTTTAGTTCCGCGACCAAGGCCGCGGCCGCTCTAACGTCCGTTGCCGGGCGTCTCTGGTTACAAGTTTCACCACTCTAATGTATATTAAGCGGATTTAAATGGATTTGCAAGCATGTTGCCGTCACCACTATATAATAGGACACCATGTTAAATATCACTAATAAGAATCCCTGCAGTTGGAGTATTTCACGAAGTCATAATTCACTGAGCCTTTTCCCAACTTAGTTGGTCTTTCCCAACTTAGTTGGGGTCCGCTTTCCAGCCTAACTGAGATGCAGTGGAACTAAAAATAATTTCCTTCAATTCACCCATGGGTGGTAAACTAGTTGGATTTGGTTTAGGGCTCCAAATACCCGTAACTATAGCCATAGATGTTCGTATCGCAACCGGGACCGATACGGCTTAACGTGCTCTCCGAGGCACGTATTTCACGGAATATCACTATAAAAGCGCATTGTACCATTTACAGCAGTTCTTATTCGTTGTTATCACGATGAAAAATTATATATTGTATATTATATATATGTATTTCATTTCACGATAGAACAATGAGATCTGGACAACAAATCGCATGTTGACATTCCACAAAAGCCATTATATTGAGGTAATACGCGTACAGTGATGTATGGGAAATTACTAACTACAAAACGGACATTGTTATTGTGGAACACGAATTAATACTTTTTACTGAAAATTATATAAGTCTATTGAAAGTTAATATTTTATCAACGGCTTCGTGTCTATGAATTGCTTGTCTTAAAGACAAAATTAACATCTTTAAAATTTTCTTGAACCTTTTTATTTTAATTAAGCTAAAAGTGTTTGTGTTATAGAGTGAGTTCATTTTAGCAAGACCGGTGAGATGTTACTTGGACGAGAGTTTAATTACTGTTTTAATCTGAATTATCTCGATTGTATATGGCTGTAAAATTAGGCAGAGGCAGAGGCATAACCGCGCGGTGACTCAGCACCGTGCGGTATTCGTTAGGAATCTCCCCCGGCGTTAACAAAAAAAAAGGGGCATAATAATAATATGTGCTTATTTGATCATTATTTTATTGATCACACTAAGCTAATCTCAATGATACACTTATTGAACAAAAAAAAACAGACAATTAAAAAACATAATTCTAGTTATTTTCTTCCTTACTAATGATGATTTTTTATTTTTAAAAACTAGGCAGGGTGCCCATAACACAGGAAGCATTACTGCACTGAATTGCTAAAGAGTCTTTGTGCGAGAAAGCAGCCTGGCGTGGGGATCAGCAGTTTTCCTAATAATCTATCTATATTTAGAAATGGGGAATGTCCCCCTTAGCTCTCGAGAACTGCTCATGCTCCAATGATAGTTGACCCCTCTATGGATGGCCCTCGATCTGGAGGCAAGCAAAAAACTTGAAAATTTTACCTAGCCCTAAGGGGTCATAAGTTATAGGCCAAAACCTATTGCGTGGTGCGGCGCGAAGCACCGCGCAAGACACCGTACTAGTTATTTAAGAATCTACTTCTACGATGAAAGTTATTCGCTGTTTGTGTACGTAAGTGACGGATCAATAAATAAAGTAACATTCAAACTTTAACTTTTAATTTGTAAGGCATAATCCAGGTATACCTAAGGTTAAGCAACATCGACTCAGCCCGGTCTTAGGATGGATGACCATTTCTTAAAACATTGAGACCCCTCCGTGCCTCGGAGAGCACGTTAAGCCGTCGGTCCCGGTTGTCATACTAACATCTATGCCAGTCGTTAGGGGTAGTTGGAGCCCTAAATCAAAAATCCGACCGGTCTAACTACAGAACTTCGGTATCGCCCATGGGTTGTGAAGGTCAGATGGCAGTCGCTTCACGGAAAATATCGAAGTTCAGCAGAATCGCAGTTAGACTGGAAAGCCGACCCCAACTGAGTTGGGAAAAGGCTCGGTGAATGATGAATCCATGTATACCTACTGTAATTAATAACACATAACAGCATAAAGGTATGTCTGCACTACATTTAATATAATTATCGAAAACACGTCAAACATTGACAAACCCGACTTTAAATTACCGGAATGGGACCACTTGAAATGCAGTAGAATTACATAAAAAAAATCAAAATTGGTTCACTTGGTCAAAAGATATGAAACAGAAAAAACATACAGTCGAATTGAGAACCTCCTCCTTTTTTTGAATCTGGTAAGAAAGAGTGGGGGCGATGTCGATATAAAAAATTACAGGTTTTTTAATCAAGTCTATCTGTCTGTAAAGATACTGAACGGTTTTTCTTGCGGTTTGTAAGTAGTTCGCAGGTTTCATTTCATCATAGTTCATCGTAGTCGTATTCAAGTTAAATTCAACAGGTATACAACTATAATAGTACATGAATTTGTTTACTAAAATACCTGCATTGTGACGTACGTAGATATTTTAATGACAACGTGAAGTATATTTTACGGCACCCACATCTTCGTCAAATTTGTCGTTTGGAATAGGAAGGTGTGACACATAATAACGATCCCTCGTCGTCCGCGGTATGTGGTGTCTCGCCACAAACTAACAATAATAATTCACTCCACCTGCCTGTCGACTATAGCAATGCTGTAATACATTTCAACTTGTTTATTGTGCAATTTGTTGTGAAGGTTCTTGGGATGATATACGACACCTGACCGCCACGTTAGCAAAATGAATGATGGTAGGTATCTTTTTCTGTCATCCGATTGTCACTAAGTAGTTTTAGGTAATTTTATCCGTAAATTACCGAACATTTTGTAATATCGTGTTATAACTGTCAAATGAAACTAAGTTTCACCCGATCATACTTTTAGTCACGCTCTCGTCACGCATTTCACAAGGTTACTCCCCAAGAAAATCTATTTCAAAAACTAAGTTAAACGACTTCTATTGTATCTCGCACTGAATTCCACAGAGGTACACTTCAGCCACGTAAATTTTAGGTCGGTAACTAACATGGAATCCTCCACCAGTTGAAAATTACTCACGCCTTACTTAACCACATCTTACAGCGATAATTATGCACCCCGACTATAGTGTTCTAAATGGTTGGAGTTACCCCTTCATGTTGTGATATAATCGTAAATAAGTGCAACACGAACCCCTTTATATTATTTTTGAAGTATGTACGTAATTATATCATTATAAAAATTGTTTGTAGGTACAGATCGCGAGGCGTAAGCGGAGCTTTGCATTTGTGTGAGTGCAGTGTACGCGAACCTATATGTGACTTCTTTTACAAACAGCTACAAAAAAAATTTTACTCTACTTTTCGTGGTCACTCACACACATGCTAAGCTCCGCTTACCTGTACTAGTGTGGACTTTTTATAAATTATCTGCTCATGATTTAAAGCATTAATATATGCATTTTAAATTAGTGGACTGTCTGAGAAAAATTGTATTCGAGAGATCGTTTTGGAACTTTCAAAAATACGCTGTTCAAAATATTTATAGGTGATCATGCCGGTTTCCCCGAAAGGTGTAATATCTTTCGCCCACTTTTCGTCTGTACCGCCTAGGTCCGAAATTCGTTGCTCTGTGCCTGTACCTAACTTTGCTGATCCTACTTAATACACATGCTATAATATATACCTATAATATATACCTACCTAGGTAGATGTAGATACTGCAGATGTTCTGATTAAGAGCGTGTAACTACGTCTTGTGATCACCAGACGTTTGTATAGTTTGAATATTCATAACAGCAATTATCAGTTAAATCTCTGGTGGCTTGTTGGAATTATCCACCTAGTAGGAGAGGTGCTAATTGGAGAAGTAGGGTATCTAAATCTAGATACACTGGATATAATCATATAAGTAGGAATACTGTAAGGTAAATATGATTTTATAGTAACTTAGTGCCTTATTCTCGGTACTCGTTCCTAACTCGGTAGGTATTTTCCTTACTCGATTTTTCGGTTAGATTGCACGAACCATTTTAGTTTTCTCTTTCACAACCTCCTCAGGAACAAATCACCTATGGGGATAAAAGCAGCTAGCACTCATGAATAGAAGAGTTTAGTAGTTTCAAAACTTACCTTCTACTAACAAATTCTACCTCTTTATAATATTGATGTCTATTAGATTATTATTCTTAATTGGAAAGTATGGTAAGGTATCAAAATACGGCAGATGATTAAGGTTTGAGCTATCATTTTAGATCATGGCTCGAGGGGTGACAGCTCAGCCACGAAGCCAGCCTTGTGGAAAATAGGCAGCTCACGATACTATCGACACGAGCGACGGTGCGAGATACCCTTTAGCTAAGATATTGTGTTTTATTTACGATAACGACCACAAGCCAAGAACTTTTTCATAGATGAGCGAATGCTCTTGACTGCACCCGTGTGGAATAGGTTTCTAGATCACAATCCCCACCGTAACCGATTATTGGGATAAAATACCTACGTTCCATTTTCTATTTCATATCAAGATACATCCAGTTCCATTTTTTACGATACTCGGACAAACTGACGGCACTCCACACGTTGGTGGAGTTCTCAGCGTGAGTGAGTCTGCTCTGGAGCCTTGTCGTTGGTCTGGGCGTGGATACTCTCTCGCTGGAGACCATGTTAGCCATAGTCTGTAATTTCTACATATTTCCAAAATTGTCCTGAACGGAGGACACCTGTAAATTTGGATACGAAAAGAATGTTACAACTTAAAAAATTGTTAGATTAATGTACTCGTACCTATTTAATTTTGTTCAGGAATCCACAAGTCGCCCAATTTTGGTAAGTGTTATTTGCACTTATCGACAATTTTCGACTAAAGACTCTTCAGTCAAAACTTATAATAAAATATTTTGTACGGTATGCTATGAAAGATCCTTTCTACATTAATTAACATAGCATTTGACTCGCCACTACTAATATCGAAGTTATCCTACTCGTAGTTCGGTGCTACTGAACTAGGGTAATTCCCAAGCGTGTGGCGCTGGTTTACTTAATTTACGCTGAAAATCTTTGTTTGAAACGATTCTCTCGAGTGCTTTGCTACAAAAAAATTTCAACCACATCACCGCTAAGTACAATTTATGAGGGTATTTAGGCTAAATACTAGCAGCTAATACTCTAGGAAGTTTTGAATTTCTCCCCTCTAAATTGAGTAAACATAAACCTCCAAGGGATGATATAAAGGAAAATAATGAAGATTCATTGCATTGTAATTTAAAAGTCAAAGCACAATACATTAGTGAGCTGAAGATGCGACTGAAGTGCCCGACGAACTTCAATTACGGCGCAGCAATATCAAGACCGAAGCAATTGCTTGCATGATATCCTTGCATAATTATTTTTGAGGCAAACTCTGGTTAATTGGTGTGATTTTGGTTATTAAAAGCGCCAATTTGAATAGTTTATGTTTTGAAGTAAACATCCTAGACTCCTAGATACTTCAATATAATTGTTGGTCGTTAGTAAGTGCCAAAAAAAAACAAATCAGATTTTAAATTTTGATCCTATTTTGAAGGTTAGACGTCCTGCAAATATTACCTAGGACCAATAATCCTAGTGACGGCAATAATATTGTCTACTAAAATGTGGATGATGCCCCTACTTGGCCTGTAATATGTAAGACCCTATTTTGGTGTTACTTAACAGTTATAACGAACAAGTAATTCTACATTAATTGGAAATTTTCTCTATAACTTTCAAGTGCACTGAAAATAAAATAACTACCATGAATAGAGCTAGAAATGAGAGTTAAATTTATTGGCTCCAAAAACAGTTATCTCAGCGCTAACGAATCAGTTTCCCCGCCGCTTGGGACCACTTGACAGTGAACCGGCTTACAGGGCTTTTTACCGGAAACCGTGAAACAGGAGCTATCAATAACTTGACTGTTTATATTCGACGACTAGCTTACGCCCATGGATGTAACTCGACGACCACATCGTCGACGATCGATCGTAACTTTCTCATTCCTTATCAGAATTAATTTCATTTTTAATTTAATTTAATTTTTTTTATTAAATGAACTTAAACTTCATTACTCAATTTATGTGTTTTAAAGCTTATCGCTGTTCCGTTCAGCAAATACGAGTACCAACTTAAGTCTCGCGACAAGCTTTTATAACATATAAATTGTGTAATGACGTTATAAGTTGATAGTTAAAGTTTATTTACTCAATATTATTTATTTACAATAAGAATTACAATATACAAAATAAACATAATTATAGACTAAAAATATTTACATTACAAAATATCGTTTAAAAAATCCTCCGCGTCATTGCCGACTGGGAAGGTTCCCAGAATGCTGGCTGTGTTGCCACGTTGGATGGCGATACTTATTCTTTGGGCCAGGAAATAGCCAGCCTTCTGGTCCTGAGAAGCATCGATTAGGCGTTTAGCAATGTCTCTATAAAGGCGGCGAGCACTCGGACCCTATGACCCCAGTGTCTCAACCCCAAACGGCTCAAATATGTAATCACCTGCTAGGTTAGCATATTTACGCCGTTTAAGGCGTTCAGCCGATGCAGCAGCAGCGCCGGCACATCCGGATGTGCTTGGAAGGTGTGAAGGTGCTAAGGTGTCAACGCATGTAGCGTCCCACTCCAAAGGCCTTCCCATCTTCCACGGTCTTCTTTTTAGCGCATTTTAATAAAAGCTTGCTTTAATAAAGATTTTTTTTCTTTTAATTTATTGTTTTATTTTTCCGAGTTAGCTGTTAGCAAGCCCTTTCATTTGATACCCATATTGTAGAAGTTCATTAAATATAATTAGTCCGTCATCTTGTATGTGCCGCCATGTTGGATTTGGAGAATGACCAAATAAAATGTAATAAGTAATTACGGCTTTGATCTCTCCGAACAACAATGTACTACTATTTGAACTCTTCTATGTAAGAGCCTATGATGAGAAGGGCACTTTATTCAGTTCGAAATTAAAGCTGGAAATAAGGTAGATCAACAACCGCCTCTTGATCCGTACTTTACAAAAAAAATTACAGTTCTTTAACTTTTTTTTTTTCATTTCATGCGTAATCCATCAGGGATATAGGTGTGAAAATATATATGTACATATTATGTATATATATGTACGCATTATACCCCGTCGGGGTAGGCAGACGTACATTATATAAACCGACAATTTGCTAGTCATTTTGTTGATCCTACGTAATAGTTGGCAAGCCTATTGCCGATGCCAAAATTACATACTTCTTATGGCGAAGCCATATAACATAACTAAGTAGTTAATATTCTGTCATCTCTATCTGCTTACTAGGTAAATTATAATATTATTTAGGTGCGTGCACTAAAGTAAATATAAGCAAGTACCTAAGATGTTCACCTCTCCTTTCATATGTACATCTTCCTTTGTTTGCAGTAATAGTAAAGTAATATACTAGTGGTTCTCTGAACAGTAGACCTCGCGTTATTTTCGCATTTTCCCCCCATTTCTCCCCCATTTTCCCCCCAATCGAAAAATCGGTTCGACAAAAGTTGCGCCTTGCAACAAAGAACACTTGTGCCAAATTTCATGATAATCGGCTAAAAATGCGGCCTGTAGACCGGAACTGACACACATACCAACAACGCCAAATCGGCCAGTCCTCGCGTTAAAACTGAGACGCTTCGCTCCCTAGGTCAATTATAAGCTAGATATAATAGTAATATAAGTTCAGTCAATCAGTCAGATATTATAGAGTCATTACCAAATACAATCGTTATTGTTTTACTGACTCGCAATACTTCTATATACGTTATGTTTCTTCTATATCATTATTTAAAGGGAATGATCCTCTTTGTCGGTCGTAAACCAATTCTTCCATTACAGGTTATTTCATTACGTGGTCCTGTCTCGACGGCGGCGGCCGCACTGTAACTAAGTTTATGACGTACATAAATATTCCTAACTACCAAAGCTAACTCTCACCTATCTTCACTTTTAATTTTTTAAGATAAATACGTGTAATGTTTTTTTCTTTTTTCTACTCGTTTCACCTCACAAGTCTTGTCAACGACTGTATTTATAGATACCTACTCAATACGAATATTTACCTATAATGCGAAAAGATTTGTATTTTTATAATTGCAATGATTGATTTCAAAATCTATTTCAATATTAGAATAGAGCAACATTATGCCTGAGTAACATAGGCTATGTTTAATACTAGAAATAACGCTTGCGAAGTCGGGGAGAACCGCTACTTATTTAAATTCAATAATGTAGCACTTTCAAAGGCTATTTATTTATTGAAGCTTGTAGGATATTGTTTGCTTAGTACCTTACACTACGGCGCGGGATAACACCCTACCCCAACGACGCGGGATTCTCATCCTGACCAAACCACCGTAGAGACCACACAGGTGGTTAAAGTCCGCCGGGAGCCACTGGAAATACCTTCTGCGTGTGTACCAGGGCGGCAACAGACGTAACAGCGCCCGCGGCGGTGGGCGGTAGAATTAAAAAAAAAACAAAAAGTACCTTACACTGATAGGGTTCGTGGCAAGCGTTATGAAGAAACAAACACCCAAACTGTATTAAACCTAGGTTATTATAGCATTACTTAATACCTTTCAAAACTGTAATTTAAACTAGACCATTATTAAAATTTCATAATTTGAATGTTACCAAAATTAAGGATAATATAGGTAAGTTTTACTGCAAACAATTTCTCACTGCTGCTGGTTTTAATGCTGAAAAATGATAGTCACAGCCACAGTGGCGGCAGTATTAATGCATTCCTCGAGAACTTAGCAAGTGACTAATTACATAGTTAGAATGCAAATACTCACGTAGGGAACCAGATGTCGCATAACATGACGTAAGGAATGGAAAATATTTTGATTATTCTGGAGTTCCACTTGTGTATTTTATTCTAAGTTCCACTTTTATAACTTCTTCTGTTGGGGTCATTTTATTAACGTCAAAAAATAAAATTTACTGTTATGTTACAATACAGTACAGTTACAGTAAAAAATACAGAATGAATTTAATGAAATTTGATAGGCATTAAACGGAAAAAATACATTTGTTAATTTTATTTCGAAATAAGTACATGTGACTTGGTAAAACTATTTAAACGCTAAACTGCGCCAATCAGATAGACTATAATTTTTGTTTGAGGTACTCGTATTTTGTTCAAAAGAAAGTCTTTAGAATAACCTAATTACGTGGTACAGAATAAAAGCCTCAAAGAAGTGTGATCAAACAATATCATTTCATTATTATAAAACAAAATCGCTTTCGTCCGTATGTATGCTTGGATCTTTAAAACTACGCAATGGATTTTGATGCGGTTTTCACCAATGACAGAGTGGTAGTCCGAGACGCCCAGGACCCTTTCATCACCATTTCATCGCAAGGCAACGGGTTTAAATTTATTTTTTTTCAAAATTTCAAGATAGCTGCTACTTTTATTAAATTCATTCGGGCATTTTGGACATAACCCATTATTAGAGCGTAGCGAGCGATGCTCTCATGGTGCAAGAAAGTTCAATCCTTTCTTATGCGAGATCTCTGTCAATACTTTACCGATTTCAACAATTTATATTTCAAATTAAACTAGATTTAACTGACATCATTCTAACGGAGCCCGAATTTTCAATGTTGGCCCGCAAAACTTAAAAATAAAAAAATAAAAAAAAAATTTACACAAAGATATGTGATGCTTGCTGCGCTCTAATATGCTGCCGTGAAGCAGGGTGGTGACCTAGTTATAAATGTGCCCGGTGACGGCAATAGGCTTGCCCCCTATTAAGCGGGACTAAAAATACTGGCAAATTATGGGTGTGCAATGCACCTCTACCTATCCCTTCGGGGATATAGGCGTGATATGTCTGTGTGTGTGTGTGTGATAGAGTTGTATCCCGAGGAAGGTTTTGTATAGGTATATATTTTGTCAAGTGGGCAAAGCCGAGGGCGGCCACTCGTATTTAATAAACGTTTTAGATTACAGTTTATGAGACTGGATGAGAAAGTTTGAGAAGCAAAAAAGTATTTCAGATACATACCTAGTAAGCAAAGAATAGTCAAATGATGTTGGTACAGAGCCAAAACCCTACACACAGTTTTGTATGTGGTTTGTCTGTATGCACAATACCTTTGCGTTCGTTATATTGTGTTTATCAATAAGCTATACAGATTATTTTTTTATTTTTTTTATTTATTTATTTATTTATGTACAACACACAGAGAAGAACAAACAATAAGAAGAATACAAACAGAGCAGTGAGCAGTGGGCGCTACTTATTCCTAAAGGAATCTCTTCCAGCAGGCCAGAGAGGAGATGTAAATATGACAAGGCAACGTGTGTGCAGTGCAATAAAAATAAACTTACATAAACTAAAGGTGCATTATAATATATACATAAATAAATACATACTGTACTATAATATACTTAAATATAGAGACTACAATAATATTATTACCCGATATATATAACTAAGATAAAGAGGAGAGGTAGTGTGCTTTCACTTTCTTTTTAAATAGAGTAAGAGTTCTACAGCTTTGTATGTCCGGGCGGAGAGAGTTCCACAGCCTGACCGCATGAACGGAAAAGGAATAGAAATAAAAATCAGTTTTGTGGGAGGGATAATTTTGGCGGTATTTGAGGTGGGACCTACACAGGATATCTGGTACGTTTTATTTAAATTACACCCGATGAATGATTGTTTTACCGAAGTTCTTTACAAAAAAATGTATACAAACTGCTGGGTTTCATATATACTAAACTTACTTGCCTAATATGTACTGCTATGTACATTTCAAACTATCGGAATAAAGTTTCAGGCAATCCCCAATTTGCATAATGACGGTTTGCCGCCCTAGCGGGGTGCGTATAAACCGTTTTCAGAAGGTATTCCTTCACTTTCATATACGTAATCTAATCAGACAAGCGGAAATTGGAAGCCGTTGAAACTTATAAAAATCCAGGCGTCTGTTTTATTACACGTGCTATCCTATGCTGCCCTTAGTATTATTATTTTTTCATTCCATATTTATCATGGTTGCCTCTAAGACACTGTACCATTTTTATTTTATAATGTTAGAACTACCTATAAACTACCCAACATCTCAAAAAGATTCTACATTCCTTAAAAATGTAGGTTCATTTGACGTTCTTTAAAAAAAAGAGGAGGTTTTCTGTATTTATTTTTATGTTTTTAACTTTAGACTATGCGAACCGATTAGGAAAATTAATTAAAAGCTGGTGCTTTCCATGTTTTCCCGTTTTAATTTAGTCTCTTTCCGACAATTCGAAGTCGATTTCTTTTGCTAAATTTATTTTTCCTGCACAGTTAGATATTTTAGTAAAACACTATTTAAATATCGCTGTATACATATTATGTACAATTGTAAATGTATGCTGAAGCCATGAAGGCTAACCGTACATCACCAAATAAAATTCACTGTACGAATCCTATCTTCATGCATTAAAACGATTCACTACCACGTGTTAGAGGAAATGAACGTTCAAACAAAATTTGAAACCCCATTTCGAAGTATTTTGGCTTTTGAATTTGACATTTAAATCTGCGTTCCAGATTTGAAGTTTTCATCTCTTGAACGTTATGAATCGAAAGTTTCGATGATTACTATCATAGATTTTACGCGAGATCTAGGTCTGGAATAACAATATAAAAACTATGAAGGTTTATAACCAGGAATAATATACTTACAGCTTGAACTGCGGTTCGCACAACTCTATTAGTAATGACTGTAATGCATCAATAACGGACTATAACGTATACGGAAGTTTGCCTCCTACTACAGTGGGACCAATTTTTTTTTAAGTTGCTGTATGTTTTACCTTATTGTGCAAAGATTGAGTTATATTTAGCTGTTTTTGTTGAAGTACCTCCTAAGTGCGCGTATGTTTGTTGTTTACAGCTTTCCAATCTACAACCTTGGAATGTCTGATAAGTGTATGATTAATATACTTAAATATCCTTCAACCTTCATTTGACCTTATCACGATGAAAATACGTTTGCATTATTGGCACCTCAGAGGCATCCATGACACCAATATTTTTGGCACATATTACACGATAAAACAGCTATTGGTCTCCAGCCGACAGTGATGCGGCACCTTTCACAACCTACACTTATCGATCTCCAAACTTTGTTCTATTTACTCAAGCTATAGTATCCTCTGGAAAAGTTATTAAATCATATTTATATTTAAGTAAATATTTAATAATACTATAAAGCGCGTAACTCTGCCCTAAAACTAGAGTAAAAAAGGTGTGTGTTCAACACAATACATGTGTGTAAAACTGTAAAACAGGTCACATTATACGTTCATGTACTTGCACTCACTCAAATGCAAAGCTCAGCTTATGTCTCGCGAACTGTACCTGCGTACCTGATGTGAAAAATATATATTTTCTCATTTTGAAAAATAGTTAGTTGAAACTTAAGACCTGATAAGTATTCTGCCGCAGGATTTTTTTGAATTCGATCAAAACTCGGTGAGATAAAAAATGTTGAATGTGACCATTTTTGCGCTTTAAAATGGTTGTATCTTTAAAACGCATTTTTTCGAAAAATTACAAAGTAAAAAGTGTTCTATTTTGCCCGTTTTACCCTTAGAAATCATTTTCCAATATAAAAACCAACTATTTATCAGTTAACAAATTAATTTGTTTATAACAATTAATAGCTCAACCGCACAAATTTTGTTTTCTTACCAATCGACGCCTTTTGATCCAAGGTTTACAAAAAGTACAAATTTGTATTGGGGAAATCACATTTTTACTGATTGGTCAGTCATTTTCATTTCTAAGCACTTTTTCGGGGGTTTGCATTGAAACCATTGCGAGCTAAGCAAAATGTCAAGGAGCCATTATGTATCTCAAACCCTTTAATATTGTTTCACTGTAGTTATTAAGTTAATAAAATTGAAGTGTCTGTTTGTAATTTTTTTTGTCTGTATGTCGGTCTTTTTTTTTTTTTTTTTTTTTTTTTTTATATATTTAGGTCGACAAATTGACGCCACCCGCCTGATGGTAAGCTGAGGCGACGTCTGGCAATTGAGGGCGACTCTCACAGTACACAGGAATACTATAGAGAGTGGCCCTCAACTTGACGACCCAGTAATGTGCCTCTTCACGCTTCGCTTAAAGAGCCCAGGGTTATATGTTGGAGGAAACACGTGCGCAGGCAGGGCGTTCCAAGCCACCATCGTTCGGCAGAGAAACGATCGTTTAAAACGCTCGGTTCTCGCGAAGACGGTTTCCACGGTATGAGGGTGACATCTCTGGCCGGCACGCGTTGTTCGGGATCGGAAGGGAGAGGTTGGGATCAGGTTGAAGAGCTCTTCAGAACACTCACCGTGGTAAATACGGTAGAACGCGGCCAAGGAAGCAATTGTTCGGCGCTGGGCTAGCGGCTCAAGGCTTCCCGTTACCTCCGGACAGTCTATAATGCGAACAGCGCGTCGCTGCATAGCGTCGAGTGCGTCCAGCAAATACTTCGCGGAGCCGTCCCAGAGGTGAGAGCAGTATTCAACGCAGGGTCTAATCTGCGTTTTGTACAGCAGACACCTCTGGTGCGGTGTAAAGAATCGCTTTACCTTGTTCAGTATTCCTAGTTTCCGCGAAGCTAGCCCAATACATCTCTCAATGTATTTTGTGTTATTGAGCTCTCGACGAACGTCTATGCCAAGGATGTCTAGATTGTCCTTCATTGGTAATATTGCATTCTGAAGAGTGGGTAGGGGAAGGAAAGGGGATTTTTTCGCTGTAAATGCACACGCCTGTGTTTTGTGGGCATTGAACTCGACCAAGTTCTCGGCACCCCATTGGGAGATACTGTCGAGGTTTCGGTCGAGATCACCCACGAGATGTCGTCTCTCCTCCTCTATCACAGATCGCCCCGCCGTCGGACGAACCGAGTAACTCCCGTGCAATGTACTGTCATCTGCATAGCAATGAATGTTCCCGAGGGAAAGCATATCATTGATATGCAGAAGAAAGAGAGTTGGTGACAGTACGGACCCCTGCGGTACCCCGGCATTCACTTGCAAAAAGCGAGAAGCCTGGCCATCGCAGAGGACCCGCACTCGGCGCTCGTTTAAAAAACTGGCAATCCAGCTGCACAGTTGAGGAGGTAGACCATATGCCGGAAGCTTGGAAAGGAGCGAAGCATGCCAGACCCTATCGAAAGCTTTGGCGATGTCCAGGCTAATAGCCAAGGACTCGCCGAACTTTTCCATAGCCTCACCCCATACATGCGTGACGAATGCCAGGAGGTCACCCGTTGATCGTTTTGGCCTGAAGCCATATTGCCGATCATTGATTAGCGAGTGATCCTCCAGGTATCGCATGAGCTGCTTATTAATAAGAAGTTCGAGCACCTTGCAAATGACTGAGGTGACAGCTAAAGGGGATCGGATCGATCCCCTTTCTTGGGGATCGGTTGTACGTTCGCCTCCTTCCAGGCCTCCGGCACGAGGCCTGTAGAGCATGACAGGCGGTACAGACGCGTTAATACTGGAGACAACTCAGCAGCACATTTTCGTAGCACCACCGCCGGAATGCCGTTAGGGCCACTGGCTTTCCGCGTGTCGAGTGACCGCAGCACTGCCCGTACATCACATTGCCTGATAACAATATCAGGCATAGTGTGGCCACAGTTGGCGATGGCGGGGGGCTGCAGGCCACGGTCATCGACCCGGGAATTAGCCGCAAAGAGGTCTGCGAGCATGTCCGCCTTCTCTTGGGCTTTGTGAGCCAGTGATCCGTCAGGAAAACGCAGTGGTGGCAGCGAGGGTTGACAAAAATTTGACTGTACGGCTTTGGCCAGTTGCCAGTATCCACGGCTGCCCGTGGGATGGGATGTGAGCTCCTGACCAAGCCGCGCGACGCGCTGGGCATCCGCTCTCTTGAAGGCCCTCTTGCTGAACCTAGTGGCCCGATTGTACGCTGCTTTGAGGCGGTTCACGTTCGGGTCACGTGCCGCCCGAGCCCTGACCCAGGCGCGATATGCCGACTGTTTTTTCTGGACAGCCTCGGCACATTCACGCCCGAACCAGGGGCGAGCTTTGCGGATGCTGGCGACATCAGTGAAAGGGATATAATATTCTATCCCTAGACTGATCTCGCCAGCAATGGCAGCAGCGCTATCCGAAGGCGCGTTCCCTACAAAGCAGCGCTGGCTCCACGGGACGGACGCAAAGTAATCGCGGAGACCGTCCCAGTCTGCCGACGAGTAGTGCCATAGTCGTCGAGTCATTTGTTCAGCACGAGCAGGTGGTGGCACTTGGAAGCTGGCGTGCACCACACAGTGGTCGGAAGTGCCCAGTGGGGCGCGTACCGACACACTGTACTCGGCTGGGCGACTCGTCAGCAGTAGATCCAGCAAGGCGGGCGTGTGGTCTGACCTGTCAGGTACCCGGGTGATCCCCGTACCATATGGGTCAGCCCGTGGGAGAGAGCGAATGCATGGGCGGTTCGTCCCGCATGATCGGTCCTAAGGGACCCCAGCCACTCAACGTGATAACCGTTAAAGTCCCCCAAGAAAACCAGGTCAGCGTTCGGGAACCGCACCTGCGCATCGTCAGCCATCTCGCTGAGGTATTCGAAAAGCCTTGTTGTCCCAGTGTCCCCTGTGTGGGAGCGGTAGACGCACACGTAGATCTGGCTCATGGAGCCATGATCCACGTGCAGCCAAAGGACGGAGTAGGAGGGGTTCTCCAGACAGCGCAACCGGCGGCAGCAAACATCCGCCCTAACGAACACGCACACCTGTCTGTTTGTTCCCGCTAGTCTCCGCAACGCCTGGGCCTATTTTATCGGACTTTAACAGACAGATAGCTGATGTAATAAGGTATAATAGGCTATTTTTTTATCTTGAAATATGTACCCATTGGGAAATGGGAACCATAAAACTATTACACGCTGGCGAAACCGCGGGCGTCCGCTGGTTAAGTATACTTTATTGTGTCAGAGAATTTATTATAGTACAGAAAGTAATCTAATGTATGTACTGTGTCTAATTTGTACAGATTTATAACATTTATTCAAGTACTGAGATTCTAATGTTAATTTTCTTTCTAGTCTATCTAGTACAAAAGAAAGAAAATTAACACACACACACATATCTAGTCTATATCCCCGAAGGGGTAGGCAGAGGTGGATTACACACCCACAATTTGCCAGTATTTTTGGTCCCACGTTATAGGGGGCAAGCCTATTGCCGTCACCAGGCACACATGTCCAAAATGGCTAAATCAATTTATTAAAAAGTAGCAGCTATATTGTAATTTTGAAAAAATGTAAACCCGTTGTTTTGCGGTAAAATGTTGATGAAAGGCAACAAAATCTTACGTGCCAGCCGCTATGGGACAGCCAAATAAAAGTACTGGGCGTCTCGGACTATATACTAAGAAAGTTAACATTAGAAGAAAAAGTGTGTGTGTCAGCTCCGACGCACGACTGGAGTTTACTCCTTAAGTACGAGTATCTAACCATAACAAATTAGAAAGTTGCGCACTAGAGGTGCGCACCAAAAACGTGACACGATTTTCGTTACTTGTTAGTAGGTTTTACCCCTTTTTTTTTTTTTTTTTTTTTAATTCCGCGGCCCAAGGCCGCGGCCCCTCTAACGTCCGTTACCGGGCGTCTCTGGTTACTAGCAGAGGGTATGTCCAGTGGCGCCCGGCGGACTTTGACCACCTCTGTGGTCTCTTCGGGTGTTGGGTCGGGACGAGAATCCCGCGTCGTTGGGGGAAGGGTTTTATCCCGCGTCAGTGAGTGAATCTGGTTGCGTGCTATGGGGCAAAGGCCCCGCAGAACGCAACCCTTCTAGCCTGCTTCTGTAAGGACGGCGGATGGCGATCCCGCCGTCCTCAGGCCCCGATCATGGAGGTCGATAGTCTTGGGCGTAGTCGCGTAGTCTGGGGCGCCCTGGCCGCCGACTACGGAACTCGGCGGGGAGGGTACGCTCCCTCTCCCTCCCGGCCGCCTCCTTCGCGAGCATGACTTGCTCGCAGAAGGACACGGCCGCGTTCCACCTACTCCGGCTGGAGACCATGGCTTGAAGCATGGTCTCCAGCGAGAGGGTATCCACGCCCAGACCCACTACGAGGTCCCGGCGCTGGCTCGCCCACGCTGAGCACTCCTCCAACGTGTGGAGTGCGGTGTCGTCGTCGGAAACCTCGCAGTGTTGACACCGGGGTGTGACCTCACGATGCATGCGAAACAGATAGCTACCGAAGCATCCATGCCCGGCAACGATCTGCGTCGCACGATACGTGAGGTCACCATGCTGCCTCTGCAGCCAATCGTCCATGATCGGTCTCACCGCCGCGATGATGGTGGTACCCCACTTGGGTTGCTCAAGTCGCACCCTCCATGACTCCATGAGATCCTGGCGGAGTTGGGACCGCTGGTCCTCGATTTCTCGAGACGCAGGCCTGTGGTCCCGCTCCAGCGCCTCCTTGCGCCATTGGAACAATGACGCAAGGGCTCTCGCTTCCAGGTCCCATGGAGGGGTCCCGGCTAGGAGACATGCAGCCTCTCCGGAGATCGTGCGGTACCCCCGTATGGTTCTGACGGCCAAGGTTCGAAGTGGTCTGTTTAACAGAGTCACGTTCCCCTTGACCGCCAACCTATCCGCCCATACGGGAGCCCGTACAGGGCCATACTCCGCACGATCCCCAGGTACAGTCTCCTGCAGGAAGCGTTGGGTCCCTTTAGGTTGGGCATCAGTCGCGAAAGCGCGACTGATGCCTGCGTCACCTTGGGGACCAAACTTCGGAAATGTGGTCCGAAGTTCCATCGGCTATCAAGTACGATCCCTAGGTACTTCATCGAGGGCTTGATGCCGATGCTAACGCCTCCCACATTTATGCTGGAACCTTCGGGTGGACCGTTCCGAGGTCTGTGAAAACACAGAACCTTGGACTTGTGCAAGGCCACCTCCAGTCCCAGCTGCCGTATCCGACCCACGACTCGAGCAACACCCGTCGTGACCTTGAGTGCTGCCTCCTGGTACGTTGCACCCCGCGCCGTGACGAGGGTATCGTCGGCGTAGCACGTTACGCCGACGCCCCTAGGCAACGCACCCCGCAGCACCCAGTCGTAGCCGATGTTCCACAGAAGCGGCCCCAGGACCGACCCCTGTGGAACACCGCACGACACATCTCGCCGAGCTGGCCCGAGCCAGCTGGGGAAAGCTACGGCCCTCTCCGAGAGATAGGCCCCGACAATACGACGGAGGTAGAGAGGCGTTTCGTGATACACGAGCGCCTCCCTAACGCAGCTCCATGGCAAGGTGTTGAACGCGTTGGCGATGTCAAGAGACACCGCCACCACCTCCTTGCCCTGCGAGACTGCTTCCTCCGTCAGGCTCTTCACGCGCATGATCGCGCTCACGGTGGAGCGTCCCCGACGGAAACCGAACTGGTTATCCGCCAGATCTGGCCCCACACTCGTGAGATGCTCGACGAGGCGCTCCGCGATAATTCGCTCAAAGAGCTTACACACCTCGTCGAGCAACACGATCGGCCGGTATCCGGACGGTGAGTCCACCGGCCGCCCCGCCTTACGGATCAGGACCAGTTTCCCCGTCCTCCACACCTTGGGAAACTGGCCCCTTTCGAGGCATGCGCTAAAGAGCCCCATCAGTCGAGGCCCGAGTTCTGCGAGGGCCAGGACCCATGCACGGCCAGGAATGCCGTCGGGTCCGGGGGCAGTGATTTTCCGGCGTTTAAGCCGGAGTACTGCCGCACCTAGCTCCCCCACGCTGACTTCGGGTACGTCGTCTTCGCTGGTGCTATCCGCGTCGGGCAGAGACGGAGCCACGCGCGGAGGGACGTGCTCCTCCGCGCTCGTCGCAAACAGGGAGCCCATGACCCGCTCCAGCTGCTGCGGCTGGAGACTCTGGGTCAGTGGGGGCGCCCTAGGTCGGAGTTTCTCCCTGACCTGTAGGTACGGGCGCCCCCATGGGTTCTCCTGCAGGGTCTCCAGGAGCTCCTCGCGGGCCGCCGTCTTGGCCCGCTTTATCGTCTCCTGGAGAATACCTTCCTGATAAAGCTCCGCCTCTCGGGCTGCCGCGTCGTCTGGGCGGCGATGCCTCCGGCGAAACCTGGTGTACCGGCGGCGGGCGGAGATGCATGCTGCGCGCAGCTCTGCAATCTCCGGCGACCACCAGTACACCTGCTTCCTGGCCGGTCTGGGTGTAACCCTAGGCATCGCCGCATCACAGATTTGCGACATGGCTCTCCTGAACCACTCCGCCTCTGTATCCACATCGGCAGGCCGGTCCGGTGCCGGAATCCAGGCCTGCACGATGGATGCCTCCAGGAGAGCTTCCCGATCAAGATAGTGAAGTGCCCAACGCGGATCCGGGGGATTTGCTACCGGCTGTGGGAGGTCAGGTGAGGGGACGACATCGAACCGGATGTACCGATGGTCCGAGTGCGTCTCCTCACCCTCCTCCACGCGCCAGCCTGTAATACGGCGGGCGAGGTCAGGGGATGCGAACGTTACGTCTACGATCGATTCCCCCCCTCGCCGCCAAAAGGTGACGACATTCCCCCGGTTGAGGACCTCCAGACCACGTGTTCTGGTTTTTTTTTTTTTTTTTATATTTAGGTCGACAAATTGACGCCACTCGCCTGATGGTAAGCTGAGGCGACGTCTGGCAATTGAGGGCGACTCTCACAGTACACAGGAATACTATAGAGAGTGGCCCTCAACTTGACGACCCTGTAATGTGCCTCTTCACGCTTCGCTTAAAGAGCCCAGGGTTATATGTAGGAGGAAACACGTGCGCAGGCAGGGCGTTCCAAGCCACCATCGTTCGGCAGAGAAACAATCGTTTAAAACGCTCGGTTCTCGCGAAGACGGTTTCCACGGTATGAGGGTGACATCTCTGCCCGGCACGCGTTGTTCGGGATCGGAAGGGAGAGGGTGGGATCAGGTGAAGAGCTCTTCAGAACACTCACCGTGGTAAATACGGTAGAACGCGGCCAAGGAAGCAATCGTTCGGCGCTGGGCTAGCGGCTCAAGGCTTCCCGTTACCTCCGGACAGTCTATAATGCGAACAGCGCGTCGCTGCATAGCGTCGAGTGCGTCCAGCAAATACTTCGCGGAGCCGTCCCAGAGGTGAGAGCAGTATTCAACGCAGGGTCTAATCTGCGTTTTGTACAGCAGACACCTCTGGTGCGGTGTAAAGAATCGCTTTACCTTGTTCAGTATTCCTAGTTTCCGCGAAGCTAGCCCAATACATCTCTCAATGTATTTTGTGTTATTGAGCTCTCGACGAACGTCTATGCCAAGGATGTCTAGATTGTCCTTCATTGGTAATATTGCATTCTGAAGAGTGGGTAGGGGAAGGAAAGGGGATTTTTTCGCTGTAAATGCACACGCCTGTGTTTTGTGGGCATTGAACTCGACCAAGTTCTCGGCACCCCATTGGGAGATACTGTCGAGGCTTCGGTCGAGATCACCCACGAGATGTCGTCTCTCCTCCTCTATCACAGATCGCCCCGCCGTCGGACGAACCGAGTAACTCCCGTGCAATGTACTGTCATCTGCATAGCAATGAATGTTCCCGAATGAAAGCATATCATTGATATGCAGAAGAAAGAGAGTTGGTGACAAGACGGACCCCTGCGGTACCCCGGCATTCACTTGCAAAAAGCGAGAAGCCTGGCCATCGCAGAGGACCCGCACTCGGCGCTCGTTTAAAAAACTGGCAATCCAGCTGCACAGTTGAGGAGGTAGACCATATGCCGGAAGCTTGGAAAGGAGCGAAGCATGCCAGACCCTATCGAAAGCTTTGGCGATGTCCAGGCTAATAGCCAAGGACTCGCCAAACTTTTCCATAGCCTCACCCCATACATGCGTGACGAATGCCAGGAGGTCACCCGTTGATCGTTTTGGCCTGAAGCCATATTGCCGATCATTGATTAGCGAGTGATCCTCCAGGTATCGCATGAGCTGCTTATTAATAAGAAGCTCGAGCACCTTGCAAATGACTGAGGTGACAGCTATGGGTCGATAGTTGCCTGGATCGGATCGATCCCCTTTCTTGGGGATCGGTTGTACGTTCGCCTCCTTCCAGGCCTCCGGCACGAGGCCTGTAGAGTATGACAGGCGGTACAGACGCGTTAATACTGGAGACAACTCAGCAGCACATTTTCGTAGCACCACCGCCGGAATACCGTCAGGGCCACTGGCTTTCCGCGTGTCGAATGACCGCAGCACTGCCCGTACATCACATTGCCTGATAACAATATCAGGCATAGTGTGGCCACAGTTGGCGATGGCGGGGGGCTGCAGGCCACGGTCATCGACCCGGGAATTAGCCGCAAAGAGGTCTGCGAGCATGTCCGCCTTCTCTTGGGCTTTGTGAGCCAGTGATCCGTCAGGAAAACGCAGTGGTGGCAGCGAGGGTTGACAAAAATTTGACTGTACGGCTTTGGCCAGTTGCCAGTATCCACGGCTGCCCGTGGGATGGGATGTGAGCTCCTGACCAAGCCGCGCGACGCGCTGGGCATCCGCTCTCTTGAAGGCCCTCTTGCTGAACCTAGTGGCCCGAATGTACGCTGCTTTGAGGCGGTTCACGTTCGGGTCACGTGCCGCCCGAGCCCTGACCCAGGCGCGATATGCCGACTGTTTTTTCTGGACAGCCTCGGCACATTCACGCCCGAACCAGGGGCGAGCTTTGCGGATGCTGGCGACATCAGTGAAAGGGATATAATATTCTATCCCTAGACTGATCTCGCCAGCAATGGCAGCAGCGCTATCCGAAGGCGCCTTCCCTACAAAGCAGCGCTGGCTCCACGGGATGGACGCAAAGTAATCGCGGAGACCGTCCCAGTCTGCCGACGAGTAGTGCCATAGTCGTCGAGTCATTTGTTCAGCACGAGCAGGCGGTGGCACTTGGAAGCTGGCGTGCACCACACAGTGGTCGGATGTGCCCAGTGGGGCGCGTACCGACACACTGTACTCGGCTGGGCGACTCGTCAGCAGTAGATCCAGCAAGGCGGGCGTGTGGTCTGACCTGTCAGGTATCCGGGTGATCCCCCGTACCATCTGGGTCAGCCCGTGGGAGAGAGCGAATGCATGGGCGGTTCGTCCCGCATGATCGGTCCTAAGGGACCCCAGCCACTCAACGTGATGACCGTTAAAGTCCCCCAGGAAAACCAGGTCAGCGTTCGGGAACCGCACCTGCGCATCGTCAGCCATCTCGCTGAGGTATTCGAAAAGCCTTGTTGTCCCAGTGTCCCCTGTGTGGGAGCGGTAGACGCACACGTAGATCTGGCTCATGGAGCCATGATCCACGTGCAGCCAAAGGACGGAGTAGGAGGGGTTCTCCAGACAGCGCAACCGGCGGCAGCAAACATCCGCCCTAACGAACACGCACACCCCGGCTTTATCGCGGAATTGTTCTTCAATGATATAGCCCTGGTAACAGAGGTACGACGTGTCGTCAGGGCGGCGTATCTGTGTCTCCGTTAGGAACATCACAGAAGGCCGTGCCGACTCCAGGTGATGGTGGACGGTATCGAGGTTTGCATGGAGTCCGCGGATATTCGCGAACTCCACCTCAAACGAAGTCAACTTTGTGGGGTCCAGTCCTCAAGAAGCCTCCCCTTGTCCCTGGTTTCCCGGGAGCCCCACGCCTCACTCCAGGCGTTGAAGTCTCCCAGGAGCAGGACAGGGCGAGGACGGCACGCAGCGAAGACGACGTCGAGCTCAGTGAGCCATAGCTCAAACTGAGACTCGTCAATGTTCTGCGAGATGTAGGCCGACACGACCGCAAACCCTTCAAATTCCGCCGCAACACACCCCCGGCCGCTTGCAATCAATGGAAGGCGCGAGGTGTCCACGGCGGAACCCCCAAAAATGCAACAGGCCGAGCCGTCCTGGTCCACCGGGCTTCCCGGGTGGACATAATACGGCTCGGCGACCACGGCCAAGTTAATGGACCACTGCGCGATGCTCTGGTACAGAAGATCCTGAGCAGCGCGGCAGTGGTTCAAGTTCACCTGCAGGATGCGGACATGGGCGCACATTAATGTACGTCCATGTCAGCATCCCGCTGCGAACATGGCCGCGCAGAAGCGGCTCCCCCGCTGCCTACAGCGGACGGACGAGGTTTAGGCCTCGAGGCGGCGCAGGTACGGCTGCCGACCCGATGGTCCGCCGTTTTGCCCTCCACCTCGCATCTATAACAGCGAGGCGGGGCCTCACAGCCATTGGCCTTATGACCGGGCCGGCTGCAGCGGAAGCACCGTTCGCCCACGGTGTCTTCCGCTGTGCACTGCACTCCGACGTGCCCCACCACCATGCACCGGAAACACCTGGTTTCCCGGGCACGAAGGAGGTGCACCTGCGCCTTTAGGAAGCCCCCTACAAGGAGGCTTCGTCCGTCCGCCAATTTAAGTGTCGCCGCGACGGGGCACTGGACGACTGTCATCCCATGACCGGTGGAGCCGAAGGAGATATCTCCAGCTTTCACCTGGTCATGGGGGCAGCCGCCCGCCACCACGACGGCGGAGATTACTTCCTCCGTCGTGGCCGCGTCATCCAGACCCGTGATGCGCAATGCGGCGCATTTGGTAGGTCTGGTAACGCGGACGGCTTCTGCGTCCAGCGCGACCCTAAGGTGAGCCGCAAGGGCGTCCGCTTTGGGACCGCTGGAGGCGCCGGAGACCTTGAGGAGGCGAGCACCGGTGCGGGTGTTTTTACACCGGAGCCCCCCCTGAATATCGAGGGCCGAGAGGTTCACTGAGGCTTTAACCTGCCTCAGGACATCGGCGTATCCCACACCCTTCTCCACACCTGCCGGCGTCACGGTCAGGACGACGGCGGTGGAGCGAGGAGGGCGGGGCCTCTTCGGCGCCTTCGCCGCGGCGGCTTTGGCCGCTTTCTTTTTGGCCCTCTTGCGCTGCTTTTTGGCACCCACTACTTCCCATCCCTCCCGTCTGGAGGGATGTAAAGAGGCAGCAGGAGCAGCAGCGGGAGTGGCCCTGAAGGCAGCGGGGGTGGCACTCCTCTTGCCCTTCCCCTTGCCCTTCCGCGAAATGGCCGCAGCCTCGGCTGGCGTCCGCCTCGCTGGGACAGCGGACGGGGGCAGGGTGGGGTGGCGGCTAGGAGGCCGGCCTCTCGGACGGGGCGCAACGCCGGCGCCAGCAACAGCCGCGTAGGACAACGTGGGCTGCGTCAGCGCAGGGCGGTACGCCCGGTCCTCAAGGACGCCAAGGCGCCTCTCGATCGCCGCCATGAGCTCAGTAAGAGTAGGCGGCACAGGCTGTGGCGGCGATACGGGCGCCGCATTGGGCGCGGTTCTGGGTGCCGTCCTTGATGGCCCAGCCTTCGGGGAAGGCGGCGTGGGTTGGTCCGTCTGGGTCCCGGTAGGCCCCTTGACCAGCTTGGTCAGGTTCGCGACCTCCTGTCGCAGGGCCTCCATCTGTAGCCGGGACGCGGCAAGTTCCGCCTCCAGGCTGGCCACCTGGCCCCGGAGCTTCTGCTCCTCTGCGGGGACGCTCCGCGCTAGGAGCTCATCCAGGGAAGACTGGGCCTGAGTCACTGCCGTCTTCACCACCTGCCTCTTACCCTGCAGATTTTTGGTGCCACCCTTCATGGCTTCTGCAATTCGGGTAAGAGCCAGCATGAGCTCCCGCGCGGCTGGCACCTCCTTGTCCCTGCCACTGGGCAGGAACGGCACTGTAGGGGCGGGGGCTTTAAATACCGGCGACTTTCGGTATTTACCGGACGTCGTAATCGCCAGGTATTTCGTCGGAACCCCCTCCTCGGTCTCGCTGGATGCGGTCCCCCCAGAGCAACTGGTGCTCCGGTCACGCGACGACCCCGCCTTCGGGACTACCTTCTCCCGAGTCCTTTTGACTGGGGTCTTCCACAAGGAAGAACCCTCCGTCTCCATGCTGCTGGGAACGACGTCTGTCCCAGCAGTGGTCGACGCGACCTCCGCGTCGGTTTGGGGGGTGGTTTTGAGGCACACCCCCTGGCCTGTCGGGCTTTGTTGACCCCTCCCAAATACCTGATGGGGGTCGCTGTGACTGGTGCCGGGCCTGAGCCCCGCATCAGTCACAGCCGGGTGTTCGTGGAGGGATTCCTCACCTCCAGTTCCCCGTTGGGTAATCTTATTATTCGTAGTTTGCAAAGCCATTTTAAATAGTTTAACGTCCTTCGACGGGCGACACCCTAGGCGTGACAGCTCCCCTGCACGATTCATCCCCTCACCGGGTGTCAGAGCTTGGGATTGGGTTAATTTTTTATAGAGGTGTTCATCCTCGCGGCCCCGAGGGGCCACCGGTCCTGTCAATTCAGGATTACGGCTGGGCCGGGCGGGGGTCTTTACAAGACCGTTCCGCCCGCCCCGTTGGTGATTTTTTAACGAGGTTTTCTTCCTCACGGTTCCGAAGAACCGGCTTCCCGCCTGCTGTCAGGCGGGGTTCGGCCGAACGGTGGTCTCTGCGAGACCGTGTCCGACACCGCTGATGAGCTCAGTGATGTCGGACCCGTCGCCCTGGTGGTTTCTCCGCACAGCAGCACTCTGCTCTGCAGAGTGTCGGCGGAGAGACTTGGGCCGCGCTAGGCCCCCGTCGTGGTGGGTCTGCGTTCCTCATGCGAGGCGGCAAGACCCCCACCTTGGCCAGAATTAGCCGTAGTAGCTACAACTCTGCGGTACGTTGCCGCAGAGTTGCAGCCACTGCCGTTGCCCGGGGTGCACCACGTGGAGGATCTGACCAAAGCACCCCTAGGTTTTACCCCTCGGATTTTTCTCATACCGGGCGCCTTATATATGAAAATCGATTCTTAAGGAGTAAACTCCAAAAATACTATTTACACTTACTGAAAATTATACTTTTTATTTAAATCGTGACTGAATTTTTAATTAGATTTATTCCTTCATTGTTGACTTGAAATAAAAATTCAACTTCTAAATTCGCGTGTGTGCCGGACATTATACTGCGGGCCCTAAAGTAATATTTTCGTTACGTTAAATACACTGCAGTGAAATTAAAAGGAGGGCTATGATTTTAACTTTACCATAGGTACTTATAGTATGAATTACGTGTGCGACTAATGAAAAAATGGATGTAATAAATTTTTAGTATTGAATGCTCTGAAATGTCAGATTATAAAATATTAATATTATGAAATATTAACATAATGAAATATTAGCATAACAAAGATATTTTTTGGAGTTTACTCCTTAAGAATCGATTTTCATATATAAGGCGCCCGGTATGAGAAAAATCCGAGGGGTAAAACCTACTAACAAGTAACGAAAATCGTGTCACGTTTTTGGTGCGCACCTCTAGTGCGCAACTTTCTAATTTGATATGGTTAGATACTCGTACTTAAGGAGTAAACTCCAGTCGTGCGTCGGAGCTGACACACACACTTTTTTTAGTACACGAAGCTATCTGATAAAAAAAGCGTGAGGTGCATAGTGTCAATAGTTATAAATATTTTATTGATATATGAGTAGAAGAATTATCATTTTGATAATCATGTATCTAAAAATGCACCTCACGCTGTTTTTTACAATAATATACATTTATTTCTTATTTACACTATTCTTAATTCAAACTTATTAAAATTTATTTTCTACTTTTTAGTTGGATTCTCTAGCGTGTTTTTTTAGTATTTTTAAACTATTATTTATTTTTCATTTTTTAGTTTTTATTTTGTGTGCAAAGTTTTAATTAAATCTATCTGATCGTTCAAAGTAGGGCAAAATCGAACCCAAAAGAGTCGGTTACAAATAAGCAAACTTACAAGTGAAGGTAATAAAAGCGTGTTAAAAAATATGTATGCAAAAACTTTATATTGTTGTGTATACCTTTTTTTTTTAAATTCCGCGCGTTCTCTCCTATGTCCATTGCTGCGGGCGTCTCTGGTGACACCAGAAGGCATTTTCAGAGGCGCCCGGTGGACCTTGACCACTTGTGTGGCCTCTTCGGGGGTTTGGTCGGAATGAAAATCCCGCGTCGGTGAGTGAATCTGGTTGCATGCTGTGTGGCAAAGGCCCCGCTGCACGCAGACCCTTCTAGCCTGCTTCTGTAAGGACGGCGGGTGGCTATCCCGCCGTCCTCAGGCCCCAATCATGGAGGTCGATGGTCCTGGGCGTAGATGAGTCTGCGGTGCTCTGGTCGCAGACTGCGAAATTCCGCGGGGAGGGTAAGCTCCCTCTCCCTCTCGGCCGCCTCCTTCGCGAGCATGACTTGCTCGCAGAAGGACACGGCCGCATTCCACCTACTCGCGCTGGAGACCATGGATTGGAGCATGGTTTCCAGCGTTGTGTATACCTACGACAGATTGGAAAAAAAAAACATTTCTATCCCACTTAGGATTGCGTTAGCATTTATGAAGGGAAAATAATCTATCCCTCTACAAATACATTAGCGTAATACATTTATTTCAACTACAAAACAGTATTTTCAATGTAAAACTTGTGAGATCATAACTTCCTAAACATTCAAGTCGTACTTTACCAAAGAAGTGAGCCAAAATACTTTAAAATAGATTTCAAATTTTGCTTGAACGACCATTTCCTCTGCACTTTTGGCTTCATAAGTTCTTGCACTATCGTGTATCGGTTCACCACATAGTCAGTCTGCCGCACTATTATTCATAACTACACAGTTAGTTGAACACAACTATGCTAACACAAGTTTAGAATGTATAGCTAGAAATAGACATAATCCGTGGTGAATTTACCTTCTAAATTGAATTTCTAAGTTATTCTACAACTCGTAAAGGCACGAATAAAGTGAACTCGTCCTCAGTTGTTGTTTCCTGTCTTGGGACTCGATGATTGGAGCCGAGGGCATGAACAACTTCGGTTTAGATCAACTTCTCGCTTTATAACATACAGTTTGGAACGCACCTGAGCAGCATGCCAAGTAGACATTGATTATTTCGGTCTTGCAAAAGCTGCTGTGTACGTGACCGTTTCACAAATCTTTACAATACTTTATACCTTCTGGTATCCACGTTTATTAAGGGTCTAAGTTCGTACGGAAAACGAGGCGTGGTATTAGTCTGTCTATGGCATCATAGGTCTGGAACGGATGAACCAATTTTGTGGTCTTCGAAAACCTAATGAATTGTGATCGAGTTGATTATTAGCCATACATTTCGAGGATCATCAGTTCTATTAATAGGTGATTAGAGACCTCATTATATCATACATAAAAACTTCATTTTCACTTCTTTATTTTCTACACTCATTTAGTATGTATGAATAACCGTGAAGAGAATGCCTAAATTACTAGATGAATAAATTAGTATTATTCACCGCAGTTCTGTTAATATCTGAAGGTAATTTTGTTTTTTAGTTGGTTAGTATTTTAAATGTACATTCGAATACACTGAGTAGCTTGCGTGTGTACAGTACATTACTTGGCTAGCTGTTCCCATAATACATTTTAATAATGTTAAAAAATGAACCACCTAGTAATTAACGAAATGAAAATTTTTAATGCTTAATTATACACAAAGATGCAATTAGCCAACATAAAAATTAGCCAAAAAAAGTTCTGTGTGTAGACTGGTGAAGAAATTCATTTAGGTCACAAAGGACGCTTATGCAAATCATTAAGAGTGATTCTACATAAGTTAGGTATATTTACTGCCAGATTCGCAAAGCAAAAGGTATGAGAGAGCCTTTATGTATGAGTAAGAACCTGGCAGGAAATCTCACGGCGGCCGCTGTTTTTCAATAATATGTAATAAATCGTAGTAAAGCCTTTCACAATGTTCTCCTAGAACACATGTTTAAGATAAGGTTCCTAAATTAAGTTTCTTGTCACGTAGTCGTAGTCCCGGCGAAGATCATGCCAGATTGACATCTGCAGAGTTTAGTTGACACTGCCAGATACCGCCTTTGCGCTTAGCAGCAGAGGCGGTATCTCAAAAAGAAATCGAAAAGTTGATTTTTATGCCGTCGTATAGCTTTCAAAACGACACATCTAATGAAGTAAGCCTTTTTTAACTAAGCTATCTTGTTCAAAACATATAAAAAATTACTTAAAAAGATTTTTGTATCTCTGTTCTCATGTTCTCATGGTATATTCACATACATATTTGATATTTTACCTATTCTGGTAACAAATAGATAGAATACAACATATAAATTCAATGTAATAACTAATAAAGTCTATCTTTATAGTAAAGAAAAAAATATTTTTACAAAACACCAATTATCACCCAATTTACTTTTATTGAGCCGCTTTTGTGCTTAGCACGGCAGGATAGTCGACTAAAGTCAACAGAATATTTAACCAACACATTTTATTTAATTTTCGGCGTTACCATTAGGTATAATAATAATATGTCAATTTATTGAAGTCGACGCTGGTTTTTTTTTTTAACTCCGTGGCCCTAGGCTGTGGCCGCTCTAACGTCCGTTGCCGGGCGTCTCTGGTTCACACGCACAAGAAGGTATTTCCAGTAGCGCCCGGTGGACTTTGACCACCTGTGTGGTCTCTGCGGGGGTTTGGTCGGGATGAGAATCTCGCGTCGTTGGGGTAGGGTTTAATCCCGAGTCAGTGAGTGAATCTGGTTGCGTGCTATGGGCAAAGGCCCCGCAGCACTCAACCCTTCTAGCCTGCTTCTGCAAGGACGGCGGACTTCTTTTTTTTTTTTTAGCTCCGCGTCCCGAGGCCGCGGCCGCTCTAACGTCCGTTGCCGGGCGTCTCTGGTTACAAGCAGAACGTATTTGGCGCCCGGCAGGACGGCGGACTAAACAAAGCACCACCTCTGACGTCACATATACTCGGGCTTAGGGTGCATTGCCCGCCGGGCGCCACTGGAAATACGTTCTGCTTGTAACCAGAGACGCCCGGCAACGGACGTTAGAGCGGCCGCGGCCTTGGTCGCGGAACTAAAAAAAAATAAATAAAAAAAAAAAAAAAAAAAAAAAAAAAAAAAAAAAAAAAAGAGGTGCATTGCACACATACTTCGCCAATAGTTTTGTTTGCCACACGTAATGCCGTAAAGCCTATGAGCTATTATCGTTACCGTTACCAATAACTATTCTGTAATCCGAACCTTAATTCTAACAGCTAGAATAGGTGTCACATACTACAATCTCTACAGACACAGCACACTAGTTAAATAAACCTATAGTTTATTGTATTACATGTTTTAACATAAGAAAAGCAGTCTATTAATTAAGCGCCTTTCCGAGTGTTGGATATGAAAAGGACCCAACACAATGAGTATTCATAGTAGGTAGGTATTCTGTTAACAAAAGTTTAGAAGTCATACTTTTTAATTTATTGCTTCGCCTTCAACCTCAGTCAAGGCTACATACTTCCCGTATTTAAAAAAAGTGGATTTAATGGGATGGTATGAGTTTAGCTGTACCTATTTTTAGGGTTCCGTACCCAAAGGGTAAAACGGGAACCCTATTACTGAGACATCGCTGTCCATCCGTACGTCATAGTTAGAAAGTTGAAATTTTCACAGATGATGTATTTCTGTTGCCTCTTTAACAACAAATACTAAAAAACAGAATTATAATAAATGGCACCAAAACGGCAAAAACATCACGTTTGTTGTATGGGAGCATCATACAACAAACTATCATCATCATACAAAATTTTTTTTTTGCCGTTTTGGAATGGAACTCTTTGTGCGCGATTTCGACTCGCACTTAGCCAGTTTTTTTAATAATATTATACTCGTACTATGGGGTTCGATGGTGTAACTATATTTTTAAGCTAACTTCTGGACTCTGAGGATACCTAAGATACAAAACGAGTATCTAAGGAGATTAATTTGTGCTTGTTGACGTAATTATAACATACGAGTATCATACATGATGAACAAACACACTGTACACTATTCCACAACTTTATTTGATTTATTTTCATCGACCGGTTTCGCCTTTCAGCATTATCAAAGGTGTTTTACTTCACTGTACAATGAAGTACACAAAAGACAGACAGAAAACCAACAATCGAAAGTATGAATTACATAAGAAAGAAAAGAAAGAAAGAAAGAAAGTTTTTTTTATTCCACAAAACAAAACAAACACTTACACAGGTTACAAAGGAAGAAAGTACTCGTACAAAACGGAAAAAAAAAAAAAAATGATCACTTATAAATGACGTGGAATAAACGGCCGTCCCTCAGCGTAATGCTGTCTGCGTGGTGGTGCAAGTCAGACAGCGCTGGTTTTCAGGGACGGCCGGATAGTAGTTTACATAAATATACATCGAAATGAAACGTCACGTGAACACAAATAAACAAAGAGAAAGAAAACAAAAGAGAAAAAAAAACAATTTAAATGTTAATCTATATTTCTATCTATATCTATATATATATATATAAAAGAAAGTCGTGTTTGTTACAACACTTATAACTCGAGAACGGCTGGACCGATTGCCATGATTTTTGATTTGTTGGATTTGTTTCCGTCACGAATAGCAGAATACATCTTAAAAACAATGAAATAGATGCTGATTTGTTTATTACATGTAAAACATTAGTTGTACAATCCTGTCAAATAGTGTAACAACTATTTTTTTTTTGGAGCTTATGGCCTGGTTGCTGAGAACTTTAAGCAAAAAAATTATTTTTTTCTGAAGATATCATGTGTGCGTTCAGAAATTTATTTTTTGTAAAATGTCTACAAAGTTCAGGTAGTGTTATATTTGTTTGTTTTAGCCATTAATTTTCGAAAATTATTTATTAATTATTTAATTTTTAATTCCAGAAAATAATACCTAAGATTTATTCTATAGTAAAAACATAAAATCATCGGAAAGGAACAAAATAAAAAAGAATAAAAAATCTGTTGGTAAAGTTTATAAGAATAAGGAAAAAAAATCTACAGGTTAACAAAAGTGTAAATGTCTTTTTATAGGTTGTATATGATTTTTCTTGATAAGATATTCATACGTAGTGGTTATATACTCTTTGAGCTATTGTCTATGTCTCGAAAGTTGTCACTGTTATTATATTTGGTGGTTTTATGCGAGTGCACATTTTAATAACAATGCCGCGTCCTAGAAGATCTAATCTTTCCCAGCGAAGCCGTAATGCAATTAGGCAACGGAATATCGCGAGTCAATTATCTGATGGAGAACGAGAAATTTCACGAGAACAGCGCCGCGTTAGTATGGAGCAAAGAAGGGCCTTAATTCGTGCTTTTCAAACACAAGAGCAAAGAGAGGCAGCCCGTGAAACGGCTAGGTTAGAAACGAGAAATCGTCGAGCTTATCGTACAGATGAACAGAGGAATAATCTTCGAAGTGCAAGAAGAAATTGTTCAAGTATTGATTTGAATCGAGCAGCGTTTCTGTATGATTGCACCATCGACTACAGCTTGCATCGTTTAGTTTGCATTGGTCCAATGGACGTTGTTTGCCAGCATTGTGGAGCATTGAAGTTTGCTGGTGAAACGCCTGGTTTGTGCTGCCTTAGTGGTAAAGTGAAATTGCCATTATTGGTCCCGCCACCAGAGCCATTGTGCTCCCTGCTTTATGGCGAAACACTAGAATCACGACATTTTCTAGCGAACACTCAAAAATACAATGTCTGTTTCCAAATGACTTCATTTGGGGCGGAAATTATCGAAGAACACGGATATAATCCGACATTTAGCCCCGTTACAGCCCTAGCGAATGTTACGGATGATATCAGATTCGGTATGGAGGCGGGAAATCTCACGGTGTTGTGTCTGTTAGATTTCAGTAACGCCTTCAATACCGTTGATTCTCAAATCTTGCTGGGTATACTACGCTCTGTTAACATATCTCCAACGGTGATTGACTGGTTTCAAAGTTACCTGTCTGGCCGCCGGCAGCGTACACGTATAGAGGAATCTTTCTCTTCTTGGTGCGATGTTACGGTCGGGGTGCCGCAGGGTGGCCTTCTATCCCCCCTCCTCTTCGCTATTTTTATTAATTCTATATCAAAACATTTAGTTTCATCCTACCACCTTTATGCAGATGATCTTCAGATTTATATACAATCGCCACCGGATCAGCTGCCTACTGCGATTAGTACAATTAATTGGATTGGAGTATCAGTTATGGACTTCAGGTGAATCCGTTGAAGACTCAGGCTATCATAGTTGGCAGCCCCTGGTTCATATCTCGCCTGGACAGTTCGCAGCTGCCCCAAGTTAATTTCAATGGTACCCCTATCAAAATTAGTGACACTGTGAAGAACCTGGGCATATACATTGACAATGCTTTTTCTTGGGATACAAGAAGTTGGGCGAAAAGTATTTGCATCTGCGGGGTCACTTCGCAGGCTTAGAATGTTGCTACCGATTTCCACCAAAATTGCGCTGGCACAATCTCTAATGCTTCCATTACTTGATTACGCTGACGGCAGCTATCTTGATCTCACCGAGGAGCAACTAGATAAGCTTGAGCGTCTCCAAAATGTTTGTATTAGATTCATATTTGGCTTACGCAAATATGATCATGTATCTGATTTCCGTGAAAAGCTCAAGTAGCTCCCAATTCGTCTTCGACGGAATACTCATATCCTTTCTCTATTATACAGTGTACTGTTCAATCCGTGTACTCCCCAATATCTTAAAGAACGATTTAAATTCCTTCATGACACACATTCGAGGTCTTTGAGGTCATCGGAAAATTTAATACTGGAGATGCCTATGCACTCCACGCGTTTCGCTGACAAATCTTTTACTGTCCAAGCAGTCCGCCTCTGGAACGCTCTTCCGTTACATGTAAGGCGTGCACAGACACTTGGAACGTTCAAACTTTTGACTAAAGAATATTATCTTTGGATCTGTAGCTAGAACTGTACTTATTTTATATATTGTATTCATATTATTGTATTTAAGAATTATAGGTAAGTAGGTTACTATGTAATTATTTTATTCATCGGATTTTTCGCAAACCATCCTTTCTCTCATCTTTGTTTTTTTTTCTCCCCACCTTTGTTTTATCTATTACTAAGTTATTTATATATTGTACACTACCCACATTATATCGTATATATCTCTCTCCATCCAAAGGTTGCCTGGAAGAGATCGCTTATTAGCGATAAGGCCGCCCTTTGTACATTAGTTTTAAGGCATATATGTTATAGTTACTATTTATTGCTTGTGTACGATGTACAATAAAGAGTACTTATCTTATCTTATCTTATCTTATTTAAGGTAATTTACGTTAAAAACTTTATTTTCTGATCATTGTAAAAAAAATCTGGAATGTAGTTTGTTAGATTTCTGTATTTGTCTCTGAAATAAAAATGGCATGTTATTATTTGAAAAAAAAAGTGTTTGTAAATCTAACTATAACTATGGTTTTGACTTTACAGATTCAAGGCCAGATTTGTCATCGCATTGGATTATTGCAACCTATAGAAGATGCACAGCATAAATTCTTGCAAATATACTTCATGGGCAATATGGAAGAACAACTTAACCGGCGTCAAGGGATCAACACAGCTACGAAAAGAGCAATTCTCCAAGATCTGCAGCAAATGCTTCATGAACATCATGCATTGGTCAGGCTGTTCAAGACTGCTTTAGAGCGCATGCCAAGTGATGACTATAAAGTTGTGATCAGAGCAGATAAAAGACCAACTGGAACACATGAACGCACATTTAATGCTCCAACAATCGATGAAGTGGCAATCCTGATTGTTGGTGAAAACTTGGAAACACGTGATATTGTACTTACACGACGCAATACTGGGCAACTACAAAGAATATATGAAACACACCGTTCATATGACGCGTTACAATACCCGCTGATGTTTTGGCAAGGAGACGATGGATATCACTTTAATATCAAAATGATTAATCCATTGAATGGTAAGATGAATATTGTTGTTTTCATTTTAACTTGATATACATTTTATTCAGTTTGCTTTTAGTAATCAAAAAAAGTTGTAATTTTTAATTTAGTAGAGAGTAGCTGTAAGAGTCGTTAACCTATTACGGGTTCTAAAATACAATTTTTACTGCATTTGTTTCAGGTGAGGAAACTACCAAGAAGGTTAGTTCGATGAATTATTACGCATATCGTTTGATGATTCGTGAAAATTCTGACAATTATTTGTTGCGATTTCGTCGACTGCTTCAACAATATTGCGTTGACATGTACGTTAAAATCGAAACGGAGCGCCTGACTTTCGTTCGGTTGAATCAAGCTAAATTGCGTTCGGAAGAGTATATCCATTTACGCGATGCAATTAGCACAGAAGGAGATTCAGAAAATGTTGGTCGATTGACTATTTTACCGGCGACATACATAGGTAGCCCGCGTCATTTGCATGAATATGCGCAAGATGCAATGACATATGTTCGTAATTATAGTCGGCCAGATCTATTCATTACATTTACATGTAATCCGAAATGCATAGAAATTATTCAATTGCTGCTTCCCGGACAAACATCAAGTGATCGACACGACATCACCGCACGTGTTTTCAGGCAAAAAATTCGGTCACTAATGAATTACATTGTTAAGCAACACGTCTTTGGGAATACTCGATGCTGGATGTATTCAATCGAATGGCAAAAACGAGGCCTACCGCATGCTCACATTCTGATTTGGTTAGTCGAAAGAATTAGGCCAGATCCAATAGATGACATCATATGTGCGGAGATTCCTGCTCCTGAAACCGATCCAGACCTACATGATGTTGTAGTCACGAATATGATTCATGGACCGTGTGGCACTATCAACCGACAATCACCGTGCATGGTCGACGGCAAGTGTTCCAAACGGTATCCACGAAAATTGACGGCAGAGACCATTACAGGCAACGATGGTTATCCATTGTATCGGCGTCGATCGCCCGATGATAATGGTAGAACTATCACAACTAAAGTGAAAGGAAACGATTTCGTAGTTGACAACAGTTGGATTGTTCCATATTCGCCACTTCTTTCCAAAACATTCAAAGCACATTGTAATGTTGAGTATTGCAATTCGGTCAAGTCAATTAAATACATTTGCAAATATGTCACGAAAGGGAGCAACATGGCGGTTTTTGGTATCCAAACATCCAATACCAACGATGAAATCACGCGCTATTAAGTTGGTAGATATGTGAACTGCAATGAAGCAATTTGGCGTATATTTTCATTCCCTATTCACGAACGTCATACCACTGTTTTACATTTGGGGGTGCATCTAGAGAACGGTCAGAGAGTATATTTCACAGCGTCGAATGCTGCTCAACGTGCCAAAACACCTCCAGCGACAACACTGACCAGTTTCTTTGCGATTTGTCAAAGCGATCCGTTCGCACGAACTTTGCTTTACTCAGAAATGCCACGTTATTACACTTGGAACGCTACATCGAAGAAATTTCAACGTCGGAAGCAAGGCGATGCAGTTCCTGGTCATCCAGATATGCGTTCTACTGATGCTCTTGGTCGTATTTACACAGTTCATCCGAAGAATGATGAATGTTTCTATCTGCGGTTGTTGCTGGTACATGTTCGAGGGCCAACATCATTTGAATCACTACGAACTGTTAATGGTATCGTGTGCCCCACATTTCGTGCAGCATGTCAAGAGCTAAATTTGCTTGAAAACGATACTCATTGGGACACGACAATCGCTGAAGCAATTATTTCTGCATCTACAAGTCAGATACGCACATTATTTGCTAAGATCATTTCAACATGCTTCCCATCGAACCCACGTGACCTGTGGAACAAATACAAAGATAACATGTCAGAAGATATTTTACATCGAATTCGCGTCAGCTCAAGAAATTCCGATCTTGAGGTGAATGAGGAGATCCATAACCAGACTTTGCTCTTGATCGAAGATATGTGTTACCTCATGTGCGGCAGTTTGTTAGTTAGGTTAGGAATGCCAGCGCCAGATCGCGGAATGAATGACGCATTTAATAGAGAATTGGAACGTGAACGTGAATATGATCCACATGAACTAATCCAATCAGTTCAAACGAATGTACCTCTGTTGAATCCTAAGCAGAGGGAAGTCTATGCTACACTGATTAATGCAATTGATGATGGAAATGGCGGCTTATTTTTTTTGGATGCCCCCGGTGGAACTGGGAAGACATTCCTCATGTCATTGATTTTGGCCAATGTAAGTGGGTGATCCGAAATTGCGGTAGCAATTGCTTCTTCTGGAATAGCGGCCACATTGTGAGACGGATGCCGTACGGCTCACTCAGCGTTAAAATTGCCATTAAACCTTCAAACTACTGAACAACCGACATGTAACATTTCGAAACACTCCGCAATGGCCAAAGTTAGTAGCATCAAAAATCATCATATGGGACGAATGCACAATGGCGCACAAACGCGCATTGGAAGCACTAGACTAATTCTAATTCTTTCTAATTCAACTCGTGAACTACGCTGTGAGTGGACGGTTGCCGAAAGTTTATTTTTGTATTATTTCTAATATTGTATTTGTGATCTTTGTTGATAGTGACACTCTTAGACATTTGGCTCAAAGTTCGGTACCTCTCTTACTATCTTATGGAAGTGCCCATTGGAGCCAGCCGCCATCTTGGAATTGGTATAGCACCATCTCACAAAAACTGCTGTAAGTACTACTCAGTTGCGGTAAACCAGTAACTTGGTGCAGAGAAAAATTATTTAAAACCTTACTGTGTATAATCACAAAAAGTCTCGTATGACTGAGATTTGAACCTGGGCCGTCTCGAGTCGTTGCGGACGAAGCGGTGACTGTTGCCACGGGACCACGATCACTGCGTAGCGCAGTGCGAAATAAAGTATTAATATCGCCGCAGTAGAAGTCTTATACAAACAAATTTTGCATAGCTGTACCTGTTACCTACCTGCTTAAAACTAGTTTTTGTACAATGTCGCTGGAACGCACACCTCCTACGTCGTACTCGACGCCAAACTTGACTAATTTAACTGAAGTAAATGATAATTGTCTAAGAAAAAGGAAACAACCGGAGTGTGAGTTAACGGTGGCTATTAATATTCTCACGCAGGATATGAATAAAAAACTCGATGATATTAGAAGCTATTTTGGTTGTATCCTGTGTAACCTTTCGGATAATTTGTTAACCATTAAGACCGACTTAACTGCAGTTAATCAAGCCACCTCAGACATAATAAATGAACTTAATTTCTTACGTTTGAAACAGACTGATCTGGAGACGCGCGTGACAGCTGTGTGCGACAGCCAGAATACATTAGTACGTGATTTAACTTGTTTACAAACATCTGTGCAATATAATTCCGATCGGCAGGATGACTTGGACAAACGGATGGAATCCCTGGTCGGACAAGTTACTTGTTCTGACTCTGTCACTGCTGTGAAACTGGAGCTGGAGACTAAGATAGATGCACTTGAACAGCAGGCTCGACAGTGCAACATTGAGATCTGTAACCTCCCTGAAAAACGTAACGAAAACTTGATTGTGCTTATGGAAACCATCGCGTCGAAAATAAGTTTCTCCTTACAACAAAAAGATATTATAGCCGTACATCGTGTCCCACACGCGCAAAACACAAATAAATCGCCAAAAAATGTAATATTGAAGTTAAGTTCTCGTATTTTACGTGACAACTTTCTGAGCGCTATTCGGTTAGCTAAAGGTATTAAGACGGACCAAATTGACATATCTGGTCCTGCTATGCCAATCTATATCAATGAACATTTAACACTTCAGAATAAAAAATTATTTCGCATGGCACGTGAAGCCGCGCGGGCGAACAAATATAAGTATGTATGGGTCAAGCATGCTACAATCCTCGTTCGGCGGAATGATAGTGCCCCAGCCTTGGCCATACGGTCCAAAAAGGACATTAATAAGATTAAGACAGAGACCAGTACTACATAAAATTTCTGTTATCCATATCTTTATTTACTCAACAGTTTTATATATAATTATGTACCAAATTTTAGTATGTAATCATAGAATGTGTTATAATTATGTGTATGCATGTTTTTTCTTTTTGTTATGCTTTGTAGATTCATATTCCGGCTATAGTTGCATGTCGGCACCGAGCCCTAGGTATTTGGAACGAACAGCGACATGTTTTTTACAGTATAATTTGTTTAACTTAGACATAAAATGTACACAGTTTTTACTATTTAATTCTGATCCGAAATCAATTTTGTGTTGTAATTGTCACAGCCTGGACTTCCTTCCTATAGTTATAGCAAGATATATGCGGCCCCTCTTTAATTCTTTTAAAAAAAATACTGTTGAATATTTGTATCTTTTAATTAATGGGTAAACTAACTATTTACTATCAAAACTGCGGGGGTTTTCGTACTAAATTGAATACCCTGTATGATGATGAATATTCTCTCAAATTGTTATGACGTTATTGTACTAACGGAAACATGGCTAACTCCTGAAATTTATGATAATGAATTCATTGATGATCGGTACGTGGTGTACAGATGTGATCGTAACCGTGAAGCGACCAACAAAAAGGACGGTGGCGGTGTTATTGTGGCCACGCTAAAATGTCTTCGCTGCACACTCGTGACGGCCTCTGTACCTGGAACTCCACAAATTGAACATGTACTGGTTCAACTTCCTAGCCAGTCACAGGGGAGCTGTTTGCTTAGTGCCGTGTATATTCCTCCAGTTACTAAACAAGAAATTTATCTTGCACATTTTGACTATTTACTTGAGACAATAAGTAACTCAAGTTTTGAGACCTTTTATCTTATTGGTGACTACAATTTACCTAAGCTTAAATGGCAGCCTCAGACTAGTGATAATACAGGGGCACTATGCTGTTCTACTGGTTCTTTGCTGGGAGAGCATTTAAATAATTTCATGGGTTTATTGAATTCTTTCCAATACAATTACATTAAAAATAACTTCGATCGTATACTAGATTTACTGATTAGTAATATGGAATGTTCAATAAACATTCCGGCGACCACATTGCTACCTATAAACGGGCCTCATCCCCCTTTCTATGCCACGATCGTATGGAAACATCATTTGAGAACTATTTCGCAAGCCAAATCCATAAAGTACAATTATTATAAAGCAGACTACGAATGCATTAACAGAGTTCTATCGAATATTGACTGGTTCGATAAATTAAAAAATGTGTCTGCTGAAAACAGTGTTGATACCTTATCTACATTTAGCCTTTATTTATTATATTACCTTATGACATTATTTATCGGTCGGTTAAAAATTATGCGCCTGTATGTCGCCCTAATTCGAATAGATACCCGGTCTGGTTCTCTAAGTCACTTGTACGTACCTTAACTAACAAACATAAAGCCTGGAATAGATGGAAAACCTATAATAATTTATCAGATTATGAGCAGTTTTCTTATTTGCGGCGAAATTTTAGAAATAAATGTAAACTTGAATACAAACAATATATTGAAAGTGTTGAAGATGGCATTCATGAAAATGTAAATAATCTTTGGAGATATGTTAATGGCCGGAAGGCCAATGGGGGAGTTCCTACAACTGTAAGCTATGGACAGCAAACTGCAAGCGAACCAGCCGCAATTTGTAATTTATATTCTGAGTATTTTGAGTCAGTTTATGAGGCCTCAACCTTTAATGATCGTGAATGGATACCACCTGATGCATATGCTGATAATTGTATTGCCCTTGGTCACGTTAGCTTTAGTTCCGACCAAATACTTAAAGCTCTGAAGGCCTTAGATACCAGTAAGGGACCGGGTCCGGATGGGTTGCCTGCCTACTTTCTTCACAGGACGGCTAATAGCATATACGTTCCCCTGCATATAATTTATAATAAATGTATGGCTGAGTCTTGTTTTCCTGAGATATGGAAACGAGCTCATGTTACACCAGTATACAAAACGGGTTCTAGGAAGGAAGTACAAAATTATCGACCAATTTCGATTCTGTCTACTTTGTCGAAACTTTTCGAGAGACTTGTGCACGATGCAATTTACCCTACACTCCACAACATAATACTAGCTCAGCAGCACGGCTTTGTACAGAGGCGGTCCACAGTAACTAATTTGCTAACTTTTACGAATTATGTTTTCAGTAGTATGGATCAACAGGTACAGGTAGATGCCGTGTATACTGACATCCGAAAAGCATTCGATAAGGTGGATCATGAGCTTTTGCTCTCGAAACTGGCTTTTAATGGTATTCGCGGAGACTTGCTTCGATGGTTTGCATCCTATGTGACCAACAGATCAGAAGAGGGCAGAAGAGGGAAGATTGCAGAAGAGGGCTATCCGGACTATCTATGGAATGGGGTCTCGGGAGTCATTAAGAGATAAGTTTAAGCATATTAACATCCTTACAGTGTATTCACAGTATATTTATGAAATTTTATTGTATACCCACAAGAACAGAAGTAAATTTGTGAAAATTAGTGATAATCATAATCTAAACTTAAGAAATAAGGATAAACTGGCTGTTCCTAAATTTAGGCTTCATAAAGTGAGTAATTCTTTTGCGGGGAACTTTATTCGAATGTACAATACATTGCCAACCGAAATAGCAAATTTATCTGTCAATAAATTTAAAAAACTAATAAAAAGTAAATTGTGCCATAAAGCTTATTATAGTATTAATGATTTCTTAGATGACAAGGCGGCCTGGTTGTAACAACGTAACGAATTGCCCCTTTCTAAATAACTCTGTATTAGATTTAAGATGAAATATTTTGAAAAAAGCCGAGCTGAGTTTCTTGAGGGCTCTTCTCAGTCTCGTTGCATTTTGGAACCCTCGGTAGAGTCACACCAACTTCTGACGAATCTAAATAATTTTCTGAAAATTTCAAAGATAAAAAAAAAAAAAAAAAAAAAAAAAAAAAAAAAGATCGCAGAGAGTCGTTATTAAAGGTTACTTTTCGAACTTTGTGACTGCTACTTCTGGTGTTCCTCAGGGATCGATATTAGGCCCGTTATTATTTACTATTTTCATAAATGACATTGGAAGCTGCTTCCAAAATACAAAATATCTCCTCTACGCAGATGATCTCAAAATAAATAAGAGAATATGTAGTTCTGGGGACTGTAATTTGTTGCAGTGTGATCTGGATAGGTTTACTGACTACTGCTTAAAGAATAAGATCCAATTGAGTCTCCCCAAATGCTTGACTATTGCGTTTAGTAAGAACAAGAATGTAATATCGAACAATTATACTCTGTGTCAAGTTCCCTTACGTAGAGTGACTTCTGTGAGAGATCTGGGTGTATTGTTGGACAGTAAACTTCATCTTGATCTGCATGTTGATAGAGTCGTGGGTAATGCCTATCGAATGATGGGCTTTGTTAGGCGATCCACTGAGGAATTTACGAGGGCCAGCACCTATGTTCATTTGTATAAGACACTTATTAGATCGCAATTGGAGTACGCTGTTGTAATATGGAGTCCACTTTATAAGAAATATATAGATGCTTTGGAGAAAGTCCAGAGAAAATTCATTAAGACAGTCCAGTACCGTTGTACTTACCAATTGGACCCCCGCAGTAGTAGTTTAGATCAAGTTGCAGGGCTCGGGGATTTGAAGTCTAGGCGTATATACTTGGAAACTATGTTGCTTTTTGATCTGTGCCACAATCGATATGATTGCTCGGATTTGACAAACCAACTGTGTTACGTTGTTCCCAGAACGGTAGTGAGGCGCAGAGTTCGAACCTATCCTATTTTTGCTGTTCCTCCCAGTCGCACTAACGCAGGTGTTTGCGCTCCCTTGCGTCGCATTACCAAAAATTATAACACGTATTTCTCAGATCTTGATTTGTTTAATATGTCTGCGTCTAGATTTAGAAATGCTTTGATCGGGGCTATCAATGTGTTGAATATTGTTTAGTTTGACTTTTATAATTATTGTGTACTTAGGTATAATGATCCGTATTCTGAAATGTAATGTCATTCCTTTTTACTTTTATGTTTATTTTATGTTGTATAGTATTAACCAAGTTTAATGTTTAATTTAGATTTATTATTATAGTTACTTAGGCCAAGTCTACTCGGTAGTTCTATTAACACCACATTAGTAATATGTGGATAACGTTGTGAGCTACACATATATATAAGTTGTTGTGTATAACACTAGTTAGTAAGCTGAGTGTGTATCTGTTTGTTTTCCCCAATAAATAAATAAATAAATAAATAAATAAATAAATAAATAAATAGACCGAATATTAAAAGATCTGCGCAATGACTCGAGATGTTTTGGTGGTGCAATGATTTTATTATCTGGCGATTTCCGACAAACACTACCAGTCATTCCAAGATCTACTGCTGCCGACGAAATAAACGCTTGCCTCAGCATCAAATCTGTGGCGATATGTAAAGAAACTTCAACTGTCTGTAAATATGAGAGTTGCATTGTTGAACGATCTATCTACTGATGATTTCTCGAAGCAATTGCTGACTATCGGTAATGGCCGTGTTCCTGTTGACAAATCGAGCGGTTTGATTTCATTTCCTCCAAATTTTTGCAATTTCGTATCATCAAAAGACGAGCTTATCAACAAAGTATTCCCGGATATCATTGCTAACCACAAAAATATCAAATGGTTAAGTGAGCGAGCAATTATGGCCGCTAAAAATAAAGATGTAGATGACCTCAATTTTATAATTCAGAATCAAATCGTAGGTACTCTGTATTCATTCAAATCTATCGACTGTGTAACAAACGAAGAAGAAGCCACTAATTATCCTACTGAATTTTTAAACTCCTTGGATGTGCCTGGTTTACCACCGTACAATTTAAAACTTAAAGTTGGCTCGGTAGTCATCATGCTTAGAAATTTAAACCAACCAAAACTGTGTAATGGAACGCGTTTGGTGATCAGAAACCTGATGAGCAATGTGATTCACGCGTCGATACTTAAAGGAAAATTTAAAGATGAGGAAGTTCTTATTCCAAGGATTCCGATGATCCCAACGGATATGCCCTTTGAGTTTAAACGAATTCAATTCCCGATTCGTCTTGCCTTCGCCATGACGATCAACAAATCACAGGGCCAATCCTTGACTATTTGTGGCCTCAATCTAGAAAATGCATGTTTTTCTCATGGTCAATTGTACGTGGCATGCTCACGTGTCGGCAAACCATCCGCTTTATTTGTTCTTGCGCCTGACCAAAAAACAAAGAATGTCGTTTACCACAAAGTGCTCAAATGAAAATCCTATTAATGAATTAATCCGAGTTTTTTTTTTTTTCCAATCTGCACAACATAGTTTTCAATCATTTTTTTCTGACATGAGTTTGAAGTACTTAATTATTATTTTTTATTTTTTTTTATTTTTATTCTCATTCTGTATGTATGATTTCATCATCATTCATCATAATAAAATACTTTTTTGTTTCTATCTATATAAACATATTATTTTGTATCATTGTTTTACGTTCATCAAAGCCTAAATTAGTTCAGCTAAAAAGTAACACGACATTCATTGACTGTTAGGCGGTACGAAGTTCGCGGGGTTAGCTAGTTATTGAAATAAATAAAAAATAAAATAAATAAATAAAAGAGGCTCGAGAACGGTTGGATCGATTTCACTAATCACAATAAGAACATTTCATCATGTAGACATAACTATAATTAGAGTATAGTCTACATCAAGGAATGAATGGAATAATTCATTCACGCTCAGACATCTACATTAGCGTGGTAACACCTAAAACCACTATTGCCATTATACTGCATATAGCACTCATGCATAATTACACTTGAATTTACCATCACAGAACTTGAGATTTACAGCACTGGTCGTCATCATTCACGTCACATATTTGTCATAGTTACTGTAGATGTATCCTACCTACTACTAACTCACGTTATGCTGTAGGTCCACCTAACTCCAAATGACTCCAGTCAGAAAGCAAAAATTGTATGTGTACTGTGTTAACCTATACTCGCTGTAGACAGAGTGTTTATACTATCTGTTTTGGTGTTGTGGATATGATAAAAAGCTGCACATATGGAATAAGTAGAGTCGCCTGAATTTTTGTTTGTAAAAAACACCAAATTCATACTTTTAAAAAATCCCACATGTGTTAAACAGTAATTGAAAAACGATAAAATTAGGGTTTATTCAAAATTTTGAATTTTGTTTTTAATTTTTGCAGAGTATAGATGTTATATACTGCAGCGCCCCCTAGTGTGTTGTCACCGTAACACCTATCTAAGAACATTCACCAATCAAATCCAAACCTATTACTGAAAACTGCATCAAAATCGAACTATATAGTGGTTTTGGATAAAAATGGCAACATTGATTATCACAAAAAAATGTTTGCTGCAGCGCCTCTGCTATCCATCTCTGTTACATAGACTTACATGCAGACATACGAGTAGGTACTTACAATGAAACATACATATTTGGTGTAATTTTCAGAGTTTCACCTTATTTCTGTATACAAGCGTAAGTAGAGGCTGGCTATGTGATCAGTTGATCACACTCCACCTGGTTTAAGGGTTCCCATATTACTGAGACTTTGCTGTCCGTCCGTCTGTCTTGCGCTGTATCTCATGAACCGTGATAGTTAGAAGGTTGAAATTTTCACAAATGATGTATTTCTGTTGCCTCTATAACAACAAATACTAAAAGATAGAATATAATAAATATTATATTTAAGGGGGCTACCATACAACAAACATGTTTTTTTTCTTTTTGATACGGAACCCTTTGTGCGCGGGTTCGACTCGCACTTGGCCGGTTTTTTTTGTCCCCACGTTGCCGTTATCCCGGCACTTCAATGTAGGTATCCCTGCTACTGTGAATATAAATGTGTATAACACTTGCTTAAATAACAAACATGTTAGTCTATTAATTAATTAATTCGCCAATTATTTCGCTACTATTTGCAATAGGGTAATGAAATCGTGGCTAAGATAAACTATATTTTGTACTGCTTCATCTCAATTAAGTTTTGTACAACAAATAGATGGTGTTATGTTTTTTTTTAATTCCGCTTTTTAAGGCCGCTCTAACGTCTATTGCCGGGCGTCTCTGGTTCACACGCAGGAGGTATTTCCAATGGCGCCCGGCAGACTTTGACCACCTCTGTGGTCTCTACGGGGTTTTGTCGGGATGAGAATCCCGCGTCGTTGGGGTAGGGTGTTATCCCGCGTCAGCCTGCTTCTGTAACGACGGCGGGTGGCGTCATGGAGGTCGATGGTCTTCGGCGAAGATGAGTCTGCGGCGCCCTCGCCACTGACTACGGAACTCGGCGGGGAGAGTACGCTCCCTCTCCCTCTCAGCCACCTCCTTCGCGAGCATGACTTGCTCGCAGAAGGAAACGGCCGCGTTCCACCTACTCCCGCTGGAGACCATGGCTTAAAGCATGGTCTCCGGCGAGAGGGTATCCACGCCCAGACCCACTACGAGGTCCCGGCGCTGACTCGCTCACGCTGAGCACTCTACAAATGTGTGGAGTGTTTGTCGTCGATCGAAACATCACAGTGTTGAAACCGGGGTGTGACCTCACGATGGATGCGAAACAGATAGATACCGAAGCATCCATGCGCGGTAACGATCTGCGTCGCACGATACGTGAGGTCACCATGCTGCCTCTGCAGCCAGTCGTCCATGATCGGTCTCACCGCCGCGATGATGGTGGTACCCCACTTAGGATGCTCAAGTCGCACCCTCCATGACTCCATGAGATCCTGGTGGAGTTGGGATCGCTGGTCCTCGATTTCTCGAGACGGAGGCCTGTGATTCCACTCCAGCGCCTCCTTGTGCCATTGGAACAATGACGCAAGGGCTCTCGCTTCCAGGTCCCATGGAGGGGTCCCGGTTAGGAGACATGCAGCCTCTCCGGAGATCGTGCGGTACCCCCGTATGGTTTTGACGGCCAAGGTTCGCAGTGGTCTGTTTAACAGAGTCGCGTTCACTCTGACCGCCAATCTATCCGCCCATACGGGAGCCCCGTACAGGGCCATACTCCGCACGATCTCGAGATACAGTCTTCAAGCTTCGCCCGCTTGTCAAATTATATATTAAATACTTCCTCGAGAACCACTGTATCCATTAGTGACAACAGCATAAAAATCTTTGCAGTAGTCTTCGAGTTTATTGCAAACAGACACGCTGCGGAGTATTTCGTTTTATAATATGTGGTGATAACGAGTAATTTTCATGATTTGTATAGATACATATACAAAGACCATGGTGTTAATAATTCTACGTTTAGCAGAGTTGAATTTCAGACATGTGAATTTAGACCTTACATAATTCAGTAGGCGAAACTAACCAACCATAGAGTAAATCACCCGGGAGTCCGCTAAACGTATAGTAAGCTACACAAATGTTCAGCGTATCTTAATTGCCTTCGTAGATAAGATCGAGGGATTTATCTGCAGCGCCCCAGGAAAAGTGCGGCACTTTTTAGTAAAGCCCAGCTGTAAAAAGTTTAATGATAGTGGGTGACTGCGCTCTCGTAGCTTTTTCTCAGATTAGAACTTAAATACTGTTTTGATTACGTTTTTGTACAGAGACTTGGGATGGCGCTCGCTTCGCTCCCTGTGTAGAAGCATAGTTATTTTAAAACTTTATACTAAAGTAAATAAATTTCAATAGATAGATAGAACTCTTTTTAACCAACTTACAAAAAAGAGTCCGTGACGCCCAGTACTTTTAATAGGCTGTGCCATAGCGGCTGGCACGTAAGATTTTGTTGCCTTTCATCAACATTTCATCGCAAGGCAACGGGACTAAATTATTATCAAAAATACAATATAGCTGCTACTTTTTATTAAATTCATTCGGCCATTTTGGACATAACCCATTATATGTGTGCCCGTTGACGGCCATAGGCTTTGCCCCCTATTACGTGGGACTAAAAATACTGGAAAATTGTGGGTGTGTATTGCACCTCTGCCTACCTCTTCCGTGATATAGGCGTGATATGTGACTGTGTGTTCAAAAAAAGAGGAGGTTCTCAATTTGAGTTTTTTTTAATGTTTATTACATGGGGCACACTAAAAGTTTTGCACTTCTAGCTAATCGGAACTATTTGAATTTCGAATGTTATATTTTTTTAAACGTTGCAACCTTCTTAGTAATAAAAAAACCATTGGCGGGAAATCATTTGTCAATTGTTTTTTTATCACACATCAAAGTTCTACGTATGCAACGAAAATGGAATTAAGTCGAAAAGATTTTAGAGCGATGATTTTTTATGATTTTAAAAGTTCTCTCTCTCCGCAAGACTGTGTCGCTCGTCTTCTAAATGCTTCTGGGAGAGAAGCACCTTGTTTGAGCACCGTGAGGCGATGGTTTGCTGAATTTGAGAGAGTTCGAGTTTCTTTACATGACGAATTTCGTGAAGGGCGGCCTTCAAATGCCGTCAACGAAAATATTGTGGCTACTGTTAAGCAGTTAATTGAAGAAAACCCGCGGATTACCTATGAGACAATTCGAGGACTATTGGGGATTGGTATGAATCAAATCCAGAAAATTTGACTCGAAGAATTGAAAGTTCGGAAACTTTGTTGTCGTTGGATCCCTCATGAACTGACAGCGGAGCAGAAGCGGGATCGCGTGGAATGGTGCTCACAGATGCTACTGAAGTACGACCACGGACTTCTAATGCTGTTTATGACATTGTCACATGAGACGAAACGTGGATTTATTGTTTTGAACCCGAAAAAAAACAGTAATCTTGTGAATGGGTGTTTGAAAATGAGAACAAGCCATCAAAAGTGAGGCAGGCGAGAAACGTTGGTAAAAAAATTATCACGTTTTTTTTCTTAGCTAGGGGTCCTATCCGTACAATTCCACTTGAAGATCAAAAGAGCGTTAATGCCGAGTGGTATTCTACCATTTGTTTACCCAGGGTGTTAGAAAAAGTTCGCGAAAGAAGACCCAAAAGCCGCGTTGTAGAGAGATCAGCGATGTTCTCGGATGTTCTCTCTGAGACAGTCTTGAGAATGCCTCGTTTAGAAGTGAAACATTTGTCGACGTTTTAATGTCTTCTATTTTTGTGAAAATAATGCATTTATTTTAAAAAGTTTGAACATCATACTTACCATTACTTTGTCATGGATTTTCACAAAGGTAACGCCTGATTCTATCCAATATTTGATATTCGATGTAGTTTTTTGACCTCACTTTTAGCTTTTCTTCTGAAAGTGCCTGTCGTTAGACCTGTCGGACCTAATTATCCCTATCAGATTGTCAACAAATGCGTCAGGTAGAGCATGGTTAGGTCGAATGTCAATCATGGGTTTGTCTAATCGTAGTTAGTACTCAACACACTCAAACATGTTTTGTATCTAACGTTTATTCCGTAAAATCGTAATAAATTATTTCTCGACTCCAATTTCCGTAGGAAACTCGTAGAATATCAAGTGGAAATGTCAATTAAAGAACAAATATATTTTCAACGGTTTTTGCGTGATCTAGAAACAAACATCCTGGTACTAAATATATTGTACTGTTTCTTAATCTATAACAATCAACAACCTCCTATACATAGTGGTTTTCATTATAACACTATCGTAGTGCGATGTAATAAAACATCTCGATGTGAGATGCCTTGTGGTGACGACAACAAAACTTTACACTACGGAGCTACTTATTATTCATTGCAATACCAGGAGGCTAACTGATAATATAACTTGTGAGTACTTCATTTAAACTATCTGTGAGATATTAAAAGGCTTACGGACGGTCGTCGGTATTAAAATTGCAATTGCGGTGAGAAAGCTCTCAGATAAATATGGTTATGTCTGCAATCTGGCTCGAAGGACCATAAATGTTGGGGTTGTTTCCAACACTTCAGAAGTGATGATAGGACTGAATGATCGTTCATTATGAGTTGATGCTGAATGATAAGACCAACGCGGCTGCCCAAAACCTATCAAGGGAATGTTTTTGTAAAATACGTTTTTTTTAATCAAAATTTTTTAGCATTCTAAAGCAATCGTATTTCTATCTTAAATAGAATCAGAATTATTAACATGCATGACCCAGGCAAGTGCCATTGGCAAAATGTTCCATGTTTTATCCTGTAAAATTAAGTCAGATGCACTTACTACGCATTGATTGTGGACAGCCGATGGTACTTCACTACATAATATTATAAAACAAAGTCGCCCGTTCTGTTTAAACTACGCAACGGATTTTGATGCGATTTTCCCCAATGGATAGAGTGGTTCTCGAGTTCTTTTTAGGACCTATATAATTTGTCAAGCGGGTGAAGTCGCGGGCGGCCGCTAGTAATATTATGATGTTAAAACATAATGTAAAAGTTGCTTTTACATTTATTTTAAACTTAGTAGTTGAAATAGTTACTCATCCAAACTCTTCTTCATAATACTGTCTTAGATTTTGTCCGACGTATTAAACGCAGGAATTGAATGCAACTAACGTAAAATGCAAACGAGGAAGTTAATAAGCTTATTAAGTGTTGACCAACTGGAGTTGGATAGGAAAGTTTAGTTTCCAATAAAGTGATACGGCCAATTCGCTAAACTAGATAAAACTATTTTCTATTCAGACTCAGAATGGAGTTGATTCAATAACGGATCAATAAAATTTTATTTCCAATTTGTTAAGTTGAGATAAAGGTTAATTCTTTAAAGATGAGGTAATTTTTATTTGCTGTCACATAACGCCTTCAGATAACGTGTAACCTTGCTAGTACAATTAGAGAAATATCATCATTTACCGAGAGATTTTTTGTCTAAATAGGCATTCTTACAAACATATTTCGTTACTGCACTAGCAAACCTGTAAATATAAATATCGGCCAATGCGAGTCGGACTCGCGCACAAAGGGATCCTTACCAAAACGTGCCCCATAAATATTTATGGGACCATAAATATAATTATAATGTTCTGTTTGCAGGGGTCCGTCCGTCTGTCAGTCTGTCCGTCCTCCGCTTTTCTCCCAAACTGTTAGTACTAGAAACATGAACTTTGCATGGATATGCGTATTTACTACGCCGACTAAGTACTATAATAAAATAACTAGGTATGCAATGCATTCTGCTGTTGCAATAATTGAGCTGAGTTTGTCGATCCCGGTCCAACTCCTAAACGACTAGACCGATCTTTATGAATCCAGATATATGCACTCACGGTGATGGTCACTATGACCGTGCCAAATTTCAAAAAGATCGGTCCAGTCGTTTAGGAGGAGTTCGATAACGAACGAAATACACGAGTCGTCTAAGAAAGAGCTTCGTAAACTCCGCTCAATGAAAATTATTTTTTTGGGGTCTTCTCTAGACATAATGTGGGAATGATTTTTTTTCTTGCGTCAATCCCATCGTATGGGGAATCCTTAGATAGGTCTTTTAAAAAGATTGATAGGTTACTACTACAATTTTTTGCTTAAAGTATTGGTTTGCGAGATATCTAACTTTAAAGAGCATATTTTTGTTAAAACAGACAGGGCACTCCCCTAAAATCTAAACGGCTCGAAAAATCAGAAAATGTCATGACATGCTGTCATCAGAAAATTTGTTAAAGAAAGGGATAAGCAGTTTAATTATCACATTTTTCCCAACGCATTTAAAAAATATTCGTCACCACTGGATGAACAAAATACAATAATAAACTAGGTATGCAATGCATGCTACTAATTGCAAATGTTGAGCGGAGCAAATTTTCTTAATTTTTTTTTGCTCTATTTTCATGATTTCCGAGATATGCCCGGGTATGATTTCGACCAGCATGCCAAATTTGGTCAAAATCGGTCGAGCCGTTTCGGAGGAGTTGGCACACAAACGATTTACACTTGTCGTCTAAGATACGCTACGCTTCGCTCCGCTCAACCAAGCATTTTAAATTCATGTCTTGAACGGGGACTCAATTCAATCTGCTCACGAAATGAACGAGATATCTCTCAAGGGCATCGGTTCATGCTCCAAACATGGAATCGCTTACGACACGCTTTGTTCAGGACGAAGCCGAGTACTGGAGCGGAATGGCTGTCAGACAATGATAGGTTAGGTGCATCTCAAAATAGACAGTTTCCATGTAAATGAATTTTCACTGTAGCTGATTCAGCTAACAACAATATAGCGTACACATTCATTTAGCTTGGGGAGTTTGAAGTTTGGCACGATAGGAGACCAATTTTGTAACAATTTTGTTACAATATATGTTTGGTACTTTTGTCTTATATTTTTTGAGTTTAAGAAAAGAGTAGGTACATAGACCTCTTCAGGATAGATCATCCTGGCGCAGAAGAGCGAGGAGACCTGACCCCAAATACCTAATGGGAAAAGGGCAGGACAATTAATATATAGACCTCTTTAAAATATCGATTTCACCACGGCAATTTTTTTAACAGCAATACTAAAATTTGGAAGATCTTTAAACGAAAAATGTTCTAAATTTTAACAGAAACCATTAACGTGGGACATTTACCGACTTCGTGACTACTCCCCTGAAAATAACAGAGCCCGACTTGGTCTCTGTCAACTTAGGAATTAACGAGTATTTGCGTTTTGTCCGTCAATTAATTACAACTTGTAGATATTTTTCATGTGATATAACCTTTTTATTATACTGTTTAATACTTTTTGTGACGAAAGATATGAACCAACATTAGCTTCTTTAGAAAAATCATTTTTTTCAAGTTATCTAAATAACGTTGAGCGCCATTCAAATTAAACTTCAAACCACAGATTGTTTTAATGAAGTATTCACCAGTTTTATTATTAGTTAACTGGTGTTTCAATAAAAAAACAAGTAGTTAAGTACTTTTTTTTTGAGCTGAAGCCAGTCCCACCCGTGACCACGGCTCTAGTAACAGGGTCGAAAGTAGGGTAATAAAGAGAGAGATATATGTCAATAATCGCGTTAAAGATCCGTTTGTCTTAAGTTCATAAGTTAGTTAAGTATTGCAAAATTATTTTGGATCTTTAATTTGGTTATAATATTTTTTTTTTAAAAAAAGTGTAGATCATACCATCTAGTCCTGTATCTAGTATCTATCTGGATATAATTTTAGTATATGTTTATAATCACATCCGCCGAGGCTTTTCCCGACTTAGTTAGAGTCGGCTTTCCAGTCTAACTGTAATTTTAGTTTATGTTTATAATCACATCCGCCGAGGCTTTTCCCGACTTAGTTAGAGTCGGCTTTCCAGTCTAACTGTAATTTTAGTTTATGTTTATATAGGTCAGTATATGGTATTGTTAAGTATAATTGTTGTTCCCAAATAGAATTATATACCTATTTATTTTTCTAAGCCATTGCTTCAAACTTTAATAACGTTCCTCTTTGGAACTATAACTGGTTCAAATTCGTTACAAGACTTTCGCGAACGGGTCCTCCTGACCGTCCTCAACCGTTTTTGCGATTCATACGAGTACCTATTGTAAAATTATTTGTTTCCAAAATATTAAAACTTTGATAGATATCAATCTCAATACACTATATTACCGTAACTAGATGATAAAACGAACCTTACTCACGGACTTAACTTTGAAACTTATGAGTGAGATGTAAAAGTCACTTGTAATGATAATTCATACTTCTTTGACCCAAATAAACATTTCTTCAGTTTCAAAACCTCATTATTCCTGCCGCCAATCGTCTGCTAGCTTTTCTAATTTGAATATTAAGTATCTTTTTATTCTCCGTTTAGTTAATTAGATTTTACCTCGATCACTTTCCTCTATATTAGCACAGTATAAATAAGTATAATCTTTCGACTAACTTTTATAAGTATGAAATAAATAAATAAATAAATATTTTTAAACATTCTCACACGACGTCATCTAACCCAAATTAAGCTAATATAAGCTTGTGCTATGGGATCTAGGCGACTGATAAACATACGAGTACTTATATATTTCTAAATACATACATTATTATACATAGAAAATACCCAAACTCCGAAACAAACTTTTGTGGATAGCACAAATAATTTGATTCGACCTTATTGATTGAACCGAGAAGATCGAATTTGATTGGCATTTACTGCTTCTCTGCGTGGTGGGTATTTTCACAATTTTTATTTGTTGGTAAAATGGTTTGCATTTTTATTTTAGTTAATTAACATCAGTTTATAGCCTTACTGGGTTAGCTACAACTTTGTAATATAGGTACTGTTACTAGTGACTAAATACTTTTTCTTCTTCTTCTTCTTCTTCTTAGTCGTACACTCTTGGCAGAGTGGTCGAGGCTGCCGATGGACTTGGATGCCTCGTCACGCCCCACAGCCAAGGCGGCTGCACGTCGAGCGATGTGCCTCCACATCTGTCCTTGACTTGCACTGCGAGCACAGTCCACCGCGGTTGATTGCGTAGTGGATCTAACGAGTTCAATCCAGCGATTTAGGAACCGACCCAGTGTTCTTGTGGTCTTTTTCTTCTATCTTCTACTAAATATTTATTTAAGAATTGTTGCTAAAATTCTTCTTACAATACCTGAAAATATCAAATATATTTCCATCCAACAGTTGCGTGGAAGAAATCGCTATTACCGATAAGGTTGCTCTTTATACATTTTTTGTGGTTCTCCTTATTTGAGATGTAGGTACTTCCAATAGTTTATCAAAAATATCTATCATAACTATGTACAATATGTGGTGATACTCATAACACATGTTCTACAAATTAAACGAATCTTATCTTATGTTATCTTAATGTTACATTGTAATAAATTAATTAAATTAAAATGATTATTGCAATCTGAGTTCAATTCTTTTCAAGTTCAATTAATATACTCGTAGTAAAGTAAAAAAAAAATAGTTAAATTTATATTGCCTCCCAGGGTTATCCTTACGAGAACTTACTCGTGGCATCAGGCACAGGACGTTAAAGTGGCGCTTTTTTTTTCAAAAACATGTTGATAGTAAATTTATGAATTTCATACAACTATACAAAAGTAATAACCATGTTATGCTAGTGTGTTGTCAATGCTACCAATAAATTCCTTTGTACTGAAATCCAAGGAGGAAATTTATAATGTTATAAAGCTTCTTCTGAAGTTATAATCAGGATGGAATTTCCGAAGTTTGTACTCTGTGTAGGAATAAGGGTCATTCATTGATGAAACCAGTAACATGAAAAGGCAGTATGAATAGTCTCCGCAAAAACTGCCAAGGACGGTTCAACCGACCTAATCAATGGAAACTGCCAATCAGTGCAAATGAAACGGTACACACAACCTTCCTTGTACCCACGGAGACAACGAGCAATTGATCCTCTTTTTGTTCATAGCTGTCAATCAGATACAGTTAGATTTTGTGCAAAAAGTTTACCTTCTAATCTTAACTTTTTGTTTATCGATAAAACAGTGGTGAATGTCTCGTTAACGATGATTTATGATAAATTTATAAGTAACTAGCTAACCCCGCAAACATTGTTTTGTTTTAGGGGTAGACAACCTTTATCACTTAGGGGTATGAAAAATAGATAGCCGTTTCAGAGGAGTATGGCAACTAACATTGTGACACGAGAATTTTATAAATAAGATTAGCAATATTGCGTCAATAGTTTGACCCTCTATTACGTAGCAACAGTATTAATATATTAAGAGATAGAGTAGTCGGCTTCTGTTTACTCCTTCGGGAATTGATTATACCTAGATTTGATTACCTATTATAAAACTTATTCATAGCTTTAGAATCAGGGTTTAAAAAAACATAAAGTTTTTACTTCTATAGCAATGTAACCACGCCTTTATAAGCTGGGCACTAAATAATGCGCGCTATTGATTGAGGCTATTTCCAGATACGGCACAGTTATGGCGCCGCCATTAAGTTGTCGCTTACGAACCTTACGTTAAGCTTCGAATTTATTCATGCCCTTAATTTTCAATAATGACCCACTTATCTCAGATACAACGATAATAAAATTTCATTTTTTTACTATTATATACAACTTTGACTTATGTAGTTATCTCGGTCGACAGGCTGAATCCCGCATGCGGGGGCTAGCGACCACATTTTGGTCGTTAGAGAAAAGTTTACTTACTGCGGGCGCTATGGCAAAAATCTCCGCATCCCGCATGCGGGCACTAACGACCAATGTAAATGAGCTATAAAGTAGCATTCAATATAACGGGAAACGTACCGTGTTGCCGTCAAATAGATATCAATAATAATTGGGATATAACAGTAGTATAGTTAAAATATTAAAAAATAAATTGTGTACAAAAAAATGTAACTAATACTAGGAGTAGTAGAATTTTTCCTTTCGCATCCAACTGAGCCCATAACTGTCTCATCATTTTAACACACATGGAATTCAATAAAGTTATGGAGTAAGTACCTATCTATTTAATTTTTTACATCCATAACCAATGGATGGTGAAATTTATCTCCGAGATCTACCAATTTAGCGGTTGTCACCTGGATATATCTTCTGGAAAGGGTTATAATAGATTACTAACGTTTTAAGAGTATTGGCGAAGTTTTTGGTATGTGTTGTGTTCCGAAGTTCGAGTTTTGAAGCACTACTTTCTGTGTTTTAGACGATGATAAAAATTAACTTTACTAGATCTTTCTAGTTATTGTGCAGCATTAATTTGACCGACGAAAATCAAAACATTGTAGTCTCTATTCGATGTTATATACTTTGTTAGGGTCTCGAACCCAAATAGTAAAATTCTCATAAAATATTGACACAGCAACCGACTTCAAACTACTGAAATGGGACCAAATTGTTACTGGAAAGGGACCATTTGGGAAGTAAGAGATTCCAATAAAAAAAAATCAGAATCGGTTCACCAAGTCCGAAGATATAATGTAACAAACAAAAAAAAAGTACACTCGAGTTGAGAACCTCCTCCTTTTTTGAAGCCGGTTAAAAAAGGAACCCTATTACAACGACTCCGCTGTCCGCCTGTAATCATGTTATATCTCATGAACCGTGATAACAAGACAGTTAAAATTTTGATGTATTTCTGTTTCCGCTTTAACAACAAATACTTAAAATAGAATAAAATAAATATTTGTAGATAATGGAACGGAACCTTATGTGCGCGAGTCCGACTTGCACTTGTCCGGTTTTTATGAATGACCACGCAATAAAAAAATATTTTCCCTGAAAACTTGCTCAAATAATCTTACCCTAAGTGCCCTAAGGGAGGAGTAAGGGTGTGATTCATCCTTAGACCAAAAATACCTAGATTACCGATCAGTGCTTTAAAAACGGCACCACTTCACCTCGGTCATTGCACACCTGCGCGCTTCAACCGCGCGCCGTACTAAGTTCCTATTCCGCTTGCTGACTCTCGAGGGATGCGACAACGGCGCTGTACATTGATGCTTTTGTATTTATTATTACGAATTATTTCTATGTCAACCATCAATGTACAATCTTGTTTATTATATAGATGGTATTTGTAATAATTACTTATATAGTATTCGAGTGCCAAGATGTATTTGTACTAAGTAATCCAATATCTATAGTATTTTTAATCTAAGGATTTATCGCTTAGATACTCCTAACCTTCTATCTAATCTATATCTTAACTACCTATAGGTAATCTATTGATTAAAAATTATATTATTTTACAAATTTCCGTGGAGATGGTAACTAGAAAACTATTCCATGATGTCACGCACATCCACTAATGAAAATATTTTAGTAAGCAAAATTGAATGACGACAATACCTCTACCTATGACACTGAAATATATAAAGGTAAGTAGAGCAAGTCAGTTATCTACAAAATACCACGCCATATAACCCGGTATCGTTATAATCATAAACAAGGTAATTTGAGCCCTACCTTCAAATGACTTTACGGCCTCACAATAAACTGGAGCACTAGTAAATTCTGAACAATTTTAAACAAATTACTGTAGTAAATTGAAGGACATTACTCCGTTAAATATTTAATTGCAGCAGCAATATAATAGCGTTATAATTTGTGAGAAGTAATTTACAGCTTAACAGAACGAGAAATATTAAGGTAGACTTTCTCATAGATCAGTTAAATGTGATAATTTTTAATACCATAGTAATTATTGGCAGGGCTCCGAGAGAAAATACACGTCAAAAATTGATACAACAACCGACTTTAAATGACCGAAATGGGACCAAATTACTGTCGGAATGGGACCAAATTGAAATGGGACCACTCTGGAAGTTGTAGATTTCATTTAAAAAAAATGGAATCGGTTCACCCAGTCCAGAGATATGATGTAACAAACATAAAAAATAAATAAAAAAACAGTCGAAATGAGAACCTCCTCCTTTTTTGGAAGTCGGTTGAAAATAATGTTTAAATTTCTTGTCAGAATATGTATATTATGGCCAAATCACGTTTCTGCAGTACACTAGTACGGTGTCTTGCGCGGTGCTTCGCGCCGCACCACGTCATAGGTTTTGGCCTGTAATTTTTGGCTAGGGCCCCCTTAGGGCTAGGTCAAATTTTCGATTTTTTGGCTTGCCTCCAGATCGAGGGCTATCCATAGAGAGGTCAACCATCATTGGAGCATAAGCAGTTCTCGACAGCTAACGGGGACATTCCCCATTTCTATATATTTCTGCAGTATGGCAGTACATAGATAAAGGCATACCTATTAATTTTGTCAGTAGTTTCGTTGGTTTCACGCTTCGTTGGCCTGTTGTCGCTAAACGGGCAATTTTGTATTTCGATCGAGAATAATAAACAAAGACCCTAATTTCTTGAAATGATTGTATATTTTAAAGAGAGCACGTTAAGCCGTCGGTCCCGGTTGTCATACGATAAAAATAATGTTTAAATTTCTTGTCAGAATATGTATATTATGGCCAAATCACGTTTCTGCAGTACCTAGTACGGTGTCTTGCGCGGTGCTTCGCGCCGCACCACGTCATAGGTTGCCAGATCGAGGGCTATCCATCTATGGCAGTCGTTAGGTGTAGTTGGAGCCCTTAAAAATCCGACCGGTCTAACTACAGAACTTCGATATCGCCCATGGGTTGTGAAGGTCAAATGGCAGTCGCTTCACGGAAAATATGGAAGTTCAGCCGAATCACAGTTAGACTGGAAAGCCGACCCCAACTAAGTTGGGAAAAGGCTCGGTGAATGAATGATTGTATATTTTAAACGTTTACTACAACATTCGAATGTCATGTATAATGTTTCAAACTAATATATCTATGTTTACTATTTACATTACATAAATATATATTTAAACTAGCGGACCCGACAGACGGGCTCATTCGTCAACTCGCAGGTGAGAAACTGGTGCGCACCCGCGAGTTAGCACCTTTTGATTTTACCTACTTTTCTTGTCATCAACTCGTGCGCGCGTTCATAGTACAGTAATATACAGAATGCTTTAAACCAAAAGCAGTAAAGACTGTTTGTATTTTGATATGCTGTGTTCAAAAGTGATATAGTCAGTATGCTATCGTTACGCTTTTTTAATTAATCATGTAGATATAAGTATGTTATTTTTATAGCAAGAATCTTCTACATATATAACTTATACATATAGTAGGTACATAGTTATATTATAAGTATGTACCTACAATTTTTTTTTATGAAAACCCTTGTTATGAATCATACATTATATTTAAGACTAATATTGTATGATTTTAGGTTATGTGTGCTTGTTAGACTTCAAGGAATCATGAGTTGCTTTTATTGGAATAATCTTATAGCTACACCAATAATCTTATAGATACAACAAACATTTTTTTCTAGATTTTTTGATAACACTTGTAATGAATCATACAATCATTAAATGGTGAACTATCTTTGGCGTTGTTTGGACATAACGTTATAAAAAGGGACTGAGTGGGGCGATGTGTACCTTTCTGTGAGCAGGTATGTGCCAGCCACCGTAAAGACCAGAGCTCCGTTACATAATTGTAATTAAAAGTATATTTTACTATCTTGATATTATAACGAAGTGAGTATTATAAATTTACAATTTGTATATGTAATTATTAAATGTCATAAACCTAACTTGTGTGGTTTTTTTCCACTAAAAATATACAACTACAGTTAATTCCATAGCTAAAACAGTCTTTTTCTAATTTTAGAAAACAGCACTTGTGCCATAAGTAATGTGACTTGTTAACACAAAGACTTTTTAAAAGAGAATACTATCTCTTGCGCGCATAGAGATCCAGGACGAAGCGAGGCGGGTGTCGCGGCCGATGACAAATTATACGTGCTATCTCCTTCTGTGTATCGCTAACTCCTTCTAATTCGTGGTAAAACAGCGGTAGAGCTGTTAATATCAATGCTCAGCCGCCGTTTACTGTGCAGTACATATTTTTATTGATTGATTGCCATTTGTTGAAAGTGAAAGTGAAAACGATATTTTGTAATGTAAATATTTTTAGTCTATAATTATGTTTATTTTGTATATTGTAATTCTTATTGTAAATAAGTGAAATATATATTAAAATGTGGAAGATTTTAGTGATTTTAATGTATTGTGGGGGTAAGTTTACTGTATATACGGTATTTTTTATTTAACTATTTTAAACAGTTATTTATTGAGCGAAGCGAGCGTAGCAAGCGGAGCTCCTTATCAGGTGACTCAAATGCAACTCGATGTGAGGTGAGTCCAAGTAGCTTGCTCAAGATGGACTCTCCCAGCGGACGACTCAACTTCGCTCGAGCTATGGACTCGTCCGATAGTTGTTCTTGGCACCCTGAATAACATCCAACAGACTATGTGTATTTTTTATAGTTCCAAGACTAATTCGTTTTATTACTCAGTAATAGTCAAGGATTTTATTTGTTGTTTATTGTTTTTTTTATTTACTAGAGTAATAAATAAACAAAAGTCTTTAATCATTGTGATATTGTTGATTATTGACTGAGGGAGCGAAGTGACCGAAGGCTCCGTTTCAACTTGCAGACTGGGGAGAATTTCTTTCGTCTGTGCCCATCTACGGGTTCTGTCAGATCATGTTTGAGGCCGTATTTATCAACCGATTTGCATGAAACTTTACACACACATTCCTTGCTTACAATGAATAACATTTCAATGATATTTTTTGGAATGGATGACAAATGAAAGAGTAATAAAGAAAATTGAAGAAGAAATTTTCCAAACAAAGCTGCTCCTGAAGTCTATGGTTCACAGAACCACTAGTATTTAGGAATATACAGTTAATATATATTTTTACTTAGGATTGTCGGCACTTAGTGGAACTTAAAGTGTGCACAAGTGAGATACTTTCATAATGTTATATAATTAATACTTTTATCGTGATATTTTATGTCTATGTGACACAAGAAAGAGATCTATATGGTTCTTTTATACCGAGACTAATTAGTTTTATTACTCAATAGTAAGCAGTACCGTTTTCTTTTCTATTATATTGCACTAACTATAGGTATATTTTGTTTATAATAGCAATATACCACATTCTTTAATTTTTTTAATATTGTTGATTATTTTTAGGAATATACAGTTTATACTTTTGACGTGTTGTTTTATTTATTACTAATACTACTATACTTATTACATAACAAGAGAAAGCCTCTCTTTATTTTATTCTAATCTCTAACTATATTAAATATCTTAACAAATATAGGTAAGCATATAATACGTCAAACAATTGGGGTAGGCAGAGAAGAATCCAATACATTAAAATTAAGTAGGTAATATATATATATATACGTTTTAGAAATTTTGTAGCCAACTGTACTTATTTTAATCTAATACGAGTATCACACGCACACGAGTTGATGACAAGAAAAGTAGGTAAAATCAGAAGGTGCTAACTCGCGTGTGCGCACCAGTTTCTCACCTGCGAGTTGACGAATGAGCCGACAGACGTTGTCCTGCAAAAAAAAGAACCAAATTGTGAATCTAAATCATTCTCGAATCCCCTTGAACACACACACAAAATTTCATCAACATCGGTCCAGCCGTTTAGGAGGAGTTCAGTGACATACACACATACAGTAGAATTATATATTATAAAGATCATACATGTCACAAAGGTGTTGTGTATGCAAAGCTTAATTTGCAATTGTATGTAGGACATGCATGCATTAATACCTTTGAGCTTTGTACCAATAGTATAATGACATTGATCAATATCCCAAATCCCAACACGTGTAAATGTCTTTACCCAGTCATTACGATAGCACGCGTGATATGAATCAAGAGACGGAGAGATTACCGTATTTTGTATAGATCCAAACTCAATGTAAACAAGTGTCACAATTCCCATAAGGACTTCGAGTATCTCCTATTTAAGTCGCTCTATAAATACTTATTACTGCTATCCGACTTCCTGTTAGATGTAACAGTGTATTGGAACACCTTTGATAGTACCACAGGGTGAATACGGTTTAGAAGTAGGTAGGTAATAAAACAGTGTAATAAGAGTACAAGTAAGTTGGTTTCATAAAGTATTACGGTATCAAGTGCCGAAATGCAAAAGTATTTGTAAACAATATTGAGATTTGAGACTATCCTTTTCCGCCAAGTCTGTCTACAACACAACTGGCTGTGTGAATGTTCCTAATTACCTAAATTAAATGCTCCTTATTCTATTCTCTCTTTTCAGGTGTTACTGCTTAACCATAACCTGCTTTATTCTACCCCGCGGCTACGGCCACTTTTAAAGATAAACACATGGCACCGGCGGACTTTGACCGACATAGTATCTCTGTCAGGGCCCTTACAGCACACAACCCTTCGGGCCTGCTTCTGTAAGGCGGTGAGTTACCAACCTGCCGTCTTCAGGCTCCGATGCTGCGAAGTCGGTACGATCTCTCGCCCTCTCTGCCGCCTCCTTCGGGCTCATAACCTGCTCACAGACGGACACGGCCACATTCCACTTCCTCCCGCTCGCTGGAGGCGTGGGACCATGGCTCTTATCATTATCTCCAGCGAGAGAGTGTCTACGCTCAGACCCACAACGAGGCCCCGGCATGACTCGCCTACGCCAAGCACTCCTTAAGTTGAAGGAAAGATGAATTAAACTTGCAAAAACTGTTAAAGAAACTCATAAGTTTGAAATAAATAATCTTCCAAATATGTATATTTTGTAAACACCCCAAGTTGTGTTGGTAACTTGGACTTGGTAAGGACTTGGTAACAACTACGTCTATTATGTATGACACACAATCTACGTAACGTTGTCAGTTTATTGCTATATGTGTAAGTATATGCTATATGCTATATTTCACGCCATACGACTCATCGCTTCTATGTTTTCCCAAGTACCCGTTTATTCCCCTTTATTATATTCCGAAGCATGCCACAACAAATTAAATAACTTTTCCCTGCTATCGAATTACGAGGGAATCTAATACAAAAGTTATATTAATATAATTATGATGAAATTTTATTTTACTTTGAAATCTAAAATGTTTCACTAGTGTTCACACTTTTTTACTTGCTACTCGTATTTATTTTCTTACATTATTATTTCACATTTGCAAACGTGATAGTGTTTACTAATTGGCCAATGTACTTTAACTATATTATTATGATATTTCTACGTGTAAGTAGGAACAGCATTTTAATAAATATAATCAATGCGAAGTGATAATTTTTAATAATCCACATGCTAAAAATTTTAGTTTGCTATGTTGAACCAAGTATTTTTATATCTGTGCTTGAACTTAGTATATCAAAGAATCGACGACTATGTAGGTACTCTAAAATAAAAATACAACCACAAAGTTATCGTAGAGCTGGGTATCGGTGCGGTAAAACATAGTAGCAACCGGTCATGAATAGTTAAAATCTAAATATCTAAGGGAACGTGCACATGAACACGAAAACACACAAAATAACAAACGTGCCTTTTACCAAAAACTCTGTATTCCAACTTAAACAAACGTAACTGCTACATAAAACATTGCGGATTCTGTCGGCGATAGAGTTGTTGTTTAAATAAAAATCAGTTTCAGGGGATGTGCAAGCTCTTTAGATGTTCGTGTGAGCTTGGGCTTATTGTGATGGAGGCATGCGCGGTACGTAGCTCTCGGTCCGGCGAGGTACAGTGGCATTCGGGAGGACGCGGGTATCGCGCGCGACCCCCGTAGCTGCGGTGCATACATCGCGTGCATACTTACGTAAGTCTCGTAAATATAATTTGATTATAAACACTGAATACTCAATGTGCCCATTGTGATTTATGTGCAGACTAGTTTTGATTACGCATAAAATGTAATAGTGTAAGTGCAAGACAATAAAATTATCGTGAGTTTATGGGATATTATCGGTACTTTCAGTGTGTGTTAGTGTTAAAGCGAAGAAACGTCTTATTTGGTAAGTAAGTATACAAGCATACTTATATACCTACTTCATTATTTTTATAATTTCGTTCTGAAGAATTATAGGAGGAATTTGTAGAAGAAGAGTAATGTGTGTGACTACCTGTCTATAAACCTATAGGGCATGCGATTAGAGAGACTATGTGCACAGTTTCAAACTTGAAACTAATATTTTCTAAGTTCGAATGAGTAGGTAAGCCTTGTACCTACCTATATTTTAAACTTCCATACTCCTATGTAAGTTTCAAATGTAAACGTTAACGCTAAGGATTTAAATGTTTCTTGAAGGTTCAAAGCCTGCTTAGTACTAAAATACATGGGTATAAACCAGTTCCAGAAAGGATAGAGTTGTGATATTGTTATATCTACAACTGCCACACAACGGCGTCTTACTACTATTTTATAGAACGACATTTGAGAAACAAAGATGGTTGAACGTTTTTTTTTATATTTAGGTCGCCTGATGGTAAGTTGTGGCGACGTCTGGCGATTGTGGGCGACTCTCATAATACACAAAAAATTGAACTTGCCAGCCTAGGAATGTGCTTCTTCCCGCTGAGGTTAAGGAAACAAGTGCGCAGGCAGGGCGTTCCATGCCGCCATCGTTCGGCAGAGAAACGAACGTTTAAAACGCTCGGTTCTCGCGAAGATGGTTTCCACAGGGTATACCTTTCGTTAACATAATATATGTAATCCTAAAATGTTTTGGCACAATGAATTTGGCATATTTTTTGTGGCATAATTATACTTGGTCATAATTGATTTTTAGCAGCATATGTACTGTGGAATAATTATATTTAGGTCTAATATATTTATGCATAGTTATAATTTGCACAATGTTTTTAGGCATAGTGTACAGTCGCCTAATAGTATATATTACTAAAATTGAATAGGTATAAATTAATGAAATGAATAAAAAATAAAAAAGTTACTTTAACCAGTATTTCCTATATTATATAGTGTCAAAGTAGGTTTAGGTGCGGCGGGGGTGGCCCTTGGGCCACCCTAAGCCGCCTTTTAATTATTTTACATAGTTACTTATTCTGCGTAAGATGATTATGACTATATTCATTATAGTTTGATACGTTTATGCCTTTATAAAGCTATGTTTATAAATTTTATGCTTAAATATGATTATGCTAATTTTATTTATGACTAAGACAAATATGCTAAATTTGTTATGGATAAAAAAATTATGCATAAATATCATTAGTCTAAATTACCATATGCCAAAATATTTTATGGTTATTTTTTTTATGCAAATGGATAGTGAACCTTCCACAGTGTGAGAGTCTCTGTCCGGCACGCGTTGTTCGGGATCGGAAGGGAGAGGGTAGGATCAGGTTGAATAGCTCTTCAGAGCACTCACCGTGGTAAATACGGTAGAACGCGGCCAAGGGAGCAATTGTTCGGCACTGGGCTGGCTGGCTTCCCGTTACCTCCGGGCAATCTATAATGCGAATAAAGTTTGTGTTCCAGACAGAGACTTGACAAAATTTTATTTGAATGTTACTAACAAAATGGATTTTATTGTCAATTGAATCACGAAATAATGGAATATAGTGGTTTTTTACTAAATGACACTCTAATTAGGTGTGCTCATTCAAAAAAATGTGCTCGTTAATTTCATTGAAAATTAACCAACTTCTACAATAATGGTAGTTAGAGAGAACCGCAGATGAAGGATTATCCGCCACCGTATAGTATCTATACGAATTGTTTATAAAAAAAAACATCAAAGAAGGGAAAATTTAAGGAAATGAGGAAGGATTGGTCAAAGAAAACGTATTTAGACCAAGTAAAATAAGCGTGAACACAAAATAGTTGTCCCTAAATTAAGACTAGCTAGTGATCATTCTTTTCTAGGAAACAGTATCGAATTTTATAGTAAAATACCTAAAATCCATATTTATTATATTATTTATAAACACAAGTCAATATGAATTACAATATACATATAAAAAAAATACAATTGAAACTAAATAAATTTGTACATTACCTATTCTAATTATACCTTCTAATTACATCTAAATTCTAATATGCGTCAAAGAATTCCTCCGCCTCGTCGCCAACTGGCAATGTTCCGAGAAGCCTGGCAGCATTTCCACGTTGAATGGCAATGCTTATTCTTTGTGCCAAATAGTAACCAGCCTTTTGGTATTGAAAAGTGTCGATCATGAGTTTAGATAAATTTTTGAATCGGCCGCGAGCACTCGAACCCCAGGGTCCCAGCATCTCTACCCCAAACGGCTCAAATATGTAGTCTCCTGCTAAATTAGAGTATTTGCGCCGTTTGAGGCTTTCCGCTGATACAGCAGCAGCACCCGCACACCCCGCTGTACCAGGACGGTGAGAAGGCACCAGAGTGTCAACGCACGTAGCGTCCCACACTAAAGGCCTTCCCATCTTCCATGGCAGTAATGTCATTCCATTAGGTCTCTTTCCATCGCCACGTGCGAGGCCATTTGGTTTTTTTTCACGAACTGCTGGGATACTGGCGGTCGAAAGAGCCCGACGGATTATGTCATTTAAGTTAGCGTGTCGAGAAATACGACCTGCGCTTCTACTGCAGGAAAGACCGTGATGTTCAAGGTTATCGACTACTTCTCCACAGTGGCAACGATGCGGAGAAACACATGGTGCACCCAAACGAAGACAGGTGGCAAGGCGGAAAGTGGTACCGTCCAACATAGTACCTATATTGGGCGAGGGAAGTGCTTTGATCCACAATCCAGACTCCCACTCTCCCACAGCCAGTAAACGCGCTCGCTCTGAAACATTTGAAGACGTATAAATGAGTGAATCTCGCCTTAAATTACAAAACGGCGCATCCCACTACCTCTGAAAGAATGGTTGAGACGGCAGATCAGTGAAGGGGCCAGCAGTCTTCCAGGCATTTATGGCATCGGTTTTATACAACACCTCAGAATCGACGTGTTAATTAAAATCTTCCTGGTTAAGTCTTCAGTGTTGTGAACCGATGACAGAAAAGCCGGTAGGCTAATGTCAGTAATTTTGCGGTCGCGGAGCCCACCCATACGAACTGGTAGGGACGCTTGAAGCCAGGCCCGGTCATCCAAGGCCACATTTAAAATTTGTCTGAGGGTGTTGTGGATGATTGTGTCAACCTTTTTCAAAAGCTATGAATGTTTCCAAAAAGGTGATGAGCGAAGTGCATGAGTAAACTGTGGGACAAAAGCAAAATCGAAGTATTGTAAAGGCTGTGTTAATATTAAGATTAACTAATTTATTTGAATTTTCCTGAAACTTATGAATTTTATCGTCAATGAATGATGAGTAACCGTCTTCTAAAATCGGGGACCCTAGGAGGCGGAGAGATGAATTGTCTAAATGTTTTATGTTTGGGGTCAAATTTTTGTATTGTAGTTTGTCAACTTTTTCTGTAATGAAAATTTCACATTTGTTTGTGTTCAGTTCAAGTCCAATTTTTTGATATTCATGTTTTATGAATGTGGGGTCTTGTATAACTGTATTTACGTCTCCTCCTAGGGTTCCGTCATCTAAATACCATATAAAACAATGGTAAATATGATGTTAATTTTTTTTTTATATAATAGCATATTTTCGCACAAAAAAGGACATTACAAACGTCGACATAATATGTTTCACCTGTCCACGAGGCATTATAAAGACTGTCTCAAAGAGAACAGCCTACCTAAATACCATATGTTTAATTTCGAATTTATTTGTTGTATGATTGGGTGTATAGCTAGGCTAAAAATTACTGGTCCCAAGGGATCACCTTGCTGACAACCAACTGCTGACTCTAAAACGTTGTCTTTATTTATTAATTTTGTAAGATATCTATAACACTGCCAAAGGAATTTATATATTTTTGAAATTTCTAACTTTGCTTGGGTCAGCAGGGTATCCCTGTTCACGGCATTAAAAGCATTCTTCAGATCAAACTTTAAGATGACCTCCCCGTCACCACTGCCAAGGCAGGTGGACAGTGCATGTATGGCAGCCTCACAGCCGCCCTTAGAGCCGAACCCAAGCTGAATTGGTTTGAATTTTTCAAAGAGTTCGGCCCTGTAGAAGCGACAGTATAATTTGGCTGTCAAGCGCCGTAAGGTGCTCCCTACGGCAATGGGACGAACGCCACTATCCTTCTTGTTTAGGGCACATAGATTTGCCCCTTACAAGATATCAATGATGGAGTCGAATTCGAATATTTTAATTTTTACGATTTATGGCGTATTAAAAAAAAACTACTTACTAGATCTCGTTCAAACCCATTATCGGTAGAAGTTTGCATGGTAATGTACAACATATTTTGCACGTTCTTAGGAAGTTGAGTCTCTGTTATATTTACTGTACTCTGTGCTTATGAGGTAGATATTTTTTTTTGTTTTATCTCTGTTTTAGAAGTTAGAGAGGGGGGGGACGGGACACACATTTTACCACTTTGGAAGAGTCTCTCGAACTATTCAGTTTAGAAAAAGTTATATTAGAACCTGAATATCATTTTGTATGACCTATCCATAGATATTATTTATTTTCTTTTACCCAAAGGGGAAATACAGAACCCTATTACTAAGACTTCACTGTCCGTTTGTCTATCTGTCTGTCTGTCCGTCCGTCCGTCTGTCACCAGGCTGTATTTCATGAACCGTGATAATAAGTATACCTTGAACCGTGACATAGTAAATAACGTATTTATGTAACCGTGACATAGTAAATAACGTATTTAGTTATTTATTTATTTATGATCCCAAATTCTACCGTTCTATAATAATAATAAATAAAAATAATAAAATTTATTTCGTAATAATAATTGTACAATATTTTTTTTTACATAGAATCTTAATTTTAATTGTGCGCTATTACATCATAGTTAGTGCATTAGTAGCTTAAGTATGTAGGTATAATAATACCTATTTACATTTATATGTTTCTAGATGTTTTATAAATAGGTAGTCTTATAAACGTAATTTGCACCTGAACTAGGTAGTCCTGTATTTCAGGCGCCAATTGCAGCTAAGTAAATTATATAACATTACACAAAAACAATTACGTAACATTATATGATTAGGTTATTCATAATATTATATAATAAGAGCTAGTACAATACCAAAGTGGCTCAATATTTATAACTATATTAGATATGTCTTAATTATTCAAGTTATCACTATTTATTTTAATACAGATATTAACTCCTCTGTGTCATCGTAGGACATCCCTTGGAGGGCATTCTTTAGTACTTGCTTACAACGAGAATAATTAAGAGGATAAATATTTGCTGTAGCGTTTATCCTATTGTACAGAAGCGGTCCTAAGAACAAGTAAAATTTGCCTGTGTATTCGCGTTTTATCGCAGTTCTTTCAGTGCAAACAATATCTTTCCGTCTTTTGTAGGAAACTTGAGTGCTGTAGGGAAGTGATGCGTGCTGTTTTAGTACTGTACTGAGTATGAATAGCTGACGGACAGTTAATACTTCACAAGATTTGTATAGGAGGTTAGTGGGAAATAGGAAAGGGCGGAACGTTGATACCTTAAGGATTGCCCTCTGAGCTCGCTCGACGGGTAAAAGCAAGGTCTTGCCTGCTCCTCCCCATGACGTTATGCAATATGTTATTATTGATTGACAAAGTGCATAGTAGACTTGTTTAATCACCTTTGAGTCACCTATATATCTTATTTTTTTGAAGACAAATATCAGCTTGCGCATTCGCTTAATTAGTGCTTCGCTATGTTTTTTAAACGAAAGCGTCTCATCTATTATAATACCCAGGTATTTTATAGTATCTGTTATGGCTATAACTGGGCAAGTGCACGTGTTATCTTTATTATCAGGTTCCCTACAATAGTGAGCGTACAGTGAGGGGTTGGGCTGGGTTGTATTCGGTCTCTTGCGCATCGAGAATGAAATATATTTGGTTTTATCTGCATTTAATGTAAGTAAATTGTATTGAAGCCATTTATTTACGATGTTAAATCCTCGCTGCGCACGCCCGTACGCTTCTGACTCTGATTCAGCAGAAAAAAGGAGGACAGTGTCGTCCGCGTATGATATGTCCGTACCGTACTCGAGATTTATGTTACATAGTTCATTTATATAAATTAAGAACAAAGTGCTTCCTAATACGCTTCCCTGGGGAATGCCGAACGAGGTGTTCTCGAGATCTTCACTGATAATATTACAGATCTTTACACATTGAGTACGCTCTTTTAAGTAGCTTTTGAGGAGGTCCAATTGTACGCCTCTTATTCCCATGTTGTCAAGCTTTGTCAACAGCTTAGGAATAAAGACCGTGTCATAAGCTTTGGCAAGATCCAGGAAGATTCCCACTGTGTAGTTACCCTTGCCAAGCTCTTGTGCTATGTAATCCGTTAGTTGATGCACCGCATCGGCTGTTGACCTATTAGCTCTAAAACCAAACTGGGTATTTGATAAAAGCGCATTGTCCTCTAAATATTTCGTCAACCTGTTGTTTATAATTTTCTCAAGTATTTTCGATATTGCAGGGAGTAAGGAAATAGGTCTGTAATTTGTTACCTGGTCTTTTCCTCCAGTCTTGTATACAGGGACAACAACATAATAAGAATGATCTTTAAACTTGCTCGTTTCTGGCGTGAGAGAGGCACCTCGAGATCTTAGGAGTCGATATGTTAAATTCAATAGGCTTATTCTTGTTAACTATCCCTTGTAAGAAGGTGATAGGAATTTTCCAATTAGAAAGCAGCAATTTGAGATACAGATTTTGTGAAATCTAGCAGCAATACCTAATAACTTAGCTACGAGTTTGTCATGTTACAAAAGACTCGTAATGGTACAATAAAGCTTATTAATTGTGAAGGAATCAAGTATACAAGAAGAATAAATACGTACCTATACATGCGTACATATAACTTGCGCCGCCTCGAGGCCAAAACCTCGTCCGTCCGCTGAGAGCGGTGGGGGTGCCGCCCTTGCGCGGCCAGTTGTTTCGCGGCGGGATGCGGTTATGGACGTCAATTAATGTCTGACGCCCGTATCCGTATCCTGCAAGTGAATTTGAACCACTGCCGTGCTGCTCAGGATCTTCTGTACCAGAGCATCCGGCAGTGGTCCATAAACTTGGCCGTGGTCGCCGAGCCGTACTACGTCCACCCGGGAAGCCCGGTGGAAGAGGACGGCTCGGCCTGTTGTATCTTTGGGGGGTCCGCCGCAGACAACTCGCGCCTTGCGATCATTGAAAGGGGCCGCGGGTGTGTTGCGGCGGACTATGATGGGTTGGCAGTCGTGGCCACCTACATCTCGCCGAACATTGACGAGTCTCAGTTTGAGCTATGGCTCACTGAGCTCGACGTCGTCTTCGCTGCGTGCCGTCCTCGCCCTGTCCTGCTCCTGGGAGTCTTCAACGCCTGGAGTGAGGCGTGGGGCTCCCGGGAAACCAGGGACAAGGGGAGGCTTCTTGAGGACTGGACCAGAACACGTGGTCTGGAGGTCCTCAACCGGGGGAATGTCGCCACCTTTTGGCGGCGGGGGGGGGGAATCGATCGTGGACGTAACGTTCGCATCCCCTGACCTCGCCGCCCGTATTACAGGCTGGCGCGTGGAGGAGGGTGAGGAGACGCACTCGGATCATCGGTACATCCGGTTCGATGTCATCCCCCCACCTGACCTCCCACAGCCGGTGGCAAATCCCCCGGATCCGCGTTGGGCACTTCACCATCTGGATCGGGAGGCTCTCCTGGAGGCATCCATCGTGCAGGCCTGGATTCCGGCGCCGGACCGGCCTGCCGATGTGGATGCCGAGGCGGAGTGGTTCAGGAGAGCCATGTCGCAAATCTGTGATGCGGCGATGCCTAGGGTTACACCCAGACCGGCCAGGAAGCAGGTGTACTGGTGGTCGCCGGAGATTGCAGAGCTGCGCGCAGCATGCATCTCCGCCCGCCGCCGGTACACCAGGTTTCGCCGGAGGCGTCGCCGCCCAGACGACGCGGCAGCCCGAGAGGCGGAGCTTTTTCAGGCATACAGGGAGGCTAAAGGTAATCTCCAGGAGACGATAAAGCGGGCCAAGACGGCGGCCCGCGAGGAGCTCCTGGAGACCCTGCAGCAGAACCCATGCGGGCGCTCGTACCTACAGGTCAGGGAGAAATTCCGACCTAGGGCGCCCCCACTGACCCAGAGTCTCCAGCCGCAGCAGCTGGAGCGGGTCATGGGCTCCCTGTTTCCGACGAGCGCGGAGGAGCACGTCCCTCCGCGCATGGCTCCGTCTCTGCCCGACGCGGATAGCACCAGCGAAGACGACGTACCCGAAGTCAGGGTGGGGGAGCTAGGTGCGGCAGTACTCCGGCTTAAACGCCGGAAAATCACTGCCCCCGGACCCGACGGCATTCCTGGCCGTGCATGGGTCCTGGCCCTCGAAGAACTCGGGCCTCGACTGATGGGGCTCTTTAGCGCATGCCTCGAAAGGGGCCAGTTTCCCAAGGTGTGGAGGACGGGGAAACTGGTCCTGATCCGTAAGGCGGGGCGGCCGGTGGACTCACCGTCCGGATACCGGCCGATCGTGTTGCTCGACGAGGTGTGTAAGCTCTTTGAGCGAATTATCGCGGAACGCCTCGTCGAGCATCTCACGAGTGTGGGGCCAGACCTGGCGGATAACCAGTTCGGTTTCCGTCGGGGACGCTCCACCGTGAGCGCGATCATGCGCGTGAAGAGCCTGACGGAGGAAGCAGTCTCGCAGGGCAAGGTGGTGGTGGCGGTGTCTCTTGACATCGCCAACGCGTTCAACACCTTGCCATGGAGCTGCGTTAGGGAGGCGCTCGTGTATCACGAAACGCCTCTCTACCTCCGTCGTATTGTCGGGGCCTATCTCTCGGAGAGGGCCATAGCTTTCCCCAGCTGGCTCGGGCCAGCTCGGCGAGATGTGTCGTGCGGTGTTCCGCAGGGGTCGGTCCTGGGGCCGCTTCTGTGGAACATCGGCTACGACTGGGTGCTGCGGGGTGCGTTGCCTAGGGGTGTCGGCGTAACGTGCTACGCCGACGATACCCTCGTCACGGCGCGGGGTGCAACGTACCAGGAGGCAGCACTCAAGGTCACGACGGGTGTTGCTCGAGTCGTGGGTCGGATACGGCAGCTGGGACTGGAGGTGGCCTTGCACAAGTCCGAGGTTCTGTGTTTTCACAGACCTCGGAACGGTCCACCAGCAGGTTCCAGCATAAATGTGGGAGGCGTTAGCATCGGCATCAAGCCCTCGATGAAGTACCTAGGGATCGTACTTGATAGCCGATGGAACTTCGGACCACATTTCCGAAGTTTGGTCCCCAAGGTGACGCAGGCATCGGTCGCGCTTTCGCGACTGATGCCCGACCTAAAGGGACCCAACGCCTCCTGCAGGAGACTGTACCTGGGGATCGTGCGGAGTATGGCCCTATACGGGGCTCCCGTATGGGCGGATAGGTTGGCGGTCAAGGGGAACGTGACTCTGTTAAACAGACCACTTAGAACCTTGGCCACCAGAACCGTACGGGGGTACCGCACGATCTCCGGAGAGGCTGCATGTCTCCTAGCCGGGACACCTCCATGGGACCTGGAAGCGAGAGCCCTTGCGTCATTGTTCCAATGGCGCAAGGAGGCGCTGGAGCGGGACCACAGGCCTGCGTCTCGAGAAATCGAGGACCAGCGGTCCCAACTCCGCCAGGATCTCATGGAGTCATGGAGGGTGCTACTTGAGCAACCCAAGGGGGGTGCCATCTTCATCGCGGCGGTGAGACCGATCATGGACGATTGGCTGCAGAGGCAGCATGGTGACCTCACGTACCGTGCGACGCAGATGGTTGCCGGGCATGGATGCTTCGGTAGCTATCTGTTTCGCATGCATCGTGAGGTCACACCCCGGTGTCAACACTGCGAGGTTTCCGACGACGACACCGCACTCCACACGTTGGTGGAGTGCTCAGCGTGGGCGAGTCAGCGCCGGGACCTCGTAGTGGGTCTGGGCGTGGATACCCTCTCGCTGGGGACCATGCTTCAAGCCATGGTATCCAGCGGGAGTAGGTGGAACGCGGCCGTGTCCTTCTGCGAGCAATTCATGCTCGCGAAGGAGGCGGCCGGGAGGGAGAGGGAGCGTACCCTCCCCGCCGAGTTCCGTAGTCGGCGGCCAGGCCGCCCCAGACTACGCGACTACGCCCAAGACTATCGTCCTCCATGATCGGGGCCTGAGGACGGCGGGATCGCCACCCACCGTCCTTACAGAAGCAGGCTAGAAGGGTTGCGTGCTGCGGGGCCTTTGCCCCATAGCACGCAACCAGATTCACTCACTGACGCGGGATAAAACCCGACCCCAATGACGCGGGATTCTCGTCCCGACCAAACACCCGCAGAGACCACAGGGGTGGTCAAAGTCCGCCGGGCGCCACTGGACATACCCTCTGCTAGTAACCAGGGACGCCCGGCAACGGACGTTAGAGCGGCCGCGGCCTTGGGCCGCGGAATTAAAAAAAAAAAAAAAAAAAAAGAAAAAAAAAAAAAGCTAAGATTTAAATCCCTACTCTAGTGACGTAAAGTCGTAACACAAACATTTAGTTTAGAGAAATGTAGCAGATTTCTGGGAGGCATTCCTGGGTTTATCCCTGTAACGATTTACTAAACGGGTGTAACAATACATTGAGTATGTTGTACGGTGCTTAATGGTTCCTATTCAGATCTCTGTGATCCAAGTCATCCGCACCTACACGCGGTGCACCAGTTGACAAGAAGAGGAGGTTCTGGCAAATTATCCACAGAACTACCTACCTGAAAACGGTGACTGGCGAAATATGGGCGCTAAAAACGTTTGGTGTGTATGTGTGTCCTGTACTATTGTGTATTATCGTACACAGTATTACTACGTATTAATTGCATAAATTGGTAGATGAATATTTTGCATTTATGACGATTAATTGAGCCATGTTTTCATAAAGTCTATTGACCTTCCAATATTGCTGATATACATGTTCTATCCTGTAGTTCACATTTTCAACTGACTTACAAAAAAGGAGGAGGTTGTCAATTTGACTTTTTTTTTGTTGTTGTTATAAACGACAAATACTTACTTTGTTTACGCTCTACGATATAAATCGCGAAAACTGTTCCCTTTCAGAACGAATACTGTTGCCAACTTAAATACTAAGATTTACAGATGAAAACATTCAAATTGCAAGCTATCTTTTTACATCTTAAGGTGGCATAAGGTCTACTGTCTACCGCGAATCTTTTTAATTAAGTCGGTCAGCATGGTACGATACTGCAACCGTCTTTTAATACTGTTGGAATGATAAACAGAGATGTTGGGTATAGGCCGCGAGGCGTAAGCGGAGCTTTGGATTTGCGTAAGTGACCACGAAAAGTAGAGTAAGAACTCTTTTCGTACATGTGTGTGTAAAAGAGGTCACATTTACGTTCACGTACACTGTACTCACACAAATGCAAAGCTCCGCTTACGTCACGCGACCCGTACCTTTGTAACATCAGACTTGGCTGTTGGGTTTACAGAGTGCTTATAGAAGTTCTATTGTCAAACAATAGACTTATCCTTATGTGTGACCAATAAAACTACTGGCAAACTATGGGTGTGTAATGCACCTCTGCCTATCTCCTGTCTGTCTCCTTTTAAGCTCTGCTAAATTAATGTCAAAAGAATAAATACATTTAAGGACATTGTTAATTTATTTACGAGAATATATTTTCTACTTACCAAAATCTATTTATAATTGGAAAAATAATGTTGACATTTTAATTTTCCAGTTGAGTGACTCCGCTCTTATACCTTCGGGAAATTCTCCCTCTCATTAGACGTCTTCGTTCTACGCCGTACCGGCCTACGTGCTATCATTCGAAATCTTTATATGAAACTTACCTGTCGCAATAGAAGATGGTGTTCACCTTGACTTGTACACTTTTATTGTCATAATACACTTAGTTCAAGTGCGAGTGGGATTCACGCACGAAGGGTTCTGTACTAATCTATAAAAATGTCAAAACAAATTACGTTTGATGTATGGGAGCCCCCTTTAACATTAGTTCAAGTTTAGGAACCCTTATAGACAAGGTTTCTTAAATTTATAAAAAAATATTAGTAGATAAGTACGTATAAATAAACCGCAATAGGCGTCCTTTTACGTGGGACCAACGAAATGACTGGAGAATGTGTAAAAAACGCGGCGCGTCTAACGACCGGTCAGGGGAAAGTCGGGTTTTTAAATGTAATAGGTACTTTATCTTGATATTTAGTTGTAAATCCTAAAAGTAACATGCGGTAGACAAGCTAAATAGGTCAGACAACACGATGCAAGTTTGGTAATGCACCATTTCCTAGTCGAGGCAAACACTTTCATTTTTTTTGTACACAAGAGTGCCAAAAGTTTTGCGCACTGCGTCTCCCGCCACTTGCCTGACTGAATATGTATGACAGTGACTTGCCAATTCAAATTTTGGTTACTTTATTCACCACTCTGCAGCCTTATTGGAATTTCTGTGACGATTATCTCTTACGTGGGTCTGTACTTGCCGGTATCTAATAAAATGCGAGACGAGACACTGAGATTGCCTCGGTCGTGCATTTATTTACTTTATTAAAGATTCAACGGCGATAATGAGATCACACAGCAGTGGCTTTGTGTTTGAACTGGCTTAACGTTAATTATAATTATAATTATTGTGTATTCATGTCATGCCAAACTCGTCTGCAATTGGTGCACCTGCCGATCGACGGAAAAGGCTCTGGCAAACAAAAAGTTTCTGCTTATCAGCAATATGCTCGATTACCTAATAAAATTATTGCCGATATTAAATAACATGTCGGAATATTTAAAATTACATACATACCTACATATATCACGCTTATATCCCCGAAGGGGTAGGCATAGATGCATTACATACCCACTCCTTGCCCGTAATTTTTTGGTTCCACGTAATAGGGGGCAAGCCTACTGCCGTATCCGGGCACTATTTCAAGTTCTTAATGGGTTTTATAAAATAGTTTATGTCCAAAACGGCCGAATAAGTTTAATAATAAAGAGTAGTAGCATGTTATAATTTTGAAAAAAAATTTAAACCCCGTTGCCTTGCGATGAAATGTTGATTAAAGGTAACTACATCTTGCGTGCCAGCCGCTATGGCATAGCCAATTAAAGTCCGTCGTCTCGGACTTAAAATTACATCGCTCAAGTTATATACAACCCAATCTAATTTTAGCTGATCGTAAATCCACCTGGATAAACAATGTCTCATACTCTTTTCCCGTTTATTTTTTTAAACAAATATTTCATTTCCTTTATAATCTTAGTACTGAAAAACAAATTACCTCTGCTGTCAATATCGTAAAATGCAAACAAGTTAAAAAAAAAAATTGCCATATATTTTAGAGTTTTCGAAAGTTTTTTCATAAAATCTAAAAAAAAAAAACTTTAACATCACTTTAGAGGTCTTTGACCATGCTGAGTTGATTGCAGTTGGTCTTGAGTCTCTAACTATTACCGTTCTTGATTTGACCTCGTTTTGACCTTGACCTTGAGATCAGAAGTCAAAGTTCAAGTTTATTTTAGAGGTCTTTGACCATGCTGAGTTGATTGCAGCTGGTCTTGAGTTTCTAACTATTACCGTTCTTGATTTGATCTTATTTTGACCTTGACCTTGAGATTAGAGGTCAAGTTCATTTTAGAGGTTTTTGACCATGTTGAGTCGATTGGCGTTTACACTGAGTCTCTAGCTCTTACCGTTCTCGAGTTGAAAGTAGTTCACGGACGGACGGACGGACGGACGGACATTACTGTTGTATAAGAGATTTTCGTTTCGAAAACTCTAAAAAGGTTATAAAAAGTAGAATAACACAGTAAATATAAAGCATGTAATATATAGTGAACAAATGTGACGAGAAGAACATAGACTCCGATTATGTTTGAGATAGAACAGTTGTTTTGAGTTAAAATTTATAAGGTTAACGTTGAAATATCTGTGGTTCTCTTATTACACGGTGCTCTGTAGGGAATGTTCTTTCTATATTTATTGAATGTTGAACTGTGCATTTTTCAGTTTGAAAGAACCTTATGCTTATGTGAAATGCTTTAACATTGTCACCGATAGATAGTATTTTTACTATAGGTACATAAATACCTACATAAATTCATCTGCTTAAGATGGATATCGAGTAGAGAGTTCAAAGAACTCATTTAGTGGACGTGTGTAGTCGTCATGGTGCAAGGTATTGTATATTAATATGTGTGCTTGAGTAAATGGCAAACGCCATTTCCCGGCTATTACTCTCCTAAAATGAATCTGTGAAAATAGGTAGATATATTGATATTATTGCCCTAATCTATTGTAGATTAGCTCGAGCTAAAAAACACTTTAAACAATATTAAATAAAGAACAGAAACCTACTTTTGGTGTTCAGGTTAAAGTTCGTTGTATATTTTAATAACAAAACCGCAAACGCTTTTCGTGGCGACCTTTGTGCGTAATTAATTTGTAAATAAATGATGGCGAGGCCAAGGTAGAGCTCAGTGGGTATACATTTATTACAAACTATTAAAACATTAATGTAGACACAGACTGTTGACTATTAATATAGTGAATCATTTGAAAGCCAGTTGCAAAAAATAATAATAATGATTGCAGAGTATCTCGTTATTATTTGTTTGGTTACGATTCAATTGCAATTACTATGTTTTCAACTTGAAGAACTGTGTGGTAATTTCTATATTAACGATCCGAACGATAGTGGCCTGGAACGCCCTGCCTGTGCACGTGTTTCCTCCCACATATAATCCTGGGTTCTTTAAGCGGAGCGTGAAGAGGCCCATCAGTAGGTCGTCAAGTTGAGGGCCACTCTCTATAGTATTATGTGCTGTGCGAGTGGCCCACAATCGCTAGACGTCGTCACGACTTACCACCAGGCGGGCGGCGTCAATTTGGCGAACCCAATATAAAAAAAAAAAATTCACTCTTCTTTGTGAGTTGAATTTTCGTTCTGAAAATAGTAACATACATACATGCACATTTGTTTCTTACTCAGAAACATAATTATTGCTCAACTTTCGCCTTTCGCAAATTCGCAAATTCTGAGAATTTTAGAATTTGTAATCTATTACAAATTATTCTATTCGATAGTGGTAGTAGAGCGCTTAAGACAATGCCGAAAGGCGAAACCCAGACAGGTTTTCTTACTAAATAAGTCGAATAAGGTTTAACTACAAATAAGTAAGTTTGTTTCATAATGTATTTACCTATTCGAGTTTAATCGAACTATCTCGATAGCAGACTCAATATGGTTTCAAACCGCGTAATATCTTCTTATACCTAGTACATTTAACATAATACCTACCTATAAGTACATGCTTTCTGCTAAACATGCCCTTAACTGAGCATTTTTAACATTCAGACGATAACCGTTACATAATACGAGCGCTCTGAGTGTTACTCTTATATACGACGGTTTGGTTTAGAGACCGACGTGACCTGAATTCGAACATTCCTACGAAAAGCCGAGGCCACCTGATTGTAATGTGGTAAATATGCTTTACAATTCCACGTAAGTTGATTACATAAAGTCTGATTCTTACGGTGGAGTATATCTACATAATATCTTAGTCATTCATATGCGACTGATCTTCTCTATATTCTAAATGTAACAATAAACTAAAATTGGTAGTATATTTTTTTGACTTGTCTTTCAGGAGACTAGACGGGACACACATCGTATCTAAGTCTTATTTGAACTTACATTGCACTAATACCCATAATTAAATATTTTTAAGTGCAGTAGGTTTTTTGGAATGAAGTTCTCTATCGCAGCTTACGGGTAGTGCGATTTAGTAGAAATAGTTACGTTACGTTTATCAGTGGTTCCCAACCGGTGGTTCGCAGAAGCCAAAATATGGGTCCACGTTTTTTAATTTGTATTTTGAAATTTAGCGTCGGCGTCGTTAGTAAAACGAAAAGTAACAACCCAGGTTGGGTTGCGTTGCAGTTGTGTAAAGAACTTCGTTCCTGTCGGAAGCAGCTTCACTCCTGTTTTGTCTTCGGAATAGGCAGAAGAAAATATTACTTTTAGCAGGAACTGGGTACTTTAAGTTTGCCTGAACTTAGTATTCGGCGCATGCAGGTGGAGGTGGGCTTCGGTCTGTCAGTTCTTGGTGAAACTTTTATGCCATCTGCACTCATATCTACTAATTGACCGGTCGAGCGAAGCGCCTAAACATTCAACCGACTTCCTAAAAAAGGGAGTTTTCAATTCGACTGTTTGTTTTGTTTTTCAAGATTAGACAATTTTGCTTTCGTCGATCTGTCCGGGCTAGCGGCCACAGTTTATATTCAATGTCCACGACATTTTTTTTTGTAAGCAATTTTTAATTGGGGGAGGGAGATGGAGGAAAACCCAAAAATGATTTTAATGTTCACGAGGTCTACTGTTTGACCATTTATGGGCGACCACTAAGTTGTAATAATATTCTAATAACTTATAGGTTTAATAACCTATATTTAGTCGAAGAATAATTCGGTCAAAAGCTTTTGAGTTTATCGATCAACCAACAACAGGCACGTTTACAAACTTAATTACAGATCTTCTTTCTTTAGATTAGTAGATTATAAATAGATTAGTTACACTGTACACAAAAACTTAGCAAAATATTATTAAACAAACATTACAAATTCTGAAGTTTAATAAGAATTATATCTTTCGCTTGATGATAAAATTAAAAGTTATATAAAATTTAAATGTAAAATATGACTCGATTCTAAAATATTTTGTCAGTAAGGACCAAAAGTCTAGGATATTACAATTGTTGAAGTACACGCAAACGTATTTTTCTAAAATAATTACGAAATTTTATGTTTGTAAGTGTGAATGTATGTATTAAATTGATGTTTATAATGGAATGTATCTTAGTTAGTTTATATTCTAAAATAATAAAGAAAGTCAAGCAAACATCATGCCTATATCCTCGAAGGGGTAGGCAGAAGTGCATTACGCACCCACCTATGTCAGTATTTTTTTGGTCCCACGTAGTATGGGGTAAGCTTATTACCGTTACCGGCCACTATAGAAAGTTCATAACCACTTTGTAATTCATAACAAATTTCCAACAGCCAGGACAGGTGTTACATACCACTAAGTAGAATCTCTGCATTCCGAGTGAAAATAAATCACATATAATAATAAATCACGTAAATACACGTAACTGGTAAACACTGGTAAATGGTAATATTGAGAACGAGCAAAATTATTCCAACCCGTCGTATTCGTCGTGAGCATCAGCAAGTACCTCCAATAATAATTAAAAGACAGAACGGTGTATTGCATGGAATTGCAAATTGCAAGTAGGTACACATTCCATGGGACCTGGAAGCGAGAGCCCTTGAGAGGCGCTGGAGCGGGACCACAGGCCTGCGTCTCGAGAAATCGAGGACCAGCGGTCCCAACTCCGCCAGGATCTCATGGAGTCATGGAGGGTGCGACTTGAGCAACCCAAGGGGGGTGCCATCTTCATCGCGGCGGTGAGACCGATCATGGACGATTGGCTGCAGAGGCAGCATGGTGACCTCACGTACCGTGCGACGCAGATCGTTGCCGGGCATGGATGCTTCGGTAGCTATCTGTTTCGCATGCATCGTGAGGTCACACCCCGGTGTCAACACTGCGAGGTTTCCGACGACGACACCGCACTCCACACGTTGGTGGAGTGCTCAGCGTGGGCGAGTCAGCGCCGGGACCACGTAGTGGGTCTGGGCGTGGATACCCTCTCGCTGGGGACCATGCTTCAAGCCATGGTATCCAGCGGGAGTAGGTGGAACGCGGCCGTGTCCTTCTGCGAGCAAGTCATGCTCGCGAAGGAGGCGGCAGGGAGGGAGAGGGAGCGTACCCTCCCCGCCGAGTTCCGTAGTTGGCGGCCAGGCCGCCCCAGACTACGCGACTACGCCCAAGACTATCGTCCTCCATGATCGGGGCCTGAGGACGGCGGGATCGCCACCCACCGTCCTTACAGAAGCAGGTTAGAAGGGTTGCGTGCTGCGGGGCCTTTTCCCCATAGCACGCAACCAGATTCACTCACTGACGCGGGATAAAACCCGACCCCAATGACGCGGGATTCTCGTCCTGACCAAACACCCGCAGAGACCACAGAGGTGGTCAAAGTCCGCCGGGCGCCACTGGACATACCCTCTGCTAGTAACCAGAGACGCCCGGCAACGGACGTTAGAGCGGCCGCGGCCTTGGGGCTTACATCTCGGTGAGGACCATAGCTTACCCCATCTGGCTCGGGCCGGCTCGGCGAGATGTGTCGTGCGGTGTTCCACAGGGGTCGGTCCTAGGGCCGCTTCTGTGGAACATTGGCTGTTGCGGGGCAGATTCACTCAACGATGAGATAAAACCCTACCCCGACGACGCGGGATTTTCATCCCGACCAAGCCCCCAGACAGGCCACACAAGTTGCCAAAGTCCGCCGGGCGCCACTAGAAATACCTTCTGGTGCGTACCAGAGACGCGCAGCAACGGACGTGTGTTGCTAATCCATCGTCCAGGCCCCGATCATGGAGGTCGATGGTCCTGCGTCTAGCGTAGTCACGCCTGCGGCGCCCTCGCCGCGCACTTCGGAATTCAGCGGGGAGGGTACGCTCCCTCACCCTACCGGCCGCCTCCTTCACGATTATAACCTGCTCGCAGAAGAAAAAGGCCGCGTTCCACTGGCTTTCGCCAGAGACCATGGCTCATAGAATGGTCTCCAGCGAGAGGGTATCTACGCCCAGGCCCACAACGAGGTCTCGGCGTTGACTCGCCCATGCTGAGCATTCCACCAACGTGTGGATGGCCGTGTCTTCGCCGGAAGCCTCGTAAAGTTGACATGCGGGTGTGACCTCACGATGCATGCGAAACAGATAATCACCGAAGTTTCCATGCCCGGTGATGATCTGTCTTCAATTTTCAGAAATCAAATTCATTGAATAATTTTGTAATTCCCTTGCTATGGGAAAATTATCTTTGAGTTGTCATCGTAGGGTTTACGTCTATTCTGAATCCCTTCCTTTTAACATAACTGACTTTAAAGCGTTGAAAGCCCTTCCTTGGTTTTTTATTTGTCAATTACCATAAAAGAATGTGCGCGAAGTCTAGTGTGTTTTATTATGACAAGTTGGTTGTCTTTCCTAACCTGGCTAAGATTTGTACTGTCTCTTCAAAACACTACAAAATACTGAGGCCTGTTGTAAGTGTAGATGCCGTTGACAGTTGTGAATCGAGCAAAGTTATGAGTAGGTCTAAACATTTCGATTCAGCAAATATAATGTTAGTTAAAAAATTTACAAAGTATGTTTTAGAACAATAGTTACCCTAAAAATTATGTAAATTTACACACACACGGGCTCTTATATCGCCCACGTTTAGCCATTCACTTTGTCAGTGTTCAGGATAGGACGTTTCATTACAATTCATACTTTAAAATACTCGTTCAATAAACGTCAGTGCTACTAAATAACTAGAAAAGTACCAATGTAATAACTTTAGGAGATTCTAAATTATTCTGACAAGTCTCGACTACAGAACGACATCCCTAACAATATTACTTACTTACATACATTGCAATGCAGTCCCAGTAGTAACAATTACGAGGGTTTGCGCTTTTATTAAAGTTCATGAACTTTGTGCGATTTGTGCTCACCAAGTTTCAAAGAGTTCTCCTGTGAGAGAAGCGAGCACGCGACGTTTCAAATGAGCTAGCATGTTCCTAATGTTTTTTATCACTCATTACAAAATTTGGTCCTGAATTTTGACATGTTTATACACGTACACACAGAGAAACACATAACTGTTTCTCCAACTCGGAACTGTTATCGTAGTTTCGTCATTTTCGATAGCCCGTCTCATCCAGCCGTCCTCGGCTTTCCTTCAAGATAAAACTTAGCAACAATATGTGTTTTCACGACGCCAACAAAGTTTTAAAATAAAACAATGGGGGAAGATGCCGTTGAATTTTTATATAATTGCACTAATTTCGCTCAGCCGTTCTCTTTGAGACAGTGTTGAGAATGCCTCGTGAGTAGGTGAAACATAATGTCGACGTTTATAATGTCTTCTATTTAGCGAAATTTGTGCAATTATATAAAAATTCAACATCTTACCCCATTGTTTTATCATGGACTTTCGCCAGGTAACGCCTGATTCCATTCAATATTTTATAATAAAATTATGAAATGTATTTTGAAAACATTAATTCGGTAGGTAAGTACGCTTCCGTCTGAAGAGGAAATAAGTATTTGATTACTGAAACTCACTTATTATTGTTAAATTATTATTATTATGATATTCTTAGGTATGGGTACTTTGAGATTAGGTGGCACCTATAACGAGTATTTGACTTTATTGTGAATAACAGAGATTCATAATTTGTAAGTTTACTTGGTCCACGCATGGTCATGTACTGCCCTTGCCCTCTTTTTATTGTTGTAACAGAATCATCTATATATTTAATACGACAATTTGTCTGTCTGTCCGTCCGTCGCGTTTTTCAATTTACATACATTTGCATGAAATATTAAAATATTCTTTTTTTTATTTTTTTCTTTTCTTTTATTTGAGGCGATACAAAGTTCGTCGGGATAACTAGTTGTATTTATTGGCGAATAAAAAGAGTGGTCGTGAGTTTTTCTTGCCAGGTTCTTTCCTCACAGGCTCTACCTATTGCCTTGCGAATCTGGCGGTAAATGTAAATGTAGAAGCATTTTCTTTTTTTGACGTTCATAAGTGTTACTTTGTGACCTACATGAATAAAGATATTTTGTTTTTTTTATTATTTGTTTGCATTGAATAGACTCCGGGACTACTGGACCGAGTTTGAAAATTCTTTCACTAATGTGTTCCCGTGACAATTGGAAACGAAAAAACAAATCACGTAGTTATCAGTTAGATACTAATAATGCCACTAGATGCGGTAAAACAGTTTTGATTAGGTAGGTATTATGTTTGTATTTCAATTGAATTCGTGTTAATTTCCCTAAAGTGCAGTCCTATTTAGATATTAATTAATCCACAATGTATTAACAAACAGAAATATAGCAAATAACTTCGTTTGCAAATATGAATTATCTGGTTAGTATAACAATATTACTATTTCGACTTCATAATTCTCACAATTGTCAGTAGCTAACTAAGTAATTTATATTTCTTTTATACTATAGATATAGAATTATGGATTAGAAGAGGAAATATTTGTATGTTTATTGTACCTCAGCGATAAACTCTGAAACGAATTAACCCATTTGAATACCAAAAAATTCTGATTGTGAAAGAGTTATTCAAAAGGTCGACTTTTAATCACTGCTGAACCACTAGTTTACTTTATAGACAATGAACATATGAATACTTTTATGCCGGTAATGTATTCATAATATTCGTATCATAATATGGGAATGAGAGAATTTTGAAATAGCTTGAGAGAGAAGTATGAGAATATGGATGAAGAAGATGATATTGAAAAGTTATGGGTGTAGTTAAAGGAAGGACTTGTGCAAGTAGCTGTGAAAGTATGTGGTGTCCAAAAGGAAAAAAGGACGTATGGTCAAAAGAATGAGTGTAGAGGCACAAATGGTTGTAGCGGGCAAGAAGAAAGCGTGGCTGGACTGGTTGGCAATCAAAGCCAATCACAGAATGAATAAGGCGACAGATGAGGATGTCTCAATAGCAAAAGAGGAATACAAGAAGCGTAAAAGAGAAGTAAAGAAGGTGATAGCTAAAGAGAAAGAGAATGAAAGGGATGAATTTGATGGGAGGTTATCTGACAACTTCCAGGAAAATGTTAAACTTTTCTGGAAGTCTAAAAGAACAGCCAGGGGCACTATCCAATACTCACAACTGGACAAAGTCAGAAACCACGATGGAAGCTCTCTGTGTGGAAGAAAGTGTTTTCAAGATATGGAAGGAATATTTTGAAAGTCTGTTTGAGAAAGAGGATGCGCAAGCGGAATCTCGTATAAAGGACAAAAATAAAAGTGGGAATGAAGAGGAGAATGAAATAAGTGTGAAAGAGATTATGGATGCACTGAATGGCGTGAAAGCTGGAAAGGCAGCAGGATATGACAGGATCTCGACCGAGATGCTGAAAGCAGGACAAGGCGTAGTATCAAGTCAGCTGTACCGCCTTTTTAACCTTTGTTGGAGAAGCGGTAGTGTACCAGGAGACTGGTGCAAAGCCGTCATTGTGCCGCTGTACAAAGGGAAAGGGTCACAGCGAGACTGCAAAAATACCGCGGGATAAGTCTGCTCAGCGTCGTCGGCAAGTTATATGCAAGGGTTCTGATTACTAGATTGACGAATGACACTGATGACAAAATGTGGGATGTGCAAGCTGGATTTAGGAAAGGAAGAGGATGCATGGATCAGGTCTTCTCTTTGCGCAGCATTGCCGAAAAGTTCCTGGCTAAAAGACAGAAGGTCTACTGCGCTTTTGTAGACTTAGAGAAGGCCTATGATAGAGTGGTGAGGAGCGAAATGTGGTCAGCGCTGTCCATGTATGGAGTAAGCAGCAATCTGATACGAGCACTGCAATCACTTTATGAGGGTTCCAGTGCTTGTGTCCGCATAAACGGGACTTACACGGACTGGTTCGGTATCGAACGAGGCGTCAGGTAGGGCTGTGTAGCGTCACCAATGCTGTTTAACCTATACATGGATAACTGTCTGAAAGATCTGAAAGGGAGTGTGTGTGGTTTAAAAATGGATGAATTGACCATCAAGTGCCTCTTATATGCTGATGACCAGGTAATACTTGCGTCATCGGCGGAGGAGTTGCAGGTGATGGTTGATATTATGAATGAGTCTTTGAAAAGGAAGGAAATGAAAGTGAACGCAAGTAAGACGAAAGTAATGGTATTTGAACGAGACGAAAGCATGTCGAACTGTGCGATTGTTGTGAAGGAGAAAGAGTGGAGCAAGTGAAAGAGTTTGTGTATTTAGAGTCCAAGTTTACAAGGGATGGAAGATGTGACGACGACATTGAAAGAAGAGTTATGGCAGGAAATCAAGTGAATGGGGCTCTGCATAACTTTATGAACAGTCAGAAGATTTCCCGGAGGGCTAGGCTGGCTGTTCATAGAGGAGTGCTGGTCCCTACACTTATGTATGGAAGTGAATGTTGGGTTTGGCAGAAGAAGCATGAAAGTAAAATAAATGCAGTGGAAATGAGAAGTTTGAGAAGTATGACTGGGGTGACATTGGTTGAGAAAGTGAGGAACAGCGAGATACGAGAACTTTGCGGTGTGCTTTATTATGTTCCTTTTCATGAAATTTCTTGTCTAAATCTCATTCAAAACAGCAATCCATCGATTAATAAATATTCGATAAAACGTTCAGTCGAAGTTGCGTTTGGCGAAAAACGGTTCATTCGAAATAGCAATATTCGATCAAACGTTCTGTCGACTTTCCATTCATCGAACATATGACTCTCGAAGTTTAGTTACGGACCCTCATAATATTCGGTGCTTTGGTGTGAAGTTTTTAGTTTCAATGGCACGGCACCCTTTGGCTTAGGCTTGTCCTTCCGTCCGAAGCCAACGGCGGCGGCACCGGCGTAACAGGGGCGTCCGGCAGACTCTAGAGCGATATCGATTAAATAATAATACCGACTTCAAAAAATTCGGTTCTTAATTCGAATGTATTTTTTTATGTTTTTTTTTTTTTTTTTTTTTTTTTTTTTTTTTTATATTTGGTTCGCCAAATTGACGCCGCCCGCCTGGTGGTAAGTCGTGACGACGTCTAGCGATTGTGGGCCACTCTCACAGCACACATTACTATTGAGAGTGGCCCTCAACTTGACGACCTACTGATGTGCCTCTTCACGCTCCGCTTAAAGAACCCAGGATTATATGTGGGAGGAAACACGTGCACAGGCAGGGCGTTCCAGGCCACTATCGTTCGGCAGAGAAACGAACGTTTAAAACGTTCGGTTCTCGCGAACATGCTATCCACTGTGTGGGGGTGGCATCTCTGCCCGGCACGAGTCGTTCGGGATCGGAAGGAAGAGGGTGGGATCAGATTGAAGAGCTCTTCAGAACACTCGCCGTGGTAAATACGGTAGAATGCGGCCAAGGAAGCTATTGTTCGGCGCTGAGCTAGCGGCTCAAGGCTTCCCGTTACCTCCGGACAACCAATAATACGGATAGCCCGTCGCTGCATAGCGTCGAGAGCGTCCAGCAGATACTTCGCGGAGCCGTCCCAGAGGTGAGAGCAGTATTCGACGCAGGGTCTAATCTGCGTCTTGTACAGCAGACACCTCTGGTCCGGTGTAAAGAATCTCTTTACCTTATTCAGTATTCCTAGTTTCCGCGAAGCTAGCCCTATACATCTTTCGATGTAGTTTTTATTATTGAGCTCTCGACGAACGTCTATGCCAAGGATATCAAGGTTGTCCTTCATTGGTAATAATGCATTCTGAAGAGAGGGTAGGGGAAGGAAAGGGGATTTCTTCGCAGTAAATGCACACGCCTGTGTTTTGCGGGCATTGAACTCGACCAGGTTCTCGGTACCCCATTGAGAGATACTGTCGAGGTTACGGTCGAGATCAGCCACGAGTCGTCGTCTCTCCTCCTCAATCTCAGATCGCCCCGCCGTCGGACGAACCGAGTAACTCCCGTGCAGTGTGCTGTCATCTGCATAGCAATGAATGTTCCCGAGGGATAGCATATCATTGATATGCAGAAGAAAGAGAGTTGGTGATAGTACGGACCCCTGCGGTACCCCGGCATTCACTTGCAAGAAGCGAGAAGCCTGGCCATCGCAGAGGACCCGCACTCGGCGCTCGTTTAAAAAGCTGGCAATCCAGCTGCACAGTTGAGGAGGTAGACCATATGCCGGAAGCTTGGAAAGGAGCGAAGCATGCCAGACCCTATCGAAGGCTTTGGCGATGTCCAGGCTAATAGCCAAGGACTCGCCGTGCCTTTCCATAGCCCCACCCCAGACATGCGTTACGAATGCCAGAAGATCACCCGTTGATCGCTTTGGCCTGAAGCCGTATTGTCGATCATTGATTAGCGAGTGATCCTCTAGGAATTGCATGAGCTGCTTATTTATAAGGAGCTCAAGCACCTTGCAAATAACTGAGGTGACAGCTATGGGTCGATAGTTGCCTGGATCGGACCGATCCCCTTTCTTGGGGATCGGTTGTACGTTCGCCTCCTTCCAGACCTCCGGCACGAGCCCTGAAGAGTATGACAGGCGGTACAGACGCGTTAATACTGGAGACAACTCAGCTGCACATTTTCGTAGCACCACCGCCGGAATGCCGTCAGGGCCACTGGCTTTCCGCGTGTCGAGTGACCGCAGCACTGCCCGTACATCACATTGCCTGATAACAATATCAGGCATTGTGTGGCCACAGTTGGCGATGGCGGGGGGCTGCAGGCCACGGTCGTCGACCCGGGAATTAGCCGCAAAGAGGTCTGCGAGCATATCCGCTTTCTCTTGGGCTTTGTGAGCCAGTGTTCCATCTGGGTAACGCAGCGGTGGCAGCGAGGGCTGACAAAAGTTAGATTGCACGGCTTTGGCCAGTTGCCAGAATCCACGGCTGCCCGTGGGATGGGAAGTGAGCTCCTGACCAAGCCGCGCGACGCGCTGGGCATCCGCTCTCTTAAAGGCCCTCTTACTCGACTTTGTGGCCCGGTTGTACGCTGCTTTGAGGTGGCCCACGTTTGGGTCGCGCACAGCCCGGGCCCTGATCCAGGCGCGATATGCCGACTGTTTTTGTCGAACAGCTTTGGCACAATCTCGCCCGAACCAGGGACGGGCTCTGCGGATACTGGCGACATCAGTGAAAGGGATGTAATAATCCATCCCTAAACTGATCTCGCCAGCAATAGCAGAAGCACTATCCGAAGGAGCCTTTCCTACAAAGCAGCGCTGGCTCCAGGGGACGGACGCAAAATAATCGCGTAGACCGTCCCAATCCGCTGACGAGTAGTGCCATAGTCGTCGTGACGTTTGCACAGGACGTGCAGGAGGTGACACCTTCATGCCAGCGTGAACAACACAGTGGTCGGAACTACCCAGTGGGGCTCCTACCGAAACACTGTACTGGGCTGGGCGACTCGTCAGCAGTAGATCCAGCAGAGCGGGCGCGTGATCTGACCTGTCTGGTATCCGGGTGATCCCGCATACCATCTGGGTCAGACCGTGGGAGAGAGCGAACGCATGGGCGGCTCTACCCGCATGATCAGTCTTGAGGGACCCCAGCCATTCAATGTGATGGCCATTGAAGTCCCCCAGAAACACTAGGTCAGCGTTCGGGAACCGCACCTGCGCTTCATCAGCCGTCTCGCTGAGGTACTGGAAGAGCTTTGTTGTCTCAGAATCCCCTGTGTGGGATCGGTAGACGCACACGTAGATCTGGCTCATAGAGCCATGGTCTACGTGCAGCCAAAGGACGGAATTGGAGGGGTTCTCTAGGCAGCGCAACCGGCGGCAGCAAACATCCGCCCTAACGAACACGCACACCCCGGCTTTGTCTCGAAATTGTTCCTCGATGACATAGCCGGGGTAACACAGGTAAGACGTGTCGTCAGGGCGGCGTATTTGTGTCTCCGTGAGGAACATCACAGCGGGCCGTGCCGTCTCAAGGTGGTGGTGGACGGTATCGAGGTTCGCATGGAGTCCACGGACGTTAGTGAACTCCACCTCGAAATGTGAAGTTGTGGGGTTTCCTAGGGCCGCTGTGTAACGTTTATTTCTTTTTTGTTGCACTGCCATTGTAGATTTTGAAGAAGAAGCGTGAAGACAGGGCGACATTTGGTGCAGCAGTAAGTGACAAAGCGCAGGGGCTAGCTTTGTCTAGAACCGTGTGGTTAGGTCGGAGCCGACCCGCCGGACGGAAGGGCTCCCAAACCCCCCTGATGCAAGGCCGCCGCTACCCCACACCGGTTACCACCCGGAGCGGCGATCCCACATCAGGATTATGCGCAACATGTGGGGCAGCCTCCTGGGGTGGTTGGCCCCAGGCGGGCCCCATGACTGTGTTGCGGGCGGCCGCGGCAACGCCGTTGCTAAGGGTCTCCCTGGCCGGCGAATCGACCCACACCACCCACACTAGACTCCGTTTCGCCCCCACTGGTCCCATGCCTGCTGCACCATACATCGCCCCGGGCCCGGCGGTGCAGCTGCTGAACCCCTAACGCAACCCAGCCTGGGCTGGGTTACTTGGGGGGCTTTAGCACAGCTGCACGGTGGTACCCCCCCGGACCAACACTGTTGTACCACCTGGTACCCACGTAGGGGCCGAAGCCACTCCATAGGTACCGTAAATTAACGAGCCTCGTCCGTTTATCAGCAGGTGCGCCACTAGCAGGTGAGGTCGCTGGGGCCCTATAGATGTTGGTAGAGCCCCTTTGCACCCAATGTATTATGTTTTTCTTACCTCATATGTTTCGACTGAGTGAACCGATTCTGATGATTCTTTATTTTTTTAACCGATGGTTCTTTCCGTCCGCATCCATTTCATTTTAGCCCAGTTCAGACAATGTCATCAACTAGAAAAACATTGAAGACGGTTTTTTGCAAAACATTGCCTATTATTAAGAAACTCCATAATACAATATTGTATGGCATTAGACTTCTAATAGATTCACTTGTACCTCAGGTCTCTTACAGTTTATTGTACATAGTTTTGACTTGGTAATTTTATGTGCCTACGTGACAATGCAGTCCCAGTGGTAACACGGTGCTTTCATTAAAGTTCATGTAGTTAACATGATTTATGTTCCTGAAGTTTCAAAAACTTTCGAGCAAGGTGAGCACGAGCACATGATGTTTCAGCCTTGCTCATCTTGATACAATGCTCGACTTTCGGTGAAGTTGGTTAGCTTGTCTAGTTTTTAATTTTCCCCTTCGCATAAAATAGGCATATTATTAAACGCCCACATTGCGCGAGTAAAACTTTCCCACGGCTAGTAAGGTTATGACACCTTACAGAAAGCTTTTAGAACGGCCAGAGCCTCAATCGTTATTGGAAGGTGACATTACTTAAATTATACAACCTATTCATGTACTTAACTAAGAAAGAAATTATAAATAGATCACAAAAACTGATGTCATCAGCAGGACTCGAACCTACGGCCTTTCCCTAACAGGGGGAATGCTCTGACCACTGAGCTACGATGACCAATACCGACAACATCGAATTTTTGCTTCATATCATATTCATAATTTCTAGATCGCGCTATTAAGGTTAGCCTTGGTTCCACGTGGTTTTTGTGGTCTATTTATAATTTCTTTCTTAATAATTGAATAATAGTTTAAGCAAACTCATTGCTTTGAAATACAAAAATATATCTATTCAAGTAACTTTCAAAAAAGAAAGAACCTTACCTTCTATCTTCTTCTATCATGCGCTTTTTCACCAGCGCGCAGCGAGCGGATCTCGTGCGCATAGCGTGTGGATGTCAACGTCAAATCAGTTCGCGACTAGCTCATTACCATAGCAACCGGAGTGCGGGCTGCCCGCGCGATATGAAACGCATTTCATTGACATTGACATCCACACGCATTGCGGACGAGATCCGCACGCTGGTTAAAAAAACTCTTGACAGGAAAAGGCTCTGAATCTTGATGCACTATAGATTATCTACAAGATTCTTGGTTTTAATAAATGCCTTTTTTAATCATAATAATTAGGACAGATTTGAAGTCTGAACCGGAATTATGACTATCTACCTATAATATAAATTAATTACATACAAATATTTGTTTCGGAGTTTGGGTGTTTTCTATGTAATATTATGTATGTATTTAGAAATATAGAGTATGTTTATCAGTTGTCTATATCCCATAACACAAGCTTATAGCTTAGTTTGGCCTAGATGACGTTGTGTGAGGACGTCCAAAGTATTTATTATTTATTATTAATATTAAGTAGATGTAGTTAGGGTTAAATATTTATCTTACTCGTGAATTATGCAATATTTGCACTAAGTTTCTTAAACTTCCTAGTCTTAGAACAAAAGTTGCGAGTCTGTAAATTTAAACTTACGCTAGAAGTTATTTTGCTCTAAAGACCAGGGGTAGCCTCATTAGTATGCAGCTCACCATGTAGACGTGTGTCATAAAATAGAATATGGTCACTATGAAATTCTACGTTGAAAACTTGGGAGATAGAAGCATTTTCATATATTTAAACTTCAAGCTTGACCAGTTATATACACAAAAACCTTCCTCGAGAACCACTCTATTCATTGGTGAAAACCGCATCAAAATCCGTTGCTTAGTTTTAAAGATCAAAGCATACATACAAAATGGGTGACTTTGTGTTATAATATGTAGTAATAAAAAATGCAAAGGTAGGACTTTTTAACTGTTTTTTCCTGTTACCAATAATTAGATAAGTACATCACAATTAAATTGCTGTGTGGAGATCAAATTTATTTGGTATTGGCGAAGCATAAAATACATTTCATAAGACATTGATTGACTTGAATTGTATTATTATTTTAGACATCCTGAAATTGTTGTTAGAATAGGTAAGGAGGTAATTGATGACTGTGTAGACATACTTAAAGAAATAGAGAAGAAAAATATTTCAAGGATTTAAATGAATAAGGATTCTTAAAATAAGACCAATGATAATACATATGGCATAGACAGACATACTAATCCTTATTAGAAAGTATACATTGTAAGACATTTGAATTAACGGAAAATTTGAACCTAAATACAATAATCTTATCAATTGGATAAATTTAAATTAGATGCCAAAAGGCCTGGGATTTAATTTCACTAGAAGTCAGGATGTGTAAATGTTACACTTCAAACAAGTGTCGTTTGGGATGTAGTGAGATTGCTCACAATGACCAAGAGACGTTAACCGTACCTTACATGTGCGGTGAAGTCGTTAACCATTAATTATGAGATCATCTTAGGTACTATTACGAGTCCAAGGTATATATTTTGAAGACAGAAACGTTATGAGAATGGGTTTTTGACAATTTTTGTTGGCAATACTAAACTACTTTACGTTATTAGCACATTCATAATACCTAATAATATATTGTAGAAATTTTAGAGAACCAGGTGATCCCTGCTGCTTCGTTTGCGTGGATTTAGCGTATAACCATAACTTTTGCCTGCCACCCGATTTTGATAACACAAAGTATAATTATGTTGCACAAAATTCTAACAGCAAGGACAGATGTTATATCAAATATAAATAAACAGAATCTCAGCAATCCAAGCCACAGGGAAAACAGATGCGTTTATTACACTCATCTATCTGTGAAAACAGCCAGAAAGTCCGTTAAAACAGACCGACAGACAGACAAGAATGAAAAAAAAAAACGATATTTGTAATATTTTTATTGGTATACATTTTTTTAGTAGTTACAAAATGTTGGTACAAACCAATGATATTAGGTAAATATTTAAAAAAATCATAGGTAGCACAGACACAATATTTTTTACTATTTATTGTACATACTTATATCTCTAGATGTACGTAATAGTACTAGATCCCGCTGCAAAATAGTGCACTCACTCATCGAGTATTTGCTACAAACTAAATTTTTACTCATATTTATGATTAGGAGAATATATACCTACCAGGTTGCCTATAAAAATATGGCCGCTAGTACTCGTAATTTTAATTAAATTATTGTTAATTGATTTTTTGGACAAAATTTCTTTCACTTGTTTTTTAAATAAAATATCGTCCACTTCACGGTAATATACAGGGTTATTTGTAATTAACTAGCATCCTCGCAGGGGTAGATATCTGACATCATAAGTAACAACGTTTGTTCTCCGACTTTTTATAATTCGTTAAATTTTACTTTCATACAAAAATGAATATTAATTTAGTTTCGCGTCTGACATTTATTAACTCTATGCCGCAGTTTACGCGCACCGTAAAAATTAGGTAAACAAACACGTATCATCAATTCATGCAATGTACAGATAAGGACGGGGCGCAGGGCGGCGGGCGCAGCCTTTGACCTTGACCCATTTCGCTCGCCAGATGCTTGCTTCGAGTGATGATAATGTGGCGGAAGCCTGCCGCCAAAATGCAGTAAGGTTTCCAAATCTACCTACACTGAGCCGGGCAACGATGTTATCTGCCACACAACGATTACGGACAGTTCCAGCCCACGTTCAGTGATAGTGGTCGTCCACCGAGGCACTCAGTACGGGAACAAGAAAGGATACCTGGAGTTATTTGAGGATAATCCCGCCGCAAGTACCAATGACGCCGCGCTACGGTTTAATGTATCGCAGTTCTTCGCGTGGAATGTCATTCACAACGAAGGCAAATATCCATTCCATCTTCATCGTGTCCAGGAACTCACTGACCAAGCGCGCGCGAACGTGCGTGCGTCGACCTTTAGTTTATGAATGAAACATAAACTTAACAGTGTCGCGTTATAACAATAAACACTTGAAAACTCATTATTAAGTAATGTATTCAGTTTTATTAAAAGTCGTAGAACAAACGTTGTTACTTATGATGTCTGCTACCTATCCCTGGGAGGATGCTAGTTAATTACAAATAACCCTGTATACGTAGGTCACACTATAAGTGTTGCGTAACATAAAAAAACAACCTATTAAAACCAAAATATTATGTTTATTGCTTTTCAAAATACTCTCCTTTACATTTTAAAAATTTTTTCATGCGATCGAACCATTTTTTTTAAACAGGAGGACCACAGATCTGAAGGCATGTTTTCTACGTGCTGATTGAACGCTATCACTGCCTCTTCGGAGTTGGTAAAAGTGAAACCTCTCATCAAATCTTTGATTTTGGGGAAAATACAGAAATCAAAGGATGCTAGGTCGGGGCTACGCGCAGGATGGGTGACGAGTTGTACTTTTTCGAAAACTAAAAATCACTTTGTTTTGTTGGCCGTGTGTGAAGAAACGTTGTCATGATGTAGGAGAACGCGGCTTTTGGGTCGATTTCGCGAACTTTTTCCAACACCCTGGATAAATAAATGGTAGAATACCACTCGGCATTAACACTCTTTTGATCTTCAAGTGGAATTGTACAGATGGAACCCGTAGCTGAGAAAAAATACGCGGTGATTTTTTACAAACGTTTCTCACCTGCCTCACTTTTTTTGGCTTGTTCTCATTTTCAAACAACCATTCACAAGATTGCTGTTTTTTTTCGGGTTCAAAACAATAAATCCACGTTTCGTCTCCTGTGACAATGTCATAAACAGCATTAGAATGTCCGTGGTCGTACTTCAGTAGCATCTGTGAGCACCATTCCACGCGAGCCCGCTTTTGCTCCGCTGTCAGTTCATGAGGGATCCAACGACAACAAAGTTTCCGAACTTTCAATTCTTCGTGTAAAATTTTCTGGATTTGACTCATACCAATCCCCAATAGTCCTCGAATTGTCTCATAGGTAATCCGCGGGTTTTCTTCAGTTAACCGCTTAACAGTAGCCACATTATTTTCGTTGACGGTAGTTGAAGGCCGCCCTTTACGAAATTCGTCATGTAAAGAAACTCGACCTCTCTCAAATTCAGTCACACATACAGTCTTGCGGAGAGAGAGAACTTTTAAAATCATAAAAAATCATCGCTCTAAAATCTTTTCGACTTAATTCCATTTTCGTTGCATACGTAGAACTTTGATGTGTGATAAAAAACAATTGACAAATGATTTCCCGCCAATTGTTTTTTTTTATTACTAAGAAGGTTGCAACGTTTAAAAAAATATAACATTCGAAATTCAAATAGTTCCGATTAGCTAGAAGTGCTAAACTTTTAGTGTACCCCATGTATAAAGACGGAAAAATCACGGTTGCCGTTGCGCACTTGACCGCACCTCTTCGCAGCCAGGTGTAAACAGGTATGATTTTGATGCATTTATACGTTCATAACGTACATTTATTATTTATATATCAAATTAAAGCTATTGTTTTTCTATTTATTATGATATACGGTTGCTTAATTAAATCTTACCGCAAATAAGGGTTGCTGGCTGTTAAACCGATACCGGCTGTTAACCGGTAGTCATGGATTTTCGCCTGGTAACGCCTGTTTCCAACCAATATTTAATAACTGTACGTTATGAACGTATAAATGCATCAAAATCATACCTGTTTACACCTGGCTGCGAAGAGGTGCGGTCAAGTGCGCAACATCAACCGTGATTTTTCAGTCTTTATGTATATTGCCGTGAAGTGGACGATATTTTATTTAAAAAACAAGTGAAAGAAATTTTGTCCCACAAATCAATTAACAATAATTTAATTAAAAATACTAGCGGCCACATTTTTATTAGCAACCTGGTAGGTATATATTCTCCTAATCATAAATATGAGTAAAAATTTGGTTTGTAGCAAATAATCGATGAGTGTACTTTTCTGCAGCGGGATCTTAGACTATAAAAAGTATTGCATCAAAAAATAGCACTGCCATGAAGCCAGTACTTCCAAATTATAGCACAAATTATCACATAAAATATTATAGACTTTGTCGAACATGTTGCTCTCAATAAAATTATTTAACCGGTACTTTTATATGCCAGTATGAATTGAATTTCCAACTGTTACAATTACGTGAGTGGTGCTTCAATTTAACTTCATGAACTTAGCACGATTTATGTTTGCGAAGTTTCAAAGAGTTTCTCTCGTTCATTGATGTGAGGTGAGGTGAGTAGGTGCATATAAGACGATGCCACGGTACAACAGCTCTGCTGTACCGTGTTCGTCGTCAGCTATTCGACTGTGTCAATTTGTTTCTGACTTTAAGATCTATTTTATTAGAATGTTCGGGTCTCCTTCAGTTTCAATAGTGGATGTTGTTTTACGTCTTTTTTATATAAGGCACCTAAGTAATTGGTTACAAACTTCATATCGTCACAAAATATTAAGCTGATGTTTGGATAGCCGTCTTTCAGATGCATGAAACTGTCGATAATGATAGAAATAAATCAGAAATGTTATTAGTCGCCGAAGTGAAGGCATTTTATGCAACTGGAAAATTACGCTTAGTTGCTGATGATGTATTATATAAATTTAGAAACAATTACAAGTTAGTGAATGGTTAAAATTGTTCTACTGAGATCCACTACTAGTAACAGCTAAGAATCAAATCCGAGTGGATAGAATTCGTAGCAGTAGGTAGAAATAGCAAAAATTGTTATTTCTGCTTAGTAGCAAAAGATTGCTACTAAGCAAAATAACAATTTGTTGGTAACCAGTTATTGCAAAATATATATATCTACCTACTGCCAAAGCTTTCGATACAAAACAATGGATTTAATTAAATGTATTCACTCTGAACCGTGCCATTGTATTAATGACTACCATTTGCGGTAAAGTAGTTGTGTGATGCCGGATATGATTGGATTTCAAATGAGCTCATACCGCTTTGCAGCCTACAGTTAAACAGTCATTTTCCTAAAGTGCACTTCAACTGGGATACTTATTAATACACAATGTACTAACGGAAATGCAATTACAAATAAAACTACCTATTAACTAAACTATCAAATACAAGTCAATTTATTGAATAAGTTACCTGTGCCTCTAATCTATGGTTAGCGTATGTTTTGAGTTTCGTTACTTTCTACATATTAGTATGTTTAGAAGTTTTGTTTCATTGCCGCATATTTTAGAAATTCAGCTTTATTTATACAATGTAAGAACACAAGAGCAAATAGTAATTAAACGTTATATTTTGATCATTGAACAAACCTCAAAGACTACTTCGGTGGCACAATGGTACTATGTACGGACTACCACGCTCGAGGTCTCGGGTTCGATTCCCGGGTCTGGTGGATAACGTATAATTCTCTTTAGAATTTTACCCAGATAATTATCCCAGAGTCTGGAACCTGTGCCCGGTAAATGGCAATAGGCTCGCCCCCTATTACATGGGACCTAACATAGCTGGCGAGATGTGGGTGTATTTGCACACCTCTGCCTACCCCTTCGGGGAAAAAGGTGTGATTCTATGTATGTATATATGAACAAAGTCGTAATACTCGCTATTTTTTTTCAAAATCCGTATATCTTAGTTACAGTGTATTGGATTCACACGGTACTACGTTGAAGAAGATACTTATCTATGTGTGTATCTAGACAGTTTCCATTTCATTTGAAAAAGGATACGGTGATACGTCTTTAGAATACGTCGTGTCAATGAAGTGAGATGTTAAGAGAGAATAGGCCGTTCACACATTGAGGTGTAGAAGGGAAACCGACAGCCTTTAACAATTTGTATACCTATTTTTTTTGTTATTTTTTTTTTTTAATTCCGCCTTGGGCTTGGCCTCTCTAACGTCCGTTGCCGGGCGTCTCTGGTTACTAGCAGAGGGTATGTCCAGTGGCGCCCGGCGGTCACCTACTTGAGATTTTAGCTATACAGAACTATGTTAGGGATTGGGGATAACGTCTGTAAAATCACGTTCGATGGAAGTTCTAATTGAAATAATATTCATTTACTTAAATAAAAATTTTTTTTGGTCATTCTCACATGACGTTATGTAAATAGTTATGTAAAAATACAGTTAAAAAATTAACAGTGTATTAGCTTAATTTGGGCTAGCCCAAATTAAGCTAATACACTGTTAATTTTTTTTACATAATTCTTGGGCAACTTTCGTTGCCCTAACCTTTCTGTATTTTTACATAACTATTTACATGACTATTACATAAATTTACATGACAATTACATAAATTTTATGTAAAACTTCATGAAAATTGGCGATTTTAAGGAAAATATGTAAAATTCACGAAAATTACGTAAAATTTCATATTTTTCCGTAAGTTTCCCAGATTTTAAGGGAATTTTTGTGATTCACACAAATCATTTGTTTCGACCCGGAATCGAACCTGGGACCTTAGGGACGGCAGTCGCATGCTCGTACCACTGCGCCACAGAGGCAAATATAACTAATAGACTTTACACTTGAAGCTGTATCAACACAATAATATTTAGCTAATTTCAAATTTCAGACCGTCCGCGTCACTTTGGTAGCGATAAATGCATTTTGAAAGCAATATCTATATTTGGAAAACAAGGTATGGCGGAGGAATGGAGAATGACAGAGTAGGTTGAATAGCGCTTTGAGATCTTGGCTTCCACCTAATTCTTAACCTCTATACAACCTTTTTTAGAGTTCCGTACCCAAAGGTTAAAACGGAAACCCTATTCCTGAGACTTTGCTCATGAACCGTGATAGTAGACAACCGAAATTTTCAAAGATTATGTATTTCTGTTGCCTCTTTAACAACAAGTACTAAAAAACAGAATATAATAAATATTTAAGTGGGCTCCCATACAACAAACGTGATATTTTTTGCCCTTTTGGTAGGTTTAGGTGCTGTTATTTATTCATCTTGACGACCATTGCTAGGCTTCTGTCCAGGGCGCCGGGGCCCGGCGACCCTGTATACGCCCTAAATTACTCTAAATTACAAGAAAACAATAGAATCAAATAAATACTTTCACAAATTAAATACAAGTAATTAACAGACATAAATTTAGCAAGTAACAAAAGGAAAATAATGTAAACACATGTGTAGCTTAATAACCGTATGTAGTATAATAATGGGTGTGAATTTGTGTTTCATGTTGGCAAACATGAAACACAAATTCACACCCATTACTATACTACTGAGTATGTATAGTACGTTGACTCAACGAGTATAAAATTACGTAACAATTTTATGTGCCCACCTTCAGCGATGCAGTCCCAGCAGTAACAATTACGAGGGTGGTGCTTTCATTAAACTTCATAAACTTAGCACGATTTATGTTCGTGAAGTCTCGGGAGTTTCTCTTCTGTAATAATGTCACACAATGTTTCACGTGCTTGATTGTCGTTAGCATGTCACCGGTTACGATTAAGTTTTGAGTTTAAAATCTAATTTCGTAATAAATAATTAGGTACATACTACCATTGAATTTATTTCTGAAACATTAGAAACCTTCATAATTTTTTTTCTAAGTTAACGAATTTGACAATTTTATGTAGCAATTGAGCTTCTATCCACAACTTGAGAAGTAACGTTACGACCAAAACGGTCAAAATCAAGTTTACAACTTGGTATTTTTGCAGCAGTAAAGAAAAAAACTAGTAAATCTAATTACCGTCTAAAGAGTAGGAGAGCAAATAAAAATATTTTTAACAAGAATCTGACCATATTCCGAAAATATTTTTTGGCAAATTCCAAATTCCATACAAATTAAAATCGTGTCCCATTGAAACCTGATAACTCTTAGAAGAGAAACAGCAATTAGCGAACGGGGCCTCTAAAATAAAAGCCCTTTTTTGCGGACACTGTAAATCTTCTTTGTTTTACGCTCTTATCCAACATTTTTCGAGGGTGTACCCTAACATAAATAAATGCATTGTTTTCAGTTATTCCAGCGGTTATCCTCGACATTGTTTCTGGGAAGTTGAAAATATTTCACAATGGTACATTTCTTATCATGGGTATGCGTTGGATAAACACATAATTAAAATACAAAAATCACAACACGACCTTTGTACGATTATTCACCAAATAGTATTTTTTCTGCATTCATCCGAAAAGCATTGCGAATCAAAGCTCGCGAATGTCACTCCCGCTTTTTAGCGTTCCGTAGTATAAGTCACAGAACCCTTATAGTTTCGTCATGCCGTCAGTCTATCCTCGGATTATCCTTCCAAACAGTTAGTGCTAAAAACATGAAACTTTGCATTGATGTAAATATTTCCTACGCCGTCAAAGTGCTAAAATAAAATTATTTTTTTCATACGTTAAGTGAGGATGATATGATTTTTTTCTTACTTTTATTCCATCGTGTGGGATATCATTTGATAGCTCTTTTAAAAACATTAAGAGATTGCTAATTTTTTAATTTAATTATCCGTTTGCGAGATAAAGAGCTTTGAATAGCATATTTTTGCGAAAACAGAGCGTCCCCCCCCTCTAAAACTCTAAACAGCTGTCGTCAAGAACCTGAAAAACTTCAGTATCCATATAATGAACTTTAAAGTAAAACTATAACGGGTATAACTCTGTTAGTTCAGGAGTTATAGGCAATTTAATGTGTAACTAAGGAACCCTATCTTGTGCGTGGCTCGACACGCACCTGCCCGGTTTTTTTTTGGATAGAATTCTATTAAATTCACTAGATCAACTCGTCAGTAATGTCCAAACTAATAGGAACCTACTAAAGATTGAACACATGTATTACGTAACATGCATCCATCCAAGAGCAAAGTAAATGAGAAAATCAATACTAGAAATGAAAAATATACAAATCTAATAAATCATTTTGAAAAATGAGCATGCGGTATGCAAATTAATAAAAAATGTATTTAGAGGCTACCTACCGGGATAAGAGGCACTCGATTAAAAGTCGTAAGACAGTGGGAAAAGGGTTCTCTACGAAATGAAGGGCTCTCCAACAACCTTTCGTACTGATGCACACAAATAGGAAAGGCCTAATCAAAATTTAAATACGGTCCATTTAGCTGTAATGTTACGTAATGAAAATATCTAAAATATTTTTCTGTATTGGAGATTTTATTATGCTCAAGAAGCCCCTTATTAAGCCGGACCGGATTATACAACTCTCAAGTTTTGTATCTTTTTACGAACAATTAAGAGATGTAAATTGGTCATAAATAGATTGTTTAAGAATTATTTCGGCAGGATAAATTAAAGGCTAGAACAAAAAAGAACTGCCAAGACCAATTACGCACGCAGAATGGAATCGTCACCATTCCAATAATGCCGTAATAAATACCTTTCGGTTAAAAAAATATCAAATATAAAATTCTGTCCATATTTTACGTATAAACGTACCAAAACTTGTGGCAAAGAGTCTCAACAACCTACAAGAGAAAGAAAGAAAAGACAAATATAGTGCTTTCATAGAATCCGAGGTGTCATTTCCTTTTGAATAGTTCGTTATATCTGCGCCGGGCAAGTGCACTGTATAAAAGTCTCAGGTTATTACGAGCTGTATCTACAATCTTTCCCCGTCACTGTGGGGTCGACCGAGTTATAAAACCGACTCTAAATCTTACCCCTATTGACAAATGATGAGCTCGTTACCCTGTATCGGTTTTCATGGCTATAACATTTTATATATTTCCTTCCATCCCTTTGATGTAAGGATCATAAAATATAATAAAAAAGTTTCCTTCTCAGGATGCGTAAAGATTGAATATCGCCCTTTGTTAATGTTGTAATGTACTTGTTGTCCATGAATAATGCTAGCATGAAAAAATATTTGACTATATATCATAATAGATATTTTTGTATTAAATAAATACATAAAATCACACCTGTGTCTCCGAAAAGGTCGGCAGAAGCAAATTATCCGCTACCTTATTTATATTGTGTTTATATAAGAATACTAGTTATCTCAAATACTACTAACTCTGTATATAGCTATCCGTTAACCCCTCGAGCTAAGTTAGACGTGCTTGTGGTAAGAAGTAGATTTACGTCATTGGTGCAGGGGAATTATTAAAAAGTAAACTGAAGAAGTACCTGTTATCGACTATCAATGTACCTATCTAATGTGTGTTTGTAATAGTATGTAAACCATTGAGTGTTAGAGTCAATGGACTTTTATTTTTTTTAATTTCGCGGCCCAAGGTCGCTGCCCCTCTAACGTCCGTTGCCGGTCGTCTCTGGTTACAAGTAGAACGTATTTCCAGTGGCGCCCGGCGGACTTTGACCACCTCTGTGGTCTCTGCGGGGGTTTGGTCGGGATGAGAATCCCGCGTCGTTGGGGTAGGGTTTTATCCTGCGTCAGTGAGTGAATCTGGTTGCGTGCTTTAGGGCAAAGGCCCCGCAGCGCGCAACCCTTTTAGCCTGCTTCTGTAAGGATGGCGGGTGGCGATCTCGCCGTCCTCAGGCCGCGATCATGGAGGTCGATGGTCTTGGGCGTAGATGAGTCTGCGGCGCCCTCGCCGCTGACTACGGAATTCGGCGGAGAGGGTACGCTCCCTCTCCCTCTCGGCCGCCTCCTTCGCGAGCATGACTTGCTCGCAGAAGGACACGGCCGTGTTCCACCTACTCCCGCTGGAGACCATGGCTTGAAGCATGGTCTCCATTGAGAGGGTATCCACGCCCAAACCCACTACGAGGTCCTGGCGCTGACTCGCCCACGCTGAGCACTCCACCAACGTGTGGAGTGCGGTGTCGTCAATCGGAAACCTCGCAGTGTTGACACCTGGGTGTGACCTCACGATAGATGCGAAAAAGATAGCTACCGAAGCATCCATGCCCGGTAACGATCTGCGTCGCACTTCATGGTCAGGTCACCATGCTGCCTCTGCAGCCAATCGTCCATGATCGGTCTCACCGCCGCGATGATGGTGGTACCCCACTTGGGTTGCTCAAGTCGCACCCTCTATGACTCCATGAGATCCTGGCGGAGTTGGGACCGCTGGTCCTCGATATCTCGAGACGCAGGCCTGTGGTCCCGCTCCAGCGCTATTGTTCCAATGGCGCAAGGGCTCTCGCTTCTAGGTCCATGGAGGGGTCCCGGCTAGGAGACATGCAGCCTCTTCGGAGATTGTGTTGTGCCTCCGTATGGTTTTGACAGCCAAGGTTTGAAGTGGTCTGTTTAACAGAGTCACGTTCACCTTGACCGCCAACCTATCCGCCCATACCGGAGCCCTGTAATAAACTAGATATAAGTAAATATGTAAGAATAATAATAAATAAATATTTAAAATCTCACGCGGTCGTGAAAACGCAGAACCAACCCTTCAGTAGTAAGTACGCAACTGCTTTATCTCTCAATACAAATTGCAGGTGCAGCATAATAAGTGGACCTGATTTTATAGTAAAATACTCTTTTATAAATCAATGTTCAGTAACTACTATACACTGAATAGTTTATCAAGAGAGAGAAAAGCAATAGTATTCATGTTCAATATCTTCATGATGTATGATAGAAATATCACACAGTACCTACATGTCGAGGACATCGCTATCAAATTCACTTCAAAGGACAGAGCAAAAGGATCAACTCGATTGGAAATAATTTTATATGGGATAGGAGGAAACACGATGTGTCATGATCTTATCTGTGAAGATGCCGATTTCAGTTTTGACAGTCACGGAAACTCGTCTCTTTTCTACATTATAATAAACTTGTATAGTTTATTTGTTCGGGTATCATGAAAAACTAGTTAGACTGATATTGCAAAGTTTCAATGCGGAGTTAAATAGTGACCCTATAGTGATATTAGGCTAACATGGCACTATTGAGGTTTCCTGTGCCCATCAATTCGGGAAAATATGCAGTCAGCGGCAGCATGTATTGTGTGTAGATCATATTAAGACCAACACGATAAAGGGTACTTATAAGGGATCGTATGCAAAATAGCTTTCTTGAAATCGGGAGTAATGTTCCATATGACCGGAGCCGAAGATCAAGGCGAGTATAAAATCTAAAGAAATCTGATAGCCCATATTTCTAAATATTGATAGGTTCCTACCACGTGCGTCTGTTGTAGATGGTGCGTATAATGTAGAACACTGTAAATTATAGCGCCTATAAGTATATTATATATGATCTACAGTTTTGTCCTAAATTTATTTGTATAGAATTCACCGTTTACCAGAAAAATCGAAAAACCGAGAAAGATAACCTCTGACTTCGAATGGCATTTTTAATGATTTTTTAGCACAAGTCGGATCGATGGAGACTTTGATATTTGTTTAACAATGGTGTACTTAAGGCCTCCACAAATCACCGCTATGCGAATTTATGAAAGCTTACCATTGTTTTTTTATTTATTACCATTCGGGGCTAATTACCATGAAGATCAATTATAATAGCTAAAGAAAAGAACTGGTTTTTAAGAACCATAAATTGCAGAAAAAAAACAATTAAAACTAAACAATTTAAATTTGACACTGAAAATAAAAAATTAGAAATCTTACATTATTTTCGACGAAATCAAAATTCTAATGGATCTAAAAAAACCTATAAAAAGTATTAGAATAAGTAGATAAAAACCCTTACAAAAATGGATAGTTTCTGCGTAAGTCCTGCTTTTTCTTCGACAAGTCCTGACTGTTTTGAGCCGGTGCGTATATGCTGTGTCAGGGAAGAGAAACCGGAGCCGGTGTATTACTGCTGTGAAAAGAAATCGCACCCAAAGGTAGTCTACTGTTGTGATAATAAGGAGGTCGTGTATAGTTGTAAGAAGCAACAATTGGGACACAATAGTGAAATAAAACCTACAAAAGTACATTATTGCTGTGAAAAGGAAGCTCCAAAAGTAGTCTACTGCTGCGAAAAAGTGCCAGAACCCCCACGATGCTGTTCATCAAAGAAATGTTGTGAACCCTGTACCCCAGTGAAGACGAAATACATTATGCCCTGCTACAGATATGAGGACGGACGAATAGTAAGTTGATTTAATAAAATATCTTATTCTTCTGAAAAGTTGCCAAATTATGTATTTAGAAGCAACTTTAAATAATATATTATTTGGTTAACGTGTCCAATATTGTCATAATACTACTACGTATAGCTTTACTCCTACGTATAGCTTTTAAATATTGGATCAATATGTTTCGAAACAAAACCTATCGGGATTATTCAGATTACCTGCTACAGTGGCAAGCTAACTGTGGCTCTTTGTGATTGGCGTGAATCGAATGGTTTTGTTGTTAGTTTCAGGAACAGTATGTTCCGACACGCCACGGTTCACTTCCCAGAACAGCGTACAGTCGAAACGGATTGCAGGATCAAATTCATGGTTATCGAGGTGCTATACGGTACTTGTGTGCAGGTTGCCACCCTGTGCACGGCAATTGTGTTCACGCTATTGTAGAACCACTACACACTGTATATAATAAAGTAACAAAAGAAGTACTTCCCATAAAAAAAAGAAAAGATAAGAAAAATGTCTGCTGAAGATTATTTCTTAAAAATATCTAGTTTCTGAAATGTGAACTAACACAAGTGCCTGGCAGGTCAAAGTGTTGCCGTCTTCGGCGATAAAACGTAATGGAATTCAAGATCAACAGTGTTTAGAATGTGGTGCCATATCCTATATTCGGAAAAGTTGGCCAGACGCTATTTGGAGCTATCAACCTTTTGCTATACCTGTCAAACCTAACAAGAAAATAGCAGCTGTAATTAAGAAATGCTGATTCTGGTGCGTAAATCAATATGCCTTGTTAAAACCGTTGACGCTGTAGTGAAGCACCAATATCATAATAATTATATAAAATTATTGTGTGGACACATACGGGGAAATTCGTGATGCCTGCTTTGATCAAATAAAAGTAGATGTGTAACTATTTGCTCATTGCAGGTTGAGAAGCTACCCGTATCTGCATTCAAGCGCAATGGAATGCAAGATCAAGAGCACTCGAAGCTCCTCGGTACAATGAATTTCCTCGTACGTTGTCCACAAGATGTGTCCATTGAGTGTGACTCGTGTAATCTCAGACTAGGCGATCCTGCAAAAGTAGCATGTTACATGAAAAAGAAGCCTTTTAAGGTTGACCTTGAAGATTTACTAGACTGATCTTGTGAGTGTGGTTAATTATTACATGTTACTTATTGTCTATAATTATTGTAACATGGTAAAAACAGCAACTAGGACTTTTATTTAACTTTGGAAACACAATAAAAGTATGAGAAGCTAACCAGAGGGTAAATTAATTTTTCCGGTACAGTTCATTGTACACAATTTCTCATAAGCTCATAACTAGTCTCACACCAACTTCTTTAAGAAGTATACTCGGCGAGATACTATATTTCAGATTTAACACAAATACATTTTCTATTGTTCCAGAATCAACCGACAGTTCTGATGCGCCGGGCTTGTGAAGTGGCATGCGGGCGCCGTGAGCCTTTTGTGCAGTCCTCATATCAGGCAAACCAGGACCACGAAGAACGGAAGTTTCATTCGGAAGATGATAAGGTATTTTGCAGTCATTTAGAAATCACTCCAATAATTTGATCGAAGTCCAAAGGGACATAAAGATGTATCATATTTTTATTTGCGTTAACCGTCATTTTATGAAAATTCTAAGTTTTCCTTAAATTTGCCGTATATTACACTGCCGTACATTAGGTACTTCTCAGAATTTGATCCTTAACAGCAACACTATCGTATGGTGTAATAATAAAGGGTGTGATTTTTTTTCTAAATCAATAGGTTCGATTCCCAGCTAGGATTATAGGTTTTTAAAAAATCTAATGATGAGGTTTTAAGTTTCATCAAAATCGGACTCGTGACTCCTTTGAGCATTTTTCGCTATTCCTTATAATTCCGGATTTGGCCATCCAAGCCCACTTGAAAAATTCACCTGTATATACAGTGTAGAGATAGTTGCTTTGAGGGTTGAACCAATTTTTTTTATTGAAAGCTTCTGCTTCCCTACTGCTCCCATTTCAATTTGGACCCATTCCGACAATTATTTGGTTCCATTCCGGTAATTTGAAGCTGGTTTCGTACCTGTATCGTTATTGAGCCGGTACATTTATACTTTTTCCTCATACTACACTGCCATAATATACTGGATCCATTCTTATAAATTTTATTTTTATGATATTGATATCCTCCATGTAAATGTACTTTGCCACTGCTTCTGTTCAAAAATTGCATATACGAATTGGATGACTCTGAAGAGCAGCTCTCAATTACATTGCAACGCAGCATTTTACACTTATTGAAATACACCGCTTATATAGATAATGTTTTACGGATACAACATGACATGTCATTGTCATGTTGTATCCGTAAAACAGGATAATTATATGATTTTCAATTATTCTCATCCGACCAGTACTTATTTAAGAAGGGTTATACGCTATTTTCATTAGTGGGTCTTCGAAGATAACAAAATCTTAGTGGACCCACTAGTGGGCCTTTGGAGACATGTCAGTATTCTGAGACCCACCGATGGGTCTGCTTAGTGGGTCCTTGAAGCCGAAGGGGGTTTTTGTATCAATGTTTGACGTGTTTTTTTTCAACAACGTATTAGCCTAAAGTTTCATCCAATTCCTAGATGGAGGCTTAAATCATATTCAGAAATTTATTTTCTTTGACTGCAGGGGAATGTAAGATTCCATTACGAACGGACAAAGTCCATGGACTGCTGTACGCCCGCCTGTTGTATGCCCGCTCCTTGCTGTGTATCACAATGTCATAGTCAGCCAGCCTGCACGTTGCCTGGACAATACGTGCCCTGTTTACCTGTACGGGGCTGTGGCCCGCCTAGTTGCTGCTTTTACGCATACTAGATTAATGAGTTTGTTTTGATTTGTAAATTATACGTGCTTATTTTACTGTGACTTAAACAATTTGGCGGCTTTATATTAATGTTTTTCTAAAGAAAATCTGTTTTATTTCTGTAGATGGTGAGTGGATTGTTCAACTTCTTTTAAAATTGAAATTTGTCACTATGGAAATGCTATTTTAATGTTGATATTACAATGCATTAGGACAGTAGTTGACTGTCTCGTTGGCATCAGTGTCAGAGCGGCTCAAGTCCCAGGTTTGATCCCGGGAGGTATACAGGTACAAACTTTGAGAAGAGATCCGGAAAAATATGCCTCGATTTTAAATAATAGTTGACATTGTTTTATCAAAATTAGATCTTAATAAATGTATTTCTCAGTGCGTGAAGTTAAACTCTTAAACGGCTGGGCAGATCATAGTGTGCGTTGAGGTGAATTTAAGAATGGTATACATTCACAATTTTAAACCCATAGCACAGAATAGGGAATAGTACTTACATACAGATCTTGCACTCCGACGTTAATTAAATCACATTCTTTTGTTTACATAGAACAATTCGTACGCTAGGGTTTTCAGCAAAGTAAAATACATTGCAGCATAGTTTGATCAATCATTATGACGTCAATGACAAGAGGCGATAAAGTGACTAGATGTGGTAATTAGAGGTCCAGAAACAAAGTGAGACGTTATGGTAAGGAGGATACTAGGGGCATTTTAATCTCGTCTACTTCTTTACTTTTCACCTATAGGTTAACAGTAAAAGTACTCGTTTCGTTAAAATGTAATGTTACTGCGTAGTCTAACTATCAAACGAGGTGTAACAGGTTCGTACCTGTTTATAGTGAAAACAACTATGTATCTCTTGATCGATCAGTTGTTAGTAAAATCGGGTTAGTCACTAACTGCACACGAAGAACTCGACACACGTGTGGTCAGTTGGCGAAAATCAACTGTAGAACATCGTATTCTTGTTGCCCGTGTGTTACTACCAATCTTACTACTAGTAGTAACACCGGTAATCGAATTACCCTACTTACTACTAAAGTTGAAAGTTGTTAGAATAGTAATAAAATATTGCCAGTGTTACAACCTTTTACTTAGAACAAAAAAAAACAAATGAACATCGCGAAACATAAACAAAAGAAAATCGGGACGAAGACAAGAAGACTACCTCGGTGGCACAATGGTACTGTGTACGGACTGCCACGCTCGAGGTCTCGGGTTCGATTCCCGGGTCTGCTGGATAATGTATAATTCTCTTTAGAATTTTACCCAGATAATTATCCCAGAGTCTGGAACTTGTGCCCGGTAAGTGGCAATAGGCTCGCCCCCTATTACATGGGACCTAACATAGCTGGCGAGATGTGGGTGTTTGCACACCTCTGCCTACCCCTTCATGGAAAAAGGCGTGATGCTATGTTATGTTATAAAAGCTTATTTATTTTTCATGTAAAGACAAATATGTATCTAGAAGAAGTTATAAAAGGCCCATCATTTGCTAACATACATTCTATTTGCAAAGAAGTCATCCAATTATATTAAAAGATGGATACAAATATGTAGAGCTTAGGAACAATAGAGATATAACTTAAATGTGGCATTGCTCGAATAATTCGTCTTGTCAAGCTATGATCAAATTAAATTTTAACAACACCACTGTAGGTACTAAAAGCAAGTGATCAAAATCATGACGGTGACGTGGCGAAAAACGAGATTCTTATCGATTCCTTTACAATTTTAATCTCTTTAGATTTTCACAATAATTACCTGATTATTCATGTCTCTTTTGTTTGACTAGAAGGTTCTAGTCGCGATCAAAAGAGACATGAATGATTTCAATCATGATATTTCAGCACAATTGCTAGTGCAATATTCAATCTAAGCCAAATACCTTTGTAACGAGTAGGCAAGCAGACTAAACGAAGCACCACCTCTGACGTCACATCATACAAGAAGGCGGTTCTAGTCCCTTCTGCAGGCTTCTACCAGTTTCTACCTGCGCATACGCCATAGGCCACACCTTATAATTGAACTAACTCTCCAATTAGGTGCAAGCGAGGAATTATAAGTACTACAAATGTATAGGTATATAGTCGTCCTTTGTTTAGATCCACGCCAATTTAAATCTGTTTGTGTCAAACCGAGGATATACTTGTATGATACGTAGGTCACACTATAAGTTTTGCGTAACTTAAAAAAAATAGCAGTAGTTCGGTATACCGGACTAACCACCGGACTACTGCGAATAGGCCAAAAAAACAACATGTTAAAACCACAATATTATGTTTACTGCTTTTCAAAATACTCTCCTTTACATTTTAAACATTTTTCACGCGATCGAACCATTTTTTAAAACAGGAGGACCACAGATCGGGTCTGAAGCAGGTCGTCCCATTCGCAACTCGTCCAAATAGCTACTTGTCCCATTCGTAACTTGTCCCATTCTCAAATCGTCCCGTTCACGTCTCGTCCCATTCGCAGCTAAGTCCCGTTCGCGTCTCGTCCCATTCACAACTCGTCCTATCCTCTATTTATTTTCGCAACTCGTTCCATTCGCTACTTGTAGCGTTCTTGGCCCCTTATTCGCATAATATCAGATTCGCAAAATATGAGATTCTCAAAATATGAGATTCTCAAAATAGTAGATTCGAAATATAGCCGAAGTACAATGCAGACAAAAAGCGATAAATTATTACTTTTTACTAACTGAACCCACGACTTCGTTTCCTGAGAACCTCCTATTCTGTTATGATCGCCTGGTACTTTTTCAGAATAATGAGTTCAAACATTCAATTGGGTAAGTTGTACATTATTGTTACGAGCCGGGGTTCTAGGGAATTAAAATGCCGATACTTTGTGACCTACATGAATAAAGACATTTTGATTTTTGATTTTACTTCATTACTTCTTTTCTTATACATTCTTGTTATTAAAAAATGTTTATCAATACTTTTCGTGCTACGGAGGACACGTTAAAAGCGCTATTAAATATTATTTTTCAACTTAAGTGTACAATTTCGGCTATATTGCGAATCTGCTATTTTGAGAATCTCATATTATGAGAATCTCATATTTTGCGAATCTGATATTATGCGAATAAGGGTTCTTGGCTCGCATTGGGTTATATACCTAACTGAATAATAATTAAAATCGCTGCAAATCATTTATTTTCTCAAAAAATATAGTTGAAGTGAAAAAGCTGTGACTTTAATCTAAAATAATATATATAAATATAAAGGAATTGTACAGATGGGACCCGTAGCTGAGAAAAAAACGCGATAATTTTTTTAACAACGTTTCTCGCCTGCCTCACTTTTGTTGGCTTGTTCTCATTTTCAAACACCTATTCACAAGATTGCTGTTTTTTTTCGGGTTAAAAACAATAAATCCACGTTTCGTCTCCTGTGACAATGTCATAAACAGCTTAGAATGTCCGTGGTCGTACTTCAGTAGCATCTGTGAGCACCATTCCACGCGAGCCCGCTTCTGCTTCGCTTTCAGTTCATGAGGGATCCAACGACAACAAAGTTTCCGAACTTCCAATTCTTCGTGTAAAATTTTCTGGATTGGACTCATACCAATCCCCAATAGTCCTCGAATTGTCTCATAGGTAATCCGCGGGTTTTCTTCAATTAACCGCTTAACAGTAGCCACATTATTTTCATTGACGGCAGTTGAAGGCCGCCCTTCACGAAATTCGTCATGTAAAGAAACTCGACCTCTCTCAAATTCAGCAAACCATCGCCTCACGGTGCTCAAACAAGGTGCTTCTCTCCCAAAAGCATTTTGAAGACGAGCGTCTCAGTCTTGCGGAGAGAGAGAACTTTAAAAATCATTAAAAATCATCGCTCTAAAATCTTTTCGACTTAATTCCATTTTCGTTGCATACGTAGAACTTTGATGTGTGATAAAAAACAATTGACAAATGATTTCCCGCCAATTGTTTTTTTTTATTAGTAAGAAGGTTGCAACGTTTAAAAAAATATAACATTCGAAATTCAAATAGTTCCGATTAGCTAAAAGTGCAAAACTTTTAGTGTGCCCCATGTATAAATACGAATATATTTCGATAATAAAATCAATCACATACTGTTACTACGATCGTTTCAATACCTCCCTACTAAACTTTACCTGAATATTAAAATTTCCCTTTTTTTTGGAATAAAAGTACAGGACCTACCTGTACTTTTATTCCAAAAAAAAGTTCTTCGACAAGTACTAAATTATTTTCAATAATTTGTCGTATTGGTTTTATTTCTAAAGTCAGAAATTGGGACCCGTTTGTCTGAACTAATTAATTCTAAATTCGATGGTTGAAGCAATTCTCAACCTGATTGTACGGTTTTTTCCAAAAAAAACCTATGTGTGTCCAGTTGACGACAACTTAAAAGTAATTTATTTAAGTTTTGCTATCTGGACACACACAATAATCTTGGTGTGCCCAGATGACGAAAGAATACGATGTTCTACAGTTGATTTTGGCCAACTGACCACACGTGTGTCGAGTTCTTCGTGTCCAGTTAGTGATTAACCTGTAAAATCACGCCTATGAGTTCTGATTTTTTTTAATAGTACAGTCAGTACCAGCCAATGTCATAGTTTATGGTCATGCCGACCTAATTAAACCACCACCTATTTAAAATAATAGAGAATATCTATTTTAACAACAAAAACTTCATCGATCAACAAATATTTTACGGACTATAGAATGTTCGTACCGTAGGGAGTTTGGCTTTTCCTTTTGCTTTATACACTTTATACATACTATAGAATAAGTTTTTATTTATTTCTTTTTCATGCTCAAATAGTTTCTTAAGATTGAAAGGTAGACAAATCTAAAACGAAATAAATATATTGTGATTATTTGAGGTAGATATTTTTATGAGTTTTATAAGTATTTTTATTTTATCGCAATGAATATAGTCGATTGTGCGTGTCTTGGTCTTCAGACAAAATCGAGCATTCTCGTTAAAACCTCGGGTCGTGTTTACACAATGCATTCTATTTTTTAAAGCGAGGACAAATTATAACTTATTTATTGTTTTTTTTTTGTTTGAAGAAGACTTGTTGACAAGAATTGTTTATTTATTGTTTGAAGTTGGATAGCACAGTTGTCATATTAGGTACTTAGACAGTGTAACTTAAGTATTCGGTTATATTAACATATCCGTCAATAAAATAATCTTAAATTGAGGTACTACAGTTTCACATTGTTAGAAATCGTCAAAGTCTAAATCGTTATTAAAATTATGCTGTTGCATACCGATATCAATAAATAAATAAGCTGGTATACCTATTATTGCGTTAAAAGATGTACGTTACAGTAAAACATGTTGATAACATAGGAATGTCGTTGAGCACATAGTAGTAGAACTCTCGTGAAGTCTCGTAGACGTAACAACAGACGTAGGTATCAATAATAAGAAGTATTAACACATAAGCTCTAAATACCTTTATTTTTACGTTCTCAAGTCATTTGGAGTAGTATTGTTTATAAACCAACACACAAATGAATCAGATCTCCTGTCTAAATAGTTTTCACTTACTAAAACACAACACTTCATTCTTTTCTTCTAATATCTTTCTAGTTCACGAAAAACCGGAATTGTGCGTATGTACAAAAACTGACTGTCTAACCACGCCTACTTTTATTAAAACACGCCTATCTTTCGTGACATCAGTACCAACTTGAAAGTTCAGAGTAGTACATTATAGATAATAGGTACTATACACTAACCACACAATATAGTGCTGCACCAAAGTTACATGCCATATCCATTCTTACCACTTCCGTGTTCAATGCCGTATCACAAACAAGAGACAACCCTTACAGACTTACAACTTCAAGTTGTCGCTGACGTCACGTATTTTTTGCGATTGTTAGGCGAGTGACATAGGCCTGCCCGTAGGTACTGCCTTGACGAACTTCGCACCTACCGGGTTCAATTGTAAATCTAAACTATCCTCGACTTTACCTAACATACCTACACTATTCATCATAAACGGTCCAGCCGTTTAATATATTTGTTTGATACTGACCTAAAGGGCCGGAGTTGTTTTCGGATGTCGGATTTGATTTTATAATGTTTTGTTTCAGAGTTCAATGTCCAACGACATGGAAAAACGAAATCAGGGGCATTCGTAATAGCGCAGCAATAAACTAGCTTATGTGCGTAGTAAAATAACAGTAAAACAGATTTTAGTCCTTGTGCTATGATTCGGAGGAAGGTCAATGGGGTTTGTGACAGTGAAATGTGTTCGTGTTTATTGTGAGTGAGTGTTTGTTTATGTGTGTGCAAATGCGAAGACGACGGGGTGGAGGGGTGCAGGGTGAGCCGCGAGGGGAGAGGTGACTGCTCTCGCGCACCATGCGGCTGCAGTTGCCGCTGGTACCTTTGCTCGTGCTGTATACTGCATGCGCCACCTTCGCGCAGATCGCATGGACGCCTATTTTTCTCGATGGCAGCAGTAAGTAAAAATAAATAAATATTATTGAGCGGAGTATACGAAGCTCTTTCTTAGACGACTCGAGTATTTCGTTCGTGATCGAACTCCTCCTAAACGACTGGACCGATCTTTTTGAAATTTGGCACGGTCATAGTGACCATTACCGTGAGTGCATATATCTGAATTCATAAAGATCGGTCCAGTCGTTTAGGAGTTCGACCCGGATCGACAAACTCAGCTCAATTATTGCAACAGCAGAATGCATTGCATACCTAGTTTAATTAAGTGCATCACAAAACAGACAAAGAAACAGCTATTTATTTTTCTGTGGTAGATGTGACTTCGAACCTTTAACCAAACTTCTTTTAAATATTCTTGCCTCGGACCAACTCACTAATAAGCAAATCAAAGCAAATTATCGTAAGTTACAATGTCATTAGTGAAGTATGACACCTGGCAGAAAATGCAATGCAAGGACGTACAGTCAGTGTCTAATAGTTAGTTACAGTCAAGGTACTCTAATCTATAGGCGCAACCAAATAGTCAATGATATCGGTAGAAACAAAGTTTCGTGTGCTTCAAGCTGTAATCCTCATATTTGAAATCTCAATGAAAACGAATTGTGACAACGCTAAAAAAAGTCATGAAATAGTCATAAATAGTCGTACATGTAAAAAAAATAGTCGTATTATAGTTTCGGCGTTACAGCTATAAGTTAATGAGGATTATGGCTTGACCGTCAAGCTGTAATCCTCATCTCTGGTGCAAGCAAACGGTAAAGCCTATCGAATTGTCATGAAATAGTCGTAACGACATGCCAAATCTCAGAAATAGTCCTTCAAAGGTTCCAGAGATATAACGGTAACCTGATGAGGATTACGGCTTGAACATTTGAAAACTTCAACTTTCTCCGGAACGCCTGCGATTTTCGGTTTAAAGTTTATGCCAAAAAATAGTCGTGAAATAGTCGTATGAACGACTATAAATTTGTACTGCTTTAATTTGAAAACAAAAAAGTTTTCGTTTGCCCTACATTTGTATGGAGTACAGTCGTGTACAAAATTGATAACTTCATATGATATTATTGTGAAACATTTATAATTTGTATCCGTATTTATTACAATCGAAGGCTTGCAAATACGTAAATAACTTGTATAAATCTCATGTGTTTCCTGTCCGTTGAGGTTACTACCCTTATATTTGTGATTAGCTACGCCAAATATATTTTTTATTATTGATTTAACCTCATCATAAGAAGTAGATTTTTTAATAGCTCTAATTCAATTGATATAAAAGTTTGCAATTCTTTTGTCTACATTTTTAAATATCGATTGGTGATGGAACAACTATTATTATTATGATTATAACTTTTTTGTAGTAGTAAGTTTTTAAGACAATGACAATATATTCTGATTGTTTACACTTTAATAGGTACTTAATTTAGTTAGTACTATACTTTTATTCTATATAATTAATTAAAAGTTTTTGATATTGTTGGTGTCGGATTCGTTTATGGAATTTGTGATTTTAGAAAATGCACTCAACCTATCAGCGCCATCTATTGAAATTTTCCAGAAACAAACTGAATGAACTAATCCCACACCAACACATATTGAACTAACTGTGATGTTTGTGATCAAAACTAATTGCTGTGATATAAACATCGTATACGTATCTGCAAGCTTGCGATTGTAATAAATAAGGATACAAATTATAAATATTTCACAATAATATCATATGAAGTTATCAATTTTGTACACGACTGTACTCCATAAAAATGTAGGGCAAACGAAAACTGTTTTTTTTTTTCAAATTAAAGCAGCTCAAATGTATAGTCGTTCATACGACTATTTCACGACTATTTTTTGGCATAAACTTTAAACCGAAAATCGCAGGCGTTCCGGAGAAAGTTGAAGTTTTCAAATGTTCAAGCCATAATCCTCATCAGGTTACCTTTATATCTCTGGAACCTTTGAAGGACTATTTCTGAGATTTGGCATGTCGTTACGACTATTTCATGACTATTTTTTGGAACCTCGGTCAAGCCATAATCCTCATTAACTTATAGCTGTAACGCCGAAACTATAATACGCGTATTTTTTTTACATGTACGACTATTTATGACTATTTCATGACTATTTTTTAGCGTTGTCAAAATTCGTTTTCATTGAGATTTCAAATATGAGGATTACAGCTTGAAGCACACAAAGTTTCCTTATTGTTGACAACAATGTAGTCGCTCCAAAGGGCGAGACGTTTAAAGTGTCACATAGATAGGTTCAGTCAAAGTGTTTAAGAATATCGTAATATGCTAAATGAGACATCAAATGCACACGCATACTTGTTTCTTTCATTTCGAACATGACGTCGTAGACTGGTTTTTGTTTATAGGTATAAAAGTACCAATGTTACGTCTGTCGTTCAATTCAGAGGCACTAATATAGACATTGGACAAATATCTTGAGCGTCAACATTGAGCGAAAACGCAAAACTCTTTTTATTGTAGTTCGACCATTGTAAGAATGGTGTCATAAAAAACTAAGTTAAATTTGTATAGATTTATTGAGTTAAAATACATTTACGTTCTTTGAAGTCGGTTAGTGCAGTTTTACTGCAAAATAAGTAATTAAAATCGTGTGTAGCCTCCATCTGCAAGAATTACGTCGGAAAGACGTATTCTCATCGATTGTACAGCATTGTAACAAAAATTGTCCCCTCTCATAGACTCCCATATTTCGTTAACGTGAGTCCTTAAATTTGAAGTGGTTCGTGCTCGTGTACCATCTCATACCTGAATCATTTTACCCCACAAATTTTCAATTGGGTTTAGGTCGGGACTATAAGACAGCATCGGATTTAACTCCAGGTCCCTGCTACCTTCCAAGTAATTTTAGAACAACTCTGGAGTTGTGTACGAAACTGTTATCTTGGACAAACTTAATATTCATGGGGAAAAAAATCCTGGCTGTTGGAAGCAAAACGTTCTCGAGGATGTCTTTGTATAAAGTGCTATTCATTCTTCCTCCAACCTCCACTAGCTCTCCTGGTCCGGTTTGAGTCATCCATCCCCAAAATCCTAAGGTGATTCGACCGCTGCGATTTTTAAGGAGGACATTTCTTTCATCATATCTTGTGTTCAATGTCCGGTATAGAGATAAGTGTCTCTGGGCAGAAGAACAAAAAACTTTTTATCTACAAAGATCACATTATCAAAATTAAAATTTAAAAAATTCCGTGCGATCTGTAAACGCTGCGCTTTATGCCTCGGTGTTAATAAAGGTTTTTTAGCAGGAATACGATGGCGTAACCCATGTTCCCGCAGGCGTCGTCTTATTGTGCTCTGTGATATGCCAAATTCCACCGACATACTCCTGGAGCTTATAAATCGGTTGCTAACTCAGCTCGCTGCACTATGTTTCTGTCTTCATCTGTATTTGTTTGACGTGGACGACCATACGAAACATGGTTTCGCAAAGCACCTTCATTTTGCCATCTCTCTATCCAACGGTATACTGTGTTTCTCTAAATTAAAAAAAAACAAAATATGTCAGTTATGTATGAATAAAAATTAGTAAGATAGGTAACTGATTCTAATGTGAAACTTACGGATATTGCCAGTTCATTTGAAATATCTGTTATGGAGACACCTTCCTCTCTCAAACATATTATTTCTAGTTGGTTTTATTGCACTTGACATTGATATGACTTATATGACTTGTATGTCGATAGCCCATTTAATTGAATTTAAAATTTAATATTAGGTCAGCAAGAATGACTCACCGGTGTCTAGGAGATTTGTTTCTTGAATCCTGTTGAAGACCGGCGCCGGTGGTCAGATGCTGTTGTTACACAAACCACTTTCACTTTGAACAGTTTTTGGATTGTTAAATTATTTAATTTGTGGAGAAAATTAGTTTGAACGTCTCAAAGATGGCGAACGTTGAATGGCACAGTGGCGCCACACAGTGGACGCCGGGTGATTTAGAGTCAGCTGACCATAGATTATAAAAAGAACTGTACATTTCCCCCCACCGAAATCCGCAAGGATATCCCAGTTACGATACCAAGTTCGGTAGAATTTGCTAACTAGTTTGAGTGTAGGAGGATGTATAACGTGTGTAATTGAATAGAAAAATTATATATTGAGATATAGTATAATTAAGTTTAGAACAATGGACTTTATAATGTATAAAAATAAATAAACTAAATCTAAGTAAGGTATTATAGTTTAGTTAAAAGTTGTGGTCGAGAGGCTACGGGCTTACTTTTGAAACTGGACGAGTTAGTTCGTTGCCGTTCGATGTTTTTAAACGAATTACACGGACCACGCCATCGGGGCCACTATGCAGTTTCGTAATTCTACCTAGTGCCCATTTGAGTGGCGGGGCATCTGAATTTATAAGAACAAGATCACCGAGTTGTAAATTGTTTGAAGAACTATGCCATTTTTGGCGTGTTTGTAAAGTATGTAAGTAATCTTGTTTCCAGAGTTTCCAAAATTGTTGAGACATCTGGACAAGTTGCCATCGATCCAGTCTAGAGCCAGAAAGATCTGTAAGACTGTTCTCCGGTACAGACAGAAGCTCCCTACCTATGAGGAAATGTGCCGGTGTTAACACTTGAAATTCGTTCGGGTCGCTGGACAGAGCGCACAGAGGTCTCGAGTTCAGTACGGCTTCGACCCATATGAATAGTGTGCCCAGCTCCTCGAATGATAACGCTCTGGTACCAATGGTGCGTCGTAAGAGAGCGCGGGCCCCTTTAATGACGGCCTCATGTAGTCCACCGAAATTACTGCCCGTTGGGGGATTAAATTGCCAAACAATACCACGAGAAATAAAACCGTTATATTAATCGATTCGTCGTTTAAAAATTTAGTTATTTCGCTTAATTGTTTATTTGCTGACACGAAATTCGTACCATTATCTGAAACGATAGAATGGCACAAACCTCTCCTAGCTGTAAATCGATCGAAACATGCCAAAAAACATTCCGTACTTAGTGATGACAACACTTCTAGATGAACTGCCCGTGTCGCACAACACACGAACACACAAAGATAGGATTTGGAGATGCGAGCGTTCCTACGCGTTGACTCTTTTGTAGGAAACGGTCCGCCCATGTCTATACAAACAGTGTGAAATACATGAACATCCTGAGAACGATATTTAGGTAATTCGCCCATTAAGGGTTGTCGACTCGTAGGAGTTGCTCTGAAACAAGAAATGCATTTCCTAGTTCGTGACCTAATAGCATTACGTGCGTTGACGATCCAATACTTTTGTGTTAGTAGACTTTGAAGTGTGCGAGGACCCACATGTAAGTAAATTTTGTGGAAATGATCAATTAGAATCTTTGTGAAGTGGGCATCTTTAGGAAGTAAAAGAGGGTGCTTTTATTGGTAAGATAACTCTGACTGGGAAAGTCGACCCCCCACCCTGAGGAAACAATCAGGGTCAATGAAAGGGTTGAGTTTCTTTAAAGAAGAATTACTATTTCCACCCTTTACTAATGCCTGCATTTCACTACCAAAATTATGCTCTTGTACGGTTTTCACTAATATACTGTGGGCACGCCTAGTGTCTGTCACGGTTAGACAGCCTGTACGTGCGCCTGATGGCAGTCTACAGTTACGTATAAATTGATAGCATCGTGCTACCACGTTGATCAATTTACTAAAACTAGAATACTTTTCGGTTACAGTGTAAAGTGAGCTGGTTGAATCAGCATCAGTTGACACTAACACTGTCTTGACGCACTTAAGTTCGGGCGGGTTGCAGTCACGAAACTCGTCCATGGTTCTAATTGGCCAGTGTAGGCGATCTAGATCGAGCCAGTCTGGTCCTGTGAACCATTCTCGCGTGGCTAGCAAGACTGACGGTAAAGCTCCACGAGAGCAGATATCGGCAGGATTGTTTACCCCACTGACATGATACCAACACTCACAGGGTACACTGTCATTAATTTTAGACACCCTAGTGGAAACAAATGTTTTAAGTGTGTGACTAGGTGTATTCAACCAAGCTAACACCACCGACGAATCTGTAAACAACAACATCTCGTGTAGTTCAATCCGATCACGGAGTATCGATTGAACATACTTGACAAGTTTTGCTAGCAAATGGGCACCCATGAGCTCCAGTCGCGGGATGGTTACAGTTTTCAAGGGCCTTGGACTTCGCAATGAGCAAACTGACCTTGGCTTCACCGGTAAGATTTACTGTCCGTAAATATACGACTGCCGCGTAACCAAGGGACGAGGCATCACAAAACCCCAGTAGTTGATAGAGGGACGGTGCGGCCACGGCCACATGATGGTCATGACATATATCCGATAGCATGGGAAGCTCATCATTTCACGTAGGACTGCCATTGCGAAGTCAAATCAGATGGGAGACTTTGGTCCCAGTCGAGCTGGCGAGCCCAAAGTTCTTGCATGAAACACTTAGCGTAAAAGGTGCACGGTGCCACAAATCCCAAGGGGTCGAACTGTCGACCAATTTGTGACAGCACCGTTCTCTTTGAAACAATATGGCTAGGTGGCGTGACTGTGAAGGAAAAGGTGTCCGATGCAGGTAACCACTGAAGCCCCAGCACCTTAATGGCTAAATTCTTTTCATCATCAAAGGTCACTGGTTTTTTCAAGATGATCCTCGTTGAGCTTGTCGAGAACCTGACTGCAATTGCTAGACCACTTTCGAAGAACAAACCCACCTGTCTCCAACAATTGCATGATTTCTTGTTGAATGGTTAGCGCTTCCTCGACAGTCGGCACCGACCACAGAAAATCGACCATAAAAAACACAGTCTTTAACAAAGGAGCCACCCTAGGGTAATTCTCACGTTCATTATCTGCTAACGTATGTAGTACCTTAATAGCTAAGTAGGGACAGCTAGCCACGCCATAGGTGAGGGTATTCAAAGAGTATTTTTTGATTGGTAGATCTAAAGAATAGCGCCACAGAATGTGTTGATAAGATCGCTGGTCAGGGTCCACGATAATCTGGCGATACCTTTTACAGATGTCTGCAGACAAACAAACCTCGTGAAGACGAAAGTTAATTAGAAGCTGGTTGATATCTGCCTGCAGTTTAGGACCTGGAAGTACGACTGAATTCAGCGACAAACTGTTAGATGACTTACCTGACGCATCAAATACCACACGATGAGACGTAGTGGAACTGCTAGGCTTAATGATGCAAAAATGCGGTATGATGTATTTCGATATCACATCCCAGGCATCACCAAGACAGGTCATATGTCCGAGGTCCTCGTATTCACGCATAAATTTATGTCATTGTATTTTAAGCTCAGGTTCTCTTTCCAATTTTGACTCTAAGTTACGAAGTCGCCGAGCTGCCATTTGACTCGAGTCTCCCAATTCCACCGACTCACGAAACGGATACCTCACTATTTACCTACCCGAAGTGTCACGCTTGTGGCCTTTCGCGAACAAGTGCTCTACCTGCTCTTCATCCAGACTTAGCGGTGCGTTAGATGGTACTTCTTCTGTTTCCCAAAACGATCGCATAACTTGTTCAATTGTGGAAGACGCGCAGAAAGAGTCAGAGCGATTCGCGTTGGTAGTTGTAGGATCCCTGGAGTGACAGATGTCTGTCTGCCCCACAAGAACATAACCGAAAATGGAGCTCATAGCAACAGGTAAACCAGATTCTCGCGGAAGTATCTTTTGACCGTCATAAATATATGGAAACAGATCACCGCCGAGTAAGATATCTATAGCCGCAGGTCGATAGTACCCTGGGTCAGCTAACCTTATATGTTGAAATTCTGTAACAATCTTATCGGGTAGTGGCAGCGTTGGTGACTATCACCGCGTCCGTCTTCAGTACAGGACCAGGAAAATGTCGTGGATTAACATTGCATGTAGTTATACCGAAATCCTTGACCAAACTACCACCCAGCCCAATGGGTTCAAAGTGACATTGACGTCGCGTCAGTTTTAAACGTTTTGCACAGCTTTGAGTTATATAGCTCGTCATGGCACCGCTATCAATTAAGGCACGTACGGTGTGGAACTGGCCCCAACAATCTGCGACGTGTATGATAGCGGTGCCGAGCAAAACTGTCAAGTTAGCCGACCACGTCAATGCTACTGCACTCGTATTCGAATTTGCAAGAGAATCTATGTGCAATGTGTGATGATGCTTATTTTTGCACACTGTACATCGAACCGTAGACGGACAGTTGTCGATCGAATGTTCTCGTAAACAATTCTCACATAGACGTAATTGTTTGATTTTATCGAGTCGCTGCGCCGGTGTCAGGTCGATGTAGTCAGTGCATCGATAAATAGAATGCATCTTTGTACAGTACAGACACTTAATGGATTTCATTGACATAACACTTTTGTCTGTACTTGTACTTGTAATAGCTGACGACAAGGTCGTTCGCTGTGTTTTCCTAGGTTTTGTGGTAGACGGTTGGCTACCACTCGAAGAACCAGGAATGTGTCCAGCCATCTCGAGAACACGTACGTATTTCTCCACGAATAGTATTAATTCCTCATAAGTAGGTATCTCAGACTGTCCTATCTCCTTTTCTAACTCGCGCCTAGTTACGTAGTCTAAGTTACGCAAAGCGACATAAAATAATATAAATCCCGATAGGTCGTTGACCTTGAGCAGCTGTAAGGCCTTAACGTTTTCTTGATATGTCTGTAAGAATTCGTTAAGTCCCGTGACAGATTCGGTAACTAACGGTTTAAAATTAAATATTTTATCTAAATAATTAGTAGCTAATGCGCGTTTGTTGTCATATCGCTTCACTAAAGTAGACCAAACAATAGGATAATTGTCAGACGTAACTGGCATAGACTTCACGATAGTTAATGCGGGACCGTTCACCGCTGCAAGTAAATAGTAGAACTTCTCGATATTTGCTATTTCACTATTATTATGAATTAAACTGAGAAATGTGTCTCGAAAAGTAGGCCAGTTTTCAAGTTTACTATCAAAAGGAAATAGTTCCAACTTAGGTAGCCTAGGTTTTGCCCACTGACTTTCACTTTTACAAGTTTTATTCAACTGATCACTATTTGATTCACTGGAACCAAACATACCTTCATAGACGCTACGAATGTGATAGTACATAGTATCAAAGCTACTTAGATCATTGTAGGACGGTACATAACTCACATACAGACTTTTTTTAATAGCTGTTATAGCACTGACACTATTTTCAAACCTTTCGCGCCACTGCGGCATGTCCTGATATCGAGAACAAAATTCACCAGCTGATTCGGCGCTTGTACCTACTTTTTTAGAAATATAAATAATAGTTTTTGCACTCTCATGAAACACATTTATTTTGTTGTGATATGCGAACCCGCTAAACTGTGAAACTTAACATCAATCGCGGCAGCTAACTCGCTCGTACCTTCGCCTGCGTCGCCCTTAGTCATTTTAAATGATATTACGAAACTGCAAAGTATGAACGATAATGGTGGTCACGATCGTGAGCGCAGATATTTTTGTAAAATGAAAACTTAAAGTACTGTGTTTTGCATTAAAATATACACTGATTTGAGATACGATGTGTATATTTCTATGTTTCACACAGGTTTTAGACTCCTACAATAGGAATCGACATAGAAATATGCAAATATGTCGCACCCGTGTAGGTACCTACTTAATAGTTTTATAATGAAAGTTGATGAAATAATGAATTTATATCGATAAATACATGTAAATACATAGATATTCAGTTGTATTGATATCGTAACTGATCGATCCTGGCTCGATTTGACCAAAATGTATGTCGATAGCCCATTTAATTGCATTTAAAATGTAATATTAGGTCAGCAAGAATGACTCACTGGTGTCTGGGAGATTTGTTTCTTGAATCCTGTTGAAGACCGGCGCCGGTGGTCAGATGCTGTTGTTACACAAACCACTTTCACTTTGAACAGTTTTTGGATTGGTTTTCTACAGAGGAATGGTTTGGCTATGGGGTCGCCGCTCAGTCCTTTAATGGCTGAAATGTTTATGGATGCATTCGAGACTAACCACATCGTTGGGAACGTTCATGTCTTGTACTATTTTAGATATGTAGATGATATTATTGTATGTTGGACAGGAACAAAACGTCAGCTCGGTGTCCTTGTCTCCAAGTTGAACTCAGTACACCCTAGAATTGATTTTTCACTAGAGTTGGAGACAGATTCCACTCTCAATTTCTTGGACCTTTCAATTACTAGAAGGAACGGTATTCACGAGTTCCGTATCTATAGGAAACCAACAGTTACAGACACAGTTATTCCTTACTCATCCAATCACCCATGGCAACATAAAATGGCAGCTTTCCACAGCTTACTGAGCAGGTTACTGGCGGTACCGTTGAGCCCACAGGCATTTGGTGAGGAATTGTCCATCATTTGCTACATAGCACAAAGTAATGGCTATGACGTAGGAATGGTCCACTCATTATTAAATAAAAAAACGCAGAAAGGCTAGTTTTCATTTATTATATCCGATTCAAGATCCACCTAGGATGTATACGGCCTGTTTGCCGTTCGTGGGTCCCGTCTCGTTGAGTATAGCTAAGATCATGAGGGAAAGTAGTATATTTGTTGCTTTTAGATCTCAGAATACCTTGAGGGAGCTATGTAATGGCAAGGATTCGGTGTCGGTCTCACGCAGATCAGGTGTTTATTTGTTGAGTTGTGATGAATGTGGTTTGAAGTATGTGGGACAGACTGGCAGGTCCTTCGATATTAGATATAAAGAACATAGAGCGGCGTCCCGCAATGCTTGGCCTGATAAGTCTCTCTTCGCGAAGCATCTTCTTGACACTGGTCATTCCTTGAACAATAGTAACACTTTTAATGTTTTACGTTTATGTGAGAAAGGGTTCAAGTTAAGTGTTTGGGAAAGGCTAGAAATAATTAGAAGAGATGCGGACACCTTACTCAACGAACAAGTAGATTTTCACACATCTCCCTTACTTAATCTATTTACGAACAGACAGACACATTAATTGTTGTTGGTTTGTGTGTGTCATTTGGGTTTCTGCGCAACTTACGAAAATATAGTAATTAAATCAAACAGATAAGGTCAAGTATTGGTGAATACCTATTTTTGGAACTTAGTTAGCATGATCTGAGGTTTCTACCCACATTAGTTATTGTAAAGAATCCTACATCGCGATAATGAAATTTGCACGCGTTTACTTATAAGCAAAAACGTTCCAACCACGAATTTTGCTGTTCTCTCTGAGACAGTCTTGATAATGCCTCGTTTAGAGGCGAAACAATTGTCGACGTTTTGTTGTCCTTTTGATTCTGCGAAAAATTAATGCTATTATATAAATTTAAAAGGTTTTTTCTTAAAAACATTTTACTTACCATTGTTTTGTCATGGATTTTCGCCAAGTAACGCCTGTTTCTATCCAATATTTGTTAAATTATTTAATTTGTGGAGAAAATTAGTTTGAACGTCTCAAAGATGGCGAACGTTGAATGGCACAGTGGCGCCACACAGTGGACGCCGGGTGATTTAGAGTCAGCTGACCATAGATTATAAAAAGAACTGTACGTGACTAATAAATAAAATAAACATGCAATAAATACTAGACTATATTGTCTAAAGAGGTTTTTATCTAGGGAAATAGTTTAAGTTTTACTTGTTTCGTTTATGGTTTACTTCTATAACAATACATGCTATGATCCTTTATTTACAACTGTTTTAAACAAAAACCAGTCTACGACGTCATGTTCGAAATGAAAGAGACAAGTATGCGTGCGCATTTGATGTCTCATTTAGCATGTTACGATATTTTTAAACACTTTGACTGAACCTATCTATGTGACACTTTAAACGTCTCGCCCTTTGGAGCGACTACATTGTTGTCAACAATAAGGAAACTTTGTTTGTACCGATATCATTGACTATTTGGTGGCGCCTATATATTAGAGTACCTTGACTGTAACTAACTATTAGACGCTGACTGTACTACACTTTGCCGAGCGACATTCACATTTCCTATCGATCCTATAAGTAAAAGAACCAATAAAAAAATACGTAAATAATTACAAGCATAAATAGTTATGATAATCGTACCTGTTTTCCAAAAAGGGTAGTTTACTGGTGGTCGCTAATGTATCCCGCTTTTGATGCTGGAGTCTTGGATTCGATTCCCGGTCGGAACAAACATTGTTTGATCTACAAAATGCTGAAATGGTATTTTATTGTGCAGTTTATACTTTCGACACTATTCCATACAAGTTTTAGAATAGTGTACAAGTGTGTTTGTTCATCATGCATTTTATTGTACAGGCCAAGTTGATCTATGGACGCAGTCTTCATCGGGCTGCGCATGTCCTGGTGATGCAGGTGAGGATTGCGCCTGCTGCGTCCGTGATGGCGCCTGTCCATGCGGTGATGTCGCGCCCACACGCTGTGCACAATGCGGACTTGAACAATACTGTGCCAGTAGTAAGTCACCAAATAAACTTTGTTTTTTATTCAAGCCTAAAATGACGATTATGTATTTTCTGAAGTGTTTAAGAGTCCTGACTAAAGAGATTGTGTAACATTTGTGTTCTGGCTGTTGAAGTTTAGGCTTAAATTTCAGAAATGCTATTGATTTTTAGGCTGTTACTTATATTGTGCCTATTAACGGCATTAGGCTTGTCCCTTAAACCTACAGACAAAATGTGAGTTTGAAATGCACCAGTATCCCGTCGGGATACAGGTTAGGTTCGTTATAGTTAGGGATTGAGTTTGGATATTGTATGTTATTTGTGGGCAAATATACAACATGTTGTTTGTATATACGTATATATTTATCATAGTTTCTGGGTACTTACCTATTTTGTGTCTGCTTTTGGCCTAAGCGGCTAGTCTGATTTATAGAGTGAATTCTCATGCGACTTATGAGTAAGTAGGTTACCTACTAGGTCGGTAAAAAGAAACTCGAAGGAAGTGAGAAATTTTATCAAAGTTTTATGACATGTTGAGAAATTATTATGGTGATGCTCAGTACCTACTTACATTTCTCTGTTGATTTCATATCAATAACTAAAATATTGACCTACAACATCTATTTAAAAAAATCCATGTTACACAGTAAACAATAAAGGAGCGAAGCGAGTGGGTTGCTAGGTCAGTCGTAAATAATTATTTACGAACCTACATCAAATAGTCTATATTTATTTCTGCTATAATTATATGGGTTAATGGTGCCCCCATACCTACCTTTATCACGTGACATGACAAGCTCAGGAGGTGGCTTAAAAGTAACGTCGGTATAAATTAGGACTATATAAGTAGGCATGCGATAAGCTCCATGAGGTGAATTTAATTATTTTTTCTCCGATAAACTTTAAATAACGGCATATATTGATACTATAACATAACATTTTAAAAAAAATCAATAAAACATTCGTGTGAGCAAATAAAAAATAATAAATTAAACCCCTGATCGTAGAAACCTGAAACTTGGGGCGTGGGATCTTTGTATGGCAAAAGGGCAAAGTTTGTTGGGTACCACGTGATTCCTCAGAAACTACTGCACCGATTTGAACGATTCTTTCTTCCATATAAAGTAACAATATAAGAAAGTTATATAGGCTGTATAACATCACTCTACAACCAAAGTAGCGCGCACAGTAATTGTAATATCTCAGAAGCGGTAATACTTATAGGTAGATAATTGAGCGAGGTGAGCGAAGCTCAATCTTAGGCGACTCATGTATATCGTTTGTCCGCATACTCCTCCTAAACGCCTGAACCAATCTCCTTCAAACTTACCACAGTGATAACGTGTGGCGTGAGGGTGGTTTAGAACAATAAAAAGCAAAAGGTGTGAACATAAAAAAATAAATCGTTGTCGTTCGAAAATTTAACACTTCGCTCAGTTTTTTGCATGCATACCTAGTTTTATAGGTTACAACTTCGTCTTTGTCTATTCTTTGATAGGGTTCACCGTTTGCGAGAAAAATCCAAATTACCGAAAACGTTGACCTTTATCCTTGAATATCTTTTTTAGCACAGCCCCTACACTAGAGGACTTTTAGTATGTTCATCTACAACCCAATGTATAATTGTACCAATTCAAAAATACTACAGGAATTATTTCCTCTGATCGATAATTTTCGACATTCCTTTCTCGGACTAAAACATATCTACTTGCCATTATTTATTGCCGCTATTGTAAAGCGTCTTTCACAGAGTTTCTAACTAATATAATATTGTATGAACCTATTCAATATCCTCATGGAATATACTCTTTCAAACGTTGTAGATAGGTACTTGTACAAAAGTTGCTTTGCTTCTTCACAGACTAGTTAATCCCATTATTTTTCAGTTTTATTTTGTACATTGCCTCAGATCTGCTTCGAAAGCAAGATGTATCTTTGTTACAAGAAATTCAATTATTGCCGTCTATGCGACTGGCAAACCTCCAACTCACGATTGATAATATTTATGTTTCCGTATCTACTTGGAAAGTCCAATTTTAATTTTATGGTGGATGGCACAAGACAAAATTCTGCTAATGATAAAATTGCGCCTTTATTTTGTTATTGCATGAAGTTATACCAATGAATAAAATATTAGGTTGTAAGTTGGTACACTAGTAAGTAACTAAGTTATTATAAAAGGAATCTGGGATACTTACTTTTTCATTGGAAATAGGTTTCTGTGGAAAACTGAAATGGGTAAGCTATGTGTATTAACTTCCCGCCTATATCCCCGTAAGGGGTAGTAAGGGGTAGACCGAGATGCATTTCACTCCCACAACTTGCCGGTAGTTTAGTTGTTCCCACAGTCCCACATAATAGTGGGAAAGCTTATAGCCGTAACAGATAACCCTACCATTAACTTGTACTTCATAGCTGTAACTCCTACTACAATTCCCTCTTTGTTCCAGTGTGCAACATCACAATCGACTCGCGAATACTCAAAAATAAGTCTGGCAAGACTTTTGGACAGATCAAATCACCTTCCCTCGAGGGTCCTGGTACCTGTTCATACATACTACAGCCAGATGCGGGACAAAGAGTCGAAATACAACTCTACCGGCTCGTGTCTGTTGGCAAATTCAATGGCACCAGGTCTGTACCTACTGAACTATCTATTTTATTATCAATTCAAGACAAACGTCTTATATTATATGAATTGGCTTTGTGAATTAGGTATCTGATCTTGACCAGTGATATGGTATTTTTTTTTTAATTCCGCTCTAACGTCCGTAGCCGGGCGTCTCTGGTTACAAGCAGAACGTATTTCCAGTGGCGCCTGGCGGACTTTGACCACCTCTGTCTCTGCGGGGGTCTGGTCGGGATGAGAATCCCGCGTCGTTGGGGTTGGGTTTTATCCCGCGTCAGTGAACAAATCTGGTTGCGTGCTATGGGGCAAAGGCCCCGCAGCACGCAACCCTTCTAGCCTGCTTCTGTAAGGACGGCGGGTGGCGATCCCGCCGTCCTCAGGCCCCGATCATGGAGGTCGATGGTCTTGGGTGTAGATGAGTCTGCGGCGCCCTCGCCGCTGACTACGGAACTCGGCGGGGTGGGTACGGTCCCTCTCCCTCTTGGCCGCCTCCTTCGCGAGCAAGTCATGCTCGCGAAGGAGGCGGCCGCGTTCCACCTACTCCCGCTGGAGACCATGGCTTGAAGTATGGTCTCCAGCGAGAGAGTATCCACGCCCAGACCCACTACGAGGTCCCGGCGTTGACTCCCCCACGCTGAGCACTCCACCAACGTGTGGAGTGCAGTGTCGTCGTCGAAAACCTCGCAGTGTTGACACCTTGGTGTGACCTCACGATGGATGCGAAATAGCTACCGAAGCATCCATGCCCGGTAACGACCTGCGTCGCACGATACGTGAGGTCACCATGCTGCCTCTGCAGCCAATCGTCCATGAGCGGTCTCACCGCCGCGATGATGGTGGTACCGCACTTGGGTTGCTCAAGTCGCACCCTCCATGACTCCATGAGATCCTGGCGGAGCTGGGACCACTGGTCCTCGATTTCTCGAGACGCAGGCCTGTGGTCCCGCTCCAGCGCCATTGGAATAATGACGCAAGGGCTCTCGCTTCCAGGTCCCATGGAGGGGTCCCGGCTAGGAGACATGCAGCCTCTCCGGAGATCGTGCGGTACCCCCTTATTGTTTTGACGGCCAACGTCCTCAACGGTCTATTTAGGAGCGTTGAGTTGTTGGCCGTCAACCTGGCCGCCCATACGGGAGCTCCGTATAGGGCCATACTCTCCACGATCCCCAGGTACAGTCTCCTGCAGAAAGCGTTGGGTCCCTTTAGGTTGGGCATCAGTCGCGAAAGCGCGACCGATGCCTGCGTCACCTTGGGGACCAAACTTCGGAAATGTGGTCCGAAGTTCCATCGGCTATCAAGTACGATCCCTAGGTACTTCATCGAGGGTTTGATGCCGATGCTAAAGTTTCCCACATTTATGCTGGAACCTTCAGATGGACCGTTCCGAGGTCTGTGAAAGCACAGAACCTCAGACTTGTGCAAGGCCACCTGCAGTCCCAGCCGCCGTATCCGACCCACGACTTGAGCAACACCCGTCGTGACTTTGAGTGCTGCCTCCTGGTACGTTGTGCCCCGCGCCGTGACGAGGGTATCGTCGGCGTAGCACGTTACGCCGACGCCCTCAGGCAACGCACCCCGCAGAGTGATATGGTATGAACCAAACTGGAGCTTAAGTTGGGGTTCGAAAGTGTTGAAGTTTAGGATTCCAACTTAAAGTACAGAATGTAAATAATGTCGTAAGTTATCATAATCATACTTAACAACTAAATAAATAACAAGAAAAAATTAAATAAATAAATAAATAAACTTCCAAAACACAAAAATATATATTGTTAGGTACATCAACGAAATTGCTTTGGTAATTTCTTACATGAATAATTAATTTTCTAATCTGTTGAAATGTTAAGTAATACTGCCAGTAAGTAGACACTCACTCGGCCTAAATTCAAGTTTAAAGCTTAACAAGAAACTTAAATGACGTGTTACTTACTGCTTTAATATGAGATTCATGTAATTAGATTTCTAAGGGTAGGTTTACATCAAAGAGAAAACAAATACGTTTGAATTTAAGGGCCAAAACACACAACACAAATTCACGAGACGTGTAATTATCCATTGAACGTTAAGGCGGAGGACAATGAAACTCAAAACTGTGAAAATTAATTACTTACATCTTCTCTACATATTATATACAGACCTACTTTATTTGACAGTAGCCTTTGTTTTGTACTGGATCATGGTCTTCTTCTTCTTCTTTTTTTAAAAACGTGGCTCCATCGATATTCATCGATGATTTCGCCAATGTCAAGGTAATGCTTGATGTTTCCCGCAAAGAAACGTTGTTTAGAATATGTGAGGGTCTGGGTACCCGATTTTTGCATAGCGCCAGAGGTAACTTAAAAAACCACCAGCCACGCGCTCAGCAAAAGTCGAACTCTCTGGGTCATGGTCAAATCCATCCAACGATTTAGACATTATTCACATTCATACTTACCTTACATATTAAGATCGCTAATAAATCTTGAAAGAAACGAAATATAATGAAACTTATTTTCTGGCGTATAATTGTCTGTTAATCGTTGGAGAAACAAAACGTCCACATGAGGTACAAATTACTACGTAAGTGTATGTTAGATTTTAAATAAGTTTGGAAAGAAACTTTGAAAAATATGATTTTTATTCATACGCAACTGAAATGTATATAACCCTCGTAAAATGCGTCAATAAATTATTTAATTCATAAGAGTTGACCTAAATACAGAAAGAGTATAATTTAAAAAATGTAATTTAATATTCGAATTGGACAATTCGTTAAATGAGCGAATTTCACGAATAAATTCAATTATTCGGTTTGGCTCTCTGTACGCTTGCAGCAACTTGCCAATGTCAATTAGTATTCTTGAATTCTGATTATCTATTTATATAGTTGTAAATGTCAGCCATATAGACATAATGCCGGGTTATAATAAATACTAAATTATGTATTATGATAGTCCGAGACGCCCAGGACTTAATTGGCTGTGCCATAGCGGCTGGCACGTAAGATTTTGTTGCCTTTCATCAACATAACCCATTATAGGCGTGATTTATGTACAAAATTATGTACCTAGGTATATTTATAAAAATGTGTCCTATCTGGTTGCCAGATAGATAATTGATATTCCACGGCTCTTAGATCAGTATACTAACGACGAGAGTAGGTCAAGCTGTGTCAGTATTTAGCTAGAAATGATTTTAAACTGGCATAATTAAATAATAAAAAATAATTTTTTTGTACATTCTCATACAACTATCTAGCCCAAATTAAGGTAGTATAATTTAAGGTTGTGCTATGGGATCTAGACGACTGATAAACATACTTATATATTTGTAAATACGAGTACATACATATTATACATAAAGACACAAATATTTGATTCGGACGACATGATCAGTAACATCGTAAATTGTATTGCAAATATGATATTTACCAAGTATAGGTAATTATTACATAAAGTTTTGTTTACTTTGATAAAAGTATATTAAACTTGATTTGCCATTAGAAAATGTTAGAAGCGTTGAATATATAATATTATGTTCCACTTTGAACAAATACATCACACGGGGTGCGAATGGCGGAAAAGAATCGAGTGTGACGGGTCCGAGGTTGTCGAATACACGTTGGCATGATCAATGTCCCGTCAACTTGAATATTGCCAGCGCCTCGCTGCGAGTTCTACCTGCCTGTATCGCTTGTGTACTTACCTATACGGTTTTGTACAAATCGGTTTTGTACAAATCGGTTTTCTGTTGGCGTCACAATTTTACACGGCGCAGTCTTGAAAAAAAGCTTGTGTTTTCTTCCGAGATATTATTTTCCACTGAGTATAAACGTCTTCTTGTAAATATTTTATGCATTTGCATATTTTAGTGAATTTTATTCCAAAGTAATATTCATAATAGCGTCCGCTAAACATAATATATGTAAGAACATCAGAATATTTTATTCTACTTATGATCCATTTAATTGTAGACAAATAAGACCTGGCTTCTAGACAACAGCACATTTTCTTAAATAAATATTAATAAATTATCATTATATTTCTAGTAATGTAGGTAGGTGGTTTCCAGTGACATCACGACTATCAAGTTCTGAGCAGAATATAAATCTGCGGTTTGTATAATAGTGCTGGCCACACGGTACAGTTTTGGTGCGGTACCTCAGTACAACGTGACAGCTTGTCATCTGACATGTCATAGGGGACTACAGGGTATTGAATTATTACTTATTATTTAACTATCTAGTTTATTATAAAACTCATAAGAATATTTTTGATGAACATAACAGACACACGCTACAAAACGCTCTACATTGAATTTTTAAGTCTCCATAGGCCAAAGACTCCTTTTGGCTAATCGATGGTGGCGATAGATCAAAACACACAGATTAATTTATTTCACAATAAATTATGATCTACAGCTCTCATAGATAGATATAATACTATCATTATGATAACACTGGTATTCGTCTGACGGCCTAACGAGTCGTGTGATATGGTAGCATAGTGATTTCTATGTTGGACGCCCCGTTGCGGTACCGCTCTGGTGCCGCAACTGGACCAAAAACGGACCTTGTGGCCTCAGCCTAAGTATGTACATTGTTATGATTTGTATGTTTTACTTAGTGTTTTTGGCAACAGTTGCGTGGGAGGCTGGCTACAACTGGGCAGTGCAAGTGCAGTACCCGCTAATGAAGCAGCAGAAACAAGACTCTGCGGTGCCAATGAACGTTACAGCCCACCAGTAGTATTATTTGCAGATTATGGTGCATCTACTTTAGATTTTAGGTAAGATATTTCTCTTTTATCTTCTTCGCTTTCGGATCTTTTATTTTAGTTTTTTAGTTCAAATTCAAATAGCCTTTATTTCTGATACCATACATTTGTTTTAACACTATTTCATCACATAACTAATTTATTTTACAAGCACATGCGCAGTTTTTCAGTTACTCTTTGTCAAATCATAATAAAAGATTAAGCAAAAATATGTCTTATAATAAAAATAAAATCACTTTATCTAACAGAAACTTGTTTCTTTATCTAAAACTTACATGATTTATATATAAGCTAAACTGACCCCTGTCTCCCCAGAGAAACAACATTTTATGTCGGGCTCCACTCATCGTAAAATAATCATAACATTAGGATTTTCTTATCTTCCACATTTGGAATCTATCCTCATTTGTGAGTCCAATTTTTCTTGTCAATTTTCCACAAAGCAATGGTCTGCTTTGATGATCTTTATCTTTTTGATTCATTCACCTACGTATGTTTTATCTTAGATCCAGTAACGAAAGTTGTAGTTATCAGGGAGTTTTATTAAAATAGTCTATTTATGAAGTCTGTATTTTGGGTGCTAATGGGCCCCAATTCAATTGCATCTACTGCTTGACAGGATGAGATCCTGGCACATACCTAACCTGAGGTGCCCAGAAACAGCAATTGCACCAAAAAAGTGACTGGCGTAATGAAGTAGTCGTAATAAACGCCTTTGTTTCCCCATTGGGGTATAAAGTAAAGACATCTTTCTTTTGCTGCGTTCTTTTGATGCGTGTGTGTGTATATTTTGCAGTAGGTAGTTAGGAATTACTCATAATTAGGTTAGGTATTAATCAATACCGTAGGTAATTGTAATTTCTGGCATCTGCTAACTGATTACTCATTTTGCAACTAAGTGCAAATCAGCATAACTCAATGTTAGCACTTAAGTATGATGTTAAGTACCTATAGAAAGCCACTTAACCGTTAAACTGCTTATGTAGTCTTTAGTTAGAGGCTATTACGTCGTATCTTAGCAGCTAAGTTTACACAGGTACTGTTAAGTATCAGAATATACTCATTAACTTACGTGGCGAAGAACCCTACCCTTTGTTCATAGTATTTTATATTTATAATAGGTAACATACTGTATATGTGTGCATAAATAGATGATCATTAAAGGTACCTCGTTAGAGGCGATACCAAACTACTAACATGAAGGTAATGAATCCTATCCAAAATGAACAATAATTAATTACATTTTCGATCGCTAATGGCATTTGAGAATCTAAAATGAGCATTATAATCGGACAGTACGACTATGTGGCGGAGGATTTCGAAATTTATCTCCATTCGCAGTTCGGTTCAGAAGCGTAAGTTCCGGTAGCGAACGAGTCTTCGCATCGGAACAAAAGGTCGTCACAGTCACAGCGGAACCGGTAATGCTCAATCCGTAATTGTGGCCGGTTGACAGCGGCAGCGAGTGCCACAAATGCTCTTGTCAGCTGACGACATTAAATTGCTTCATTTTGCTCACAGTACGAGTAGGGTATGTAGATTTAAGAGCGAGATGTTCAGTCCCAGGATAAGCTTGTCTAAGTGCTGATAGTTGAAATATAAAATACCTTATATACTGTATATTATTTTTATAACTAAAATACAGAAGATTTGTTAGACAGACAGATGTTTGTCTAAGTAAATATATATAACGTACAAATAAACAAAGCATCACCGATATCTGAGGTATTGATTTTGTTCACAGGATAATAGACAAGACTGTGAGATCACAATTCCTCGCGTTTTTCAGTTTTACGTCGTTAAGTAATACACAAGGTGTCGGGTTTCATCCAAGAGGTGGCTCCCGGATACCCCACACAGGTAAGAAGATCAATATTTTGGTTCTTTATATAAAGTAAGACGGTAAAGGTGGGTGCAGACATTGAGAGGCATTTTAATGTGTTGACGTTCATGCTTCGGGGCGATGCAGCTTCATTCTTAAGTATACGGTGAATGACGTGTACAACCGAAGTCTTCCACTCTGACCTTAATGCGTACCAGAGTAACCGTGCTCTGGGCTTGAGGCCATAGCGGTGGTGGTAATGACGCCTGCGGGTTAGAACAAGCGGCCCGCTATGTTTGGTTGTTTTTCCGGTAATGACAGGGAGAGGCGTATGACCGAGAGTGCAGTTCAAGCCTAACTGTAAATTAGAAGGAACCTAAAGTCCAACAGACAGGTCTAATTAACCATAATCTCTGCAGATAACGATACCTAACGATTATTATTAGGCGCTATAAATCTTAAATTCATGGCAATAGTCATGTGTAATGTCATATTTCGGTCTCCAACATAAGTATTCTTTGTAGTCAATGAAATAAGTGGGCATATTACAAATTATAATGGGTTTTTTACATAAATATGTATAGGTACTTAATTTAATGTTTATGAATACTTGCTCGTAAAGAATGTTTTTTTACATAATGTTCACAACCCTTCCATTGAATATTTCATGAGACATATAATAAGGTCATGACCAAATTTCTTGTTTAATGTAAGCATTCAAAAATTATTCTTCAAAGAAAATTGTACGATCTGTGTAACTTAATTTTACGGTTGCGAGTTCTTGTTTCTGTAGTTAGAGCTCTTTGTTTCAAGTCTGAATATCTGCTAATTGGGTAGGCCAAGTAAAGGTTACGTCTTATTACGTACATTCCTAAATTTTATTTCATTTCTTACCATATTTCACAAATAAAAGAGTACTAAAGATACTAGTACAAATGCTTAATCAAAGAAATGGCGCCATTTTTACTCACAATGTTATTGGCTATTTCCTTAGTCACTATTATTTAGGTACGTAAAACTCAGTATAGATGTATTGTAGATTAACCGTCTTTCCATACAGCTACTATGTACAAACATTGATAGATAAACATCACGCCTATATCGCCGTAGGGGTAGGTAGAGATCCATTACACACCCACACATAGCCAGTTATTTTGATGGCAAGCCTAATGCCGTTGCCGGGCACTATAGAAAAGCCATACTGTGGTATGGCTATATCCAGCCATAGGACAATGTTACATAGGTACTCGTACCACTAAATAAAATCTCCTCATTCTCCATCTACTTAATTATGTACAGAACGCAAAAATATTACCTAATTATGCAGACCTGTAAAGAATTACTTATGTCTAAAAAAAAATTGTCGTGAGCTGAAAATTGTAACAAACGTCTCGTTAAAAGAAGTACTAGTGGATTCCAATAGTACTTTTGATGATTGGTGGGATTGGCATTAAGACTCAAATGATTGCCGCCAACGCTTACAATTTCCAGCTCCACGTCAGGACTTTTTAGACAGTGTGTTATGTTCTGTATAAGTACATAATACCTGTGTAATTACCTAGGTACATTGGAGTATTTGCATGAGGGTGTAATTATTTGCCAGACACGATTATTTACTGTTCCATTTTCAACGTTTCCGAAAGACTCCCAGTGCCATATTATATACCGTAAGCTCTTGTGACTCAATACATATACATGTCTACTAATGCCTACTATCAAACGGCGCAAGGAGTAATAAGTTTCAAGACGGATTTTGAAACTTGTCCGCCATTTACTTCCACAACAGTTTCGTTGTGTAACACAAATATTAATGTCTGCCCTATATAAGTAGATAACAGTTTAAATATATCAAACAAAATGCTTCGTGGTTGCAGATGTTAAATCCTTAGTTAGAGTATTACTCCTTGGGACCAATATTCAGTTTCAGTGTTATAAATTTTTGGAACCATAAAAAGAAGTAGGTATACTATTATAGATGGGGTAATAGAAAAAAGAATTATATCTGGTCTGAAACTAAGCAGAGCTTGTAATACTTTTATGTACCTACTTATATACTTAATAATTACATTAGAAAACCATTCAAATTCTGAACCAAACATTTGACATTTGCAAATTGTACAAATATTTTATTCGACTACTTAGCACCAGGGACCTCTGAGGTCTCACGCATTTAACTATGCATGCACCAACATAATCCAAAATGCATGGAAAACTTAAAAATATAACGATTTTTTTCTAAACTTCTTCTGATTACTACACGAGATTGAATTTTTTATTATTATGGCATCGTGCATAAGATTTGCGATAGGTAGATACCTATATCAAACGTATGTTTGTCTTGTCAAGATATTTTGTTACTGGCGTAAGTGTGTGTGCGACCCTCGTCAAAACTTGGCTGAATATATTCTTATGTTGACATAATATACATATATGTAAATAGTGTTTTATTTGTTGTATTCACAGTGGATCAAGTAAGCATATTAAGGTTCTACAAGAGCGACATCATTTATTGGTAGAATTTGATATGTTGTTCTCATTTCATGGCACTAATCGTTTCATAATATACCTATCATATAGAGGGACTCGTGGTCTAGTGGTAACCGAGTATGTTACAACATTGCAAATATTAAGCAACATCTAGCCAGACTGGTCTTAGGATGGGTGACCATTTCTTAAGACATTGACACCCCTCCGTGCCTTGGAGAGGACTTTAAGCCGTCGGTCCCGATATTGTCATACAAACATTCTGGCAGTCGTTACGGGTTAGTTGAAGCCTTGTTTTTTCTATTCCGTGGTTGGAGCCCTAAAACAAAAATCCGACCGGTCTAACTACACAACTTTGATATTTCCCATAGGTTGTGGAGGGCAGAAGGTTGTCGCTTCACGGAAAATATCGAAGTTCAGGCGAATTGTAGTTAGACTGAAAGGCCGACCCCAAATGTGTTGGGAAAAGACTCAGTGGATGATACCTATCCAATATGAATCAATACTTTAACTCCCCGACATAACAATGGCAGTGATAAACCTTCATCACCTAGGAAGTATCACATCGGGTTTCAAATAAAAAAGCTGCACCTCAATGCGCGTGATTAAATATAATAATATGATGAAATTAATGATTCAAAAATAAAAGTGAATATTCATGTACTAGGTATTGTACGGTACGGGTGTAATTTAGACTTGATCTATGCTAACGCTCAGATAATGACAATTAAAATACATAATTAATATTACTAGAAGGTCAAACATGCAAAATGTTTTTGAGTAAACTCGTGAACAATCACTTATTTACCTATGATACGTAGGTCACACTATAAGTTTTGCGTAACTTAAAAAAAACAACATGTTAAAACCAAAATATTATGTTTATTGCTTTTCAAAATACCCTCCTTTACATTTTAAACATTTTTTCATGCGATCGAACCATTTTTTAAAACAGGAGGAAGGCATGTTTTCTACGTGCTGATTGAACGCTATCACTGCTTCTTCGGAGTTGGTAAAAGTGAAACCTCTCATCAAATCTTTGATTTTGGGGAAAATACAGAAATCACAGGGTGCTAGGTCGGGGCTATGCGCAGGATGGGTGAAGAGTTGTACTTTTTCAGAAATGACTTTGTTTTGTTGGCCGTGTGTGAAGAAGCGTTGTCATGATGTAGGAGAACGCGGCTTTTGGGTCATCTTTCGCGAACTTTTTCTAACACCCTGGATAAACAAATGGTAGAATACCACTTTTTTTTTTTTTTTTTTTTTTTTTTAATTCCGCGGCCCAAGGCCGCGGCCGCTCTAACGTCCATTGCCGGGCGTCCCTGGTTACTAGCAGAGGGTATGTCCAGTGGCGCCCGGCGGACTTTGACCACCCCTGTGGTCTCTGCGGGTGTTTGGTCGGGACGAGAATCCCGCGTCATTGGGGTCGGGTTTTATCCCGCGTCAGTGAGTGAATCTGGTTGCGTGCTATGGGGCAAAGGCCCCGCAGCACGCAACCCTTCTAGCCTGCTTCTGTAAGGACGGTGGGTGGCGATCCCGCCGTCTTCAGGCCCCGATCATGGAGGACGATAGTCTTGGGCGTAGTCGCGTAGTCTGGGGCGGCCTGGCCGCCGACTACGGAACTCGGCGGGGAGGGTACGCTCCCTCTCCCTCCCGGCCGCCTCCTTCGCGAGCATGACTTGCTCGCAGAAAGACACGGCCGCGTTCCACCTACTCCCGCTGGATACCATGGCTTGAAGCATGGTCCCCAGCGAGAGGGTATCCACGCCCAGACCCACTACGAGGTCCCGGCGCTGACTCGCCCACGCTGAGCACTCCACCAACGTGTGGAGTTCGGTGTCGTCGTCGGAAACCTCGCAGTGTTGACACCGGGGTGTGACCTCACGATGCATGCGAAACAGATAGCTACCGAAGCATCCATGCCCGGCAACCATCTGCGTCGCACGGTACGTGAGGTCACCATGCTGCCTCTGCAGCCAATCGTCCATGATCGGTCTCACCGCCGCGATGAAGATGGCACCCCCCTTGGGTTGCTCAAGTCGCACCCTCCATGACTCCATGAGATCCTGGCGGAGTTGGGACCGCTGGTCCTCGATTTCTCGAGACGCAGGCCTGTGGTCCCGCTCCAGCGCCTCCTTGCGCCATTGGAACAATGACGCAAGGGCTCTCGCTTCCAGGTCCCATGGAGGGGTCCCGGCTAGGAGACATGCAGCCTCTCCGGAGATCGTGCGGTACCCCCGTACCGCACGATCCGTTCTGATTATGATACCGTTCTGACGGCCAAGGTTCTAAGTGGTCTGTTTAACAGAGTTACGTTCCCCTTGACCGCCAACCTATCCACCCATACGGGAGCCCCGTATAGGGCCATACTCCGCACGATCCCCAGGTACAGTCTCCTGCAGGAGGCGTTGGGTCCCTTTAGGTTGGGCATCAGTCGCGAAAGCGCGACCGATGCCTGCGTCACCTTGGGGACCAAACTTCGGAAATGTGGTCCGAAGTTCCATCGGCTATCAAGTACGATCCCTAGGTACTTCATCGAGATCTTGATGCCGATGCTAACGCCTCCCACATTTATGCTGGAACCTTCTGGTGGACCGTTCCGAGGTCTGTGAAAACACAGAACCTCGGACTTGTGCAAAGCCACCTCCAGTCCCAGCTGCCGTATCCGACCCACGACTCGAGCAACACCCGTCGTGACCTTGAGTGCTGCCTCCTGGTACGTTGCACCCCGCGCCGTGACGAGGGTATCGTCGGCGTAGCACGTTACGCCGACACCCCTAGGCAACGCACCCCGCAGCACCCAGTCGTAGCCGATGTTCCACAGAAGCGGCCCCAGGACCGACCCCTGCGGAACACCGCACGACACATCTCGCCGAGCTGGCCCGAGCCAGCTGGGGAAAGCTATGGCCCTCTCCGAGAGATAGGCCCCGACAATACGACGGAGGTAGAGAGGCGTTTCGTGATACACGAGCGCTTCCCTAACGCAGCTCCATGGCAAGGTGTTGAACGCGTTGGCGATGTCAAGAGACACCGCCACCACCACCTTGCCCTGCGAGACTGCTTCCTCCGTCAGGCTGTTCACGCGCATGATCGCGCTCACGGTGGAGCGTCCCCGACGGAAACCGAACTGGTTATCCGCCAGGTCTGGCCCCACACTCGTGAGATGCTCGATGAGGCGTTCCGCGATAATTCGCTCAAAGAGCTTACACACCTCGTCGAGCAACACGATCGGCCGGTATCCGGACGGTGAGTCCACCGGCCGCCCCGCCTTACGGATCAGGACCAGTTTCCCCGTCCTCCACACCTTGGGAAACTGGCCCCTTTCGAGGCATGCGCTAAAGAGCCCCATCAGTCGAGGCCCGAGTTCCTCGAGGGCCAGGACCCATGCACGGCCAGGAATGCCGTCGGGTCCGGGGGCAGTGATTTTCCGGCGTTTAAGCCGGAGTACTGCCGCACCTAGCTCCCCCACCCTGACTTCGGGTACGTCGTCTTCGCTGGTGCTATCCGCGTCGGGCAGAGACGGAGCCATGCGCGGAGGGACGTGCTCCTCCGCGCTCGTCGGAAACAGGGAGCCCATGACCCGCTCCAGCTGCTGCGGCTGGAGACTCTGGGTCAGTGGGGGCGCCCTAGGTCGGAGTTTCTCCCTGACCTGTAGGTACGGGCGCCCCCATGGGTTCTGCTGCAGGGTCTCCAGGAGCTCCTCGCGGGCCGCCGTCTTGGGTAGAATACCACTTGGCATTAACACTCTTTTGATCTTCAAGTGGAATTGTACAGATGGGACCCGTAGCTGAGAAAAAAAACGCGATAATATTTTTACTAACGTTTCTCGCCTGCCTCACTTTTGTTGGCTTGTTCTCATTTTCAAACACCCATTCACAAGATTGCTGTTTTTTTTCGGGTTCCAAACAATAAATCCACGTTTCGTCTCCTGTGACAATGTCATAAACAGCATTAGAATGTCCGTGGTCGTACTTCAGTAGTATCTGTGAGCACCATTCCACGCGAGCCCGCTTCTGCTCCGCTGTCAGTTCATGAGGGATCTAACGACAATAAAGTTTCCGAACTTTCAACTCTTCGTGTAAATTTTTCTGGATTTGACTCATACCAATCCCCAATAGTCCTCGAATTGTCTCATAGGTAATCCGCGAGTTTTCTTCAATTAACCGCTTAACAGTAGCCACATTATTTTCGTTGACGGCAGTTGAAGGCCGCCCTTCACGAAATTCGTCATGTAAAGAAACTCGACCTCTCTCAAATTCAGCAAACCATCGCCTCACGGTGCTCAAACAAGGTGCTTCTCTCCCAAAAGCACTTTGAAGACGAGCGGCACAGTCTTGCGGAGAGAGAGAACTTTTAAAATCATAGAAAATCATCGCTCTAAAATCTTTTCGAGTTAATTCCATTTTCGTTGCATACGTAGAACTTTGATGTGTGATAAAAAACAATTGACAAATGATTTCCTGCCAATTGTTTTTTTTTATTACCAAGAAGGTTGCAACGTTTAAAAAAATATAACATTCGAAATTCAAATAGTTCCGATTAGCTAGAAGTGCAAAACTTTTAGTGTGCCCCATGTATATCATCCATCACATACGCACTGTATACACATTTACCCAGTCTTCATAGAGCCCAATAAGTAAGCGTATAATAAGTATAAGACGGCCATTTTTCTTTATTCTCTCTTTTTTATGCCATTAGGCAAAAAATCTCCGGAGCGTAAATACCTGTGACAGTTCTCAATTATGTCCAATTCTCGAATAACCAATAATGTTCATGATAAATGAAGACAGAGTTACTGGAGACAGATCAATTAATTATCTACGTAACAATATCTTCGTTATGGATTTCGATGTTGGACTAAAATACAATAACAAACCCCAAAGAATAATATAAATATTATTCTTTGGGGTTTGTTATTGTATTTTTCGTTGGTCGTTGCTAAAATCTTCACGCAGCATGCGGGCGCCTGCTGCGGGAAAGAGATTTTTAAATGCACGCATTAGGGGTGCGGGTTATCGACTAAGATCGCTTTCCCCGTCAAGCGTTTTTCCACCAGACAGCGTGCGACTCTCGCACGCAATGTCCATGTAATGTCAAATTACATACAATAATGAAATGAGTTTCATGTCGTGCGGGCCACCCGCACGCATGCGCCATTTGGTAGGGTAACGGGACTAATCGCGAACTGATTTGACGTTGACATTGACACGCATTGCGGGCGAGATCTCTGGTGGAAAAACGCATGACAGGAAAAGTGCCGTAAGTTAACTACATTTAATTAGTCGTTACCCCGCATGAAGAGCGCCCACATGCTGCGTAACTACCAAGTTGGTGCACAATGAAAATGAGCCCTACTTCTGTATTTATTTTCACCCTCTACCCTTACAGAAAACTATTTAATTACCGGGGTAAAAAGACTTGATTTTGATTTTGACTACAAAACCTAATTTTATCAAAATTCGTCACTTTCATAAACATTCGAATGAACTTATTCTACCTAAGCCAAAAGTGGGTTAAAATCAGTAGTATAGTGGCCGCGAATCATGATGATGAAGTCATGTTGTCGTAACGCAAGGCCCTCGTATTAGCCAACACTAACGCCACTGACGCTGAGGCCACTGACGCCTCTATAATATTTCTTAACCATTGTTTTCTGTTTTAGATTGCGACTGGCTGTACCAGGATGTATCCTGCCGCGGTCCAGGCGCATGTGTGCTGGCCAGTCCTGGTTATCCTGGACTGTATCCACCACACCGCCGATGTAGATACCTCTTCGCCACTAACTCAGTTCATACTAGAGTGAAAATAAAATTCACATCGATTTTACTGCCAAGAAAGTGAGTATATTTTCATTTGCATCCACCAATCACCACATTATAATTATCACAAAAAAAAAACTACAGAACGAGGTTTTGAAGTACCTATAGTTTTACCATTAACTAGAAAAATATTTAAATAAAATAAATCTAACTACTTTGCAATATTCCGCCACATGCAAATTACCCAACTCTCGTATTTATTCATGCACAAGTCCGCCCTCCAATCCCACTTAGGCCGAAAGAATAGAGAAATAATTTTGAAAATAGAATAAATATGAGAGTTGTGTTATCGTGCAAAAAATAATAAAAAACCTCGACACGTGTTTCGCCCCCAACCAGGGGCATCATCAGGAGATGTCGATGGCTCGGCGCACGACGACCGAATGAGCCACAACTCGTAAACCGCACCTATTTATATCCTAGGTTTTTTATTTCTACCCACAACCATAATACCAAACTATTTTATGTCTACCCACCACCGTTGTTTGAATGACGTATACCTACCCGCAGCAAAGGGGAAGAGGCGAAATTAAGTTGATCATTTAAAATATTAGGGTTCAAGCGTCTATGTTTGTAGATTTCTAATTGTTCCAAAACCGAAAGGCTCAGTCCTTTGTTGCAGGTGTGCAGAACGTCATAAGTGTGAAGATTAGGTAGGGAGTGACCGGAGTCCAACAAATGTTTTGCGAAATGAGACCGTTCTGGGCGATTGTTTCTAAAAGCTGATATATGTTCTTTATACCGCGTCGCGAAGCTACGGCCGGTTTGACCAATATAAACACCCTCACAATCCCCACACTTAAGCCTATACACACCTGACTTCCTGTCATCCCCAAATTTCTCCTTAACATTGCAAATGTTTCTCCGGATAGTGTTGTCCGTTCTAAACGCGACATGAATATTATTTTTACGCAAAATTTTGGCAACTTTATCAGATATCGGACCTAAATAAGTTAGACTAGCTCTATACCGATGGACGTCACGATCCGGGGGAACAGCATATAGTAAACTACGCGTAATTGAGGCTCGCCGCCTTCCAACTAAGTTGTCCACAAGCTTGGTACTGTAACCATTAGATTTAGCAATTTGATAAATAATATTTAATTCGCGGTTAAAATTTATTTGAGAAAGTGGAACCGAAAATAGCCTGTGAACATAGCTGTGGAAGGCGGCAAGCTTGTGCTGCCAAGGATGACAGGAAGTAGCAGGAATTACTGTGTCAGTATGAGTGGGTTTGCGAAAGATCCAGAATTCATGCCCACCCTCATTTCTAGTAATAGTCAAATCTAAGAAATTTATGGACCTATCCTTTTCTAACTCGAGTTTGAATTTGATTTTAGGGTGAACACTATTCAAATGAGATAAGAAATCCGTAAGTTCCACATCGGTGCCCCGCCAACACAATAATATATCGTCAACGTACCTATAATAATAATGGATGTTTTCGTTACCTACAATGTAACTATTTTCAAACCTATCCATAAAAACATCGGCCAGAAATGGGCTCAAAGGTGAACCCATCGCCAGTCCATGCTTAAATAGATAGTACTTGTTGTTGAATTGAAAATAGTTTTGGTTCATGCATAAAGAAGTTAAATCGATTAGCTCAGCCGCCTCCCCTGGATGTAGACGCTGTTTTTCAAAAAGATCTTTAAGTATTGTTAAACATTCCTCGTAAGGGACATTAGTAAACAAGTTATCGACATCCAGTGAAAGCAACCTTGCATTAGGGGGAAGCTTGATATCCCGTATACGATTGATTAAGTCAGTCGTATTTTTAAGACTACAACGAGGCGAAAAGGTAGTCTTCCCCCTAAGGATGTTATTAAGTGATTTTGCTAGATCATATGACGGGGAACCGATGCTGGACACCACCGGGCGGATGGGGACGCCTTCCTTGTGGATCTTTGGCAAACCGTATAATATTGGAGGTCGTGGATTCATTGATATAACTTTGTCGTATTTCCCATTGTCAAAAACAAAGCGGGTACTTTTAACTAATTCTTTCAAATCGTTAGAAAACTTTTTAGTGGGGTCCGATCGTAGCACCACAAAGTCGTCGGTCTGTAGAACATCATCGACTTTCTGGTTATAGTCATCACGCTCCAAGACAACAATGCTGTTGCCTTTATCGGAGTTAGCGACGACCAAACCAGAGCCGACAATCCTCCGCCGCAACGACCCTGCAGTAATAGAATCGGGAGAGGGTCTGTCTGTCTGTGTGTGTAAGGATGTTTTAATATGATGGGATACTAAGTTTTTGATACTATCCTTAGAATCAGACTTACTAAGGATAATAGCAACCTCTGAATCCACGGCCAGTGTTTCCAGTGACCTCTCATTGATTTTGCGGGGGATATTATACTTAAAGCCTTTATTTAATAGACTCAGTTCATTGTGTGTGAATTGAGTACTAGTGAGATTTGTAACGCGTGGATGAAATGAAGAGGTCCCTGAATCTTGATTTGTTCTACCCCTAGTTAACTTGTTGAGTTTATCACGTTGACGTAGGTACCTCTTATGTACCTCCATCGACGCGATATCCCTAGCTTTTTCGTCCAGAATGTCAAATTCAACACAGTGCAAGGAGAAAGCTAATTCGGTATGTAAAACTTTTAAATGTAATTTTAAATTATCCCTGACCGAAAACCAATGTCTTGACTCTTCGTTGAGCCAAATTTTTTGAGCCCGGTTTACTGCTATTGACGCGGCAAAGCTTTTACTACGCGACCGTATCTGAATATAATCGGGTATTATATTCAGATGTTTGCACTGTTGGTTGAACCAAACATTCTGAACAGCAATTCGGTGCAGTTTAGTGAGTTTAATATATAGTTTTGCCTGACAAGCTATGCTGGCTGTTTTTATAAAGTTAATACTATCAGGCGTTACTTTTCGGAAGTCCATAGTTAAATAAAATAAATCTAACTACTTTGCAATATTCCGCCACATGCAAATTACCCAACTCTCGTATTTATTCATGCACAAGTCCGCCCTCCAATCCCACTTAGGCCGAAAGAATAGAGAAATAATTTGAAAATAGAATAAATATGAGAGTTGTGTTATCGTGCAAAAAATAATAAAAATCCTCGACACGTGTTTCGCCCCCAACCAGGGGCATCATCAGGAGATGTCGATGGCTCGGCGCACGGCGACCGAATGAGCCACAACTCGTAAACCGCACCTATTTATATCCTAAGTTTTTTATTTCTACCCACAACCATAATACCAAACTATTTTATGTCTACCCACCACCGTTGTTTGAATGACGTATACCTACCCGCAGCAAAGGGGAAGAGGCGAAATTAAGATGATCATTTAAAATATTAGGGTTCAAGCGTCTATGTTTGTAGATTTCTAATTGTTCCAAAACCGAAAGCCTCAGTCCTTTGTTGCAGGTGTGCAGAACGTCATAAGTGTGAAGATTAGGTAGGGAGTGACCGGAGTCCAACAAATGTTTTGCGAAATGAGACCGTTCTGGGCGATTGTTTCTAAAAGCTGATATTTATGTTCTTTATACCGCGTCGCGAAGCTACGGCCGGTTTGACCAATATAAACACCCTCACAATCCCCACACTTAAGCCTATACACACCTGACTTCCTGTCATCCCCAATTTTCTCCATAACATTGCAAATGTTTCTCCGGATAGTGTTGTCCGTTCTAAACGCGACATGAATATTATTTTTACGCAAAATTTTGGCAACTTTATCAGATATCGGACCTAAATAAGTTAGACTAGCTCTATACCGATGGACGTCACTATCCGGGGGAACAGCATATAGTAAACTACGCGTAATTGAGGCTCGCCGCCTTCCAACTAAGTTGTCCACAAGCTTGGTACTGTAACCATTAGATTTAGCAATTTGATAAATAATATTTAATTCGCGGTTAAAATTTATTTGAGAAAGTGGAACCGAAAATAGCCTGTGAACATAGCTGTGGAAGGCGGCAAGCTTGTGCTGCCAAGGATGACAGGAAGTAGCAGGAATTACTGTGTCAGTATGAGTGGGTTTGCGAAAGATCCGGAATTCATGCCCACCCTCATTTCTAGTAATAGTCAAATCTAAGAAATTTATGGACCTATCCTTCTCTAACTCGAGTTTGAATTTGATTTTAGGGTGAACACTATTCAAATGAGATAAGAAATCCGTAAGTTCCACATCGGTGCCCCGCCAACACAATAATATATCGTCAATGTACCTATAATAATAATGGATGTTTTCGTTACCTTTCGTTACCTATTATTATAGGTACGTTGACGATATATTATTGTGTTGGCGGGGCACCGATGTGGAACTTACGGATTTCTTATCTCATTTGAATAGTGTTCACCCTAAAATCAAATTCAAACTCGAGTTAGAGAAGGATAGGTCCATAAATTTCTTAGATTTGACTATTACTAGAAATGAGGGTGGGCATGAATTCCGGATCTTTCGCAAACCCACTCATACTGACACAGTAATTCCTGCTACTTCCTGTCATCCTTGGCAGCACAAGCTTGCCGCCTTCCACAGCTATGTTCACAGGCTATTTTCGGTTCCACTTTCTCAAATAAATTTTAACCGCGAATTAAATATTATTTATCAAATTGCTAAATCTAATGGTTACAGTACCAAGCTTGTGGACAACTTAGTTGGAAGGCGGCGAGCCTCAATTACGCGTAGTTTACTATATGCTGTTCCCCCGGATCGTGACGTCCATCGGTATAGAGCTAGTCTAACTTATTTAGGTCCGATATCTGATAAAGTTGCCAAAATTTTGCGTAAAAATAATATTCATGTCGCGTTTAGAACGGACAACACTATCCGGAGAAACATTTGCAATGTTAAGGAGAAAATTGGGGATGACAGGAAGTCAGGTGTGTATAGGCTTAAGTGTGGGGATTGTGAGGGTGTTTATATTGGTCAAACCGGCCGTAGCTTCGCAACGCGGTATAAAGAACATATATCAGCTTTTAGAAACAATCGCCCAGAACGGTCTCATTTCGCAAAACATTTGTTGGACTCCGGTCACTCCCTACCTAATCTTCACACTTATGACGTTCTGCACACCTGCAACAAAGGACTGAGGCTTTCGGTTTTGGAACAATTAGAAATCTACAAACATAGACGCTTGAACCCTAATATTTTAAATGATCAACTTAATTTCGCCTCTTCCCCTTTGCTGCGGGTAGGTATACGTCATTCAAACAACGGTGGTGGGTAGACATAAAATAGTTTGGTATTATGGTTGTGGGTAGAAATAAAAAACTTAGGATATAAATAGGTGCGGTTTACGAGTTGTGGCTCATTCGGTCGCCGTGCGCCGAGCCATCGACATCTCCTGATGATGCCCCTGGTTGGGGGCGAAACACGTGTCGAGGTTTTTTATTATTTTTTGCACGATAACACAACTCTCATATTTATTCTATTTTCAAAATTATTTCTCTATTCTTTCGGCCTAAGTGGGATTGGAGGGCGGACTTGTGCATGAATAAATACGAGAGTTGGGTAATTTGCATGTGGCGGAATATTGCAAAGTAGTTAGATTTATTTTATTTAACTATGGACTTCCGAAAAGTAACGCCTGATAGTATTAACTTTATAAAAACAGCCAGCATAGCTTGTCAGGCAAAACTATATATTAAACTCACTAAACTGCACCGAATTGCTGTTCAGAATGTTTGGTTCAACCAACAGTGCAAACATCTGAATATAATACCCGATTATATTCAGATACGGTCGCGTAGTAAAAGCTTTGCCGCGTCAATAGCAGTAAACCGGGCTCAAAAAATTTGGCTCAACGAAGAGTCAAGACATTGGTTTTCGGTCAGGGATAATTTAAAATTACATTTAAAAGTTTTACATACCGAATTAGCTTTCTCCTTGCACTGTGTTGAATTTGACATTCTGGACGAAAAAGCTAGGGATATCGCGTCGATGGAGGTACATAAGAGGTACCTACGTCAACGTGATAAACTCAACAAGTTAACTAGGGGTAGAACAAATCAAGATTCAGGGACCTCTTCATTTCATCCACGCGTTACAAATCTCACTAGTACTCAATTCACACACAATGAACTGAGTCTATTAAATAAAGGCTTTAAGTATAATATCCCCCGCAAAATCAATGAGAGGTCACTGGAAACACTGGCCGTGGATTCAGAGGTTGCTATTATCCTTAGTAAGTCTGATTCTAAGGATAGTATCAAAAACTTAGTATCCCATCATATTAAAACATCCTTACACACACAGACAGACAGACCCTCTCCCGATTCTATTACTGCAGGGTCGTTGCGGCGGAGGATTGTCGGCTCTGGTTTGGTCGTCGCTAACTCCGATAAAGGCAACAGCATTGTTGTCTTGGAGCGTGATGACTATAACCAGAAAGTCGATGATGTTCTACAGACCGACGACTTTGTGGTGCTACGATCGGACCCCACTAAAAAGTTTTCTAACGATTTGAAAGAATTAGTTAAAAGTACCCGCTTTGTTTTTGACAATGGGAAATACGACAAAGTTATATCAATGAATCCACGACCTCCAATATTATACGGTTTGCCAAAGATCCACAAGGAAGGCGTCCCCATCCGCCCGGTGGTGTCCAGCATCGGTTCCCCGTCATATGATCTAGCAAAATCACTTAATAACATCCTTAGGGGGAAGACTACCTTTTCGCCTCGTTATAGTCTTAAAAATACGACTGACTTAATCAATCGTATACGGGATATCAAGCTTCCCCCTAATGCAAGGTTGCTTTCACTGGATGTCGATAACTTGTTTACTAATGTCCCTTACGAGGAATGTTTAACAATACTTAAAGATCTTTTTGAAAAACAGCGTCTACATCCAGGGGAGGCGGCTGAGCTAATCGATTTAACTTCTTTATGCATGAACCAAAACTATTTTCAATTCAACAACAAGTACTATCTATTTAAGCATGGACTGGCGATGGGTTCACCTTTGAGCCCATTTCTGGCCGATGTTTTTATGGATAGGTTTGAAAATAGTTACATTGTAGGTAACGAAAACATCCATTATTATTATAGGTACGTTGACGATATATTATTGTGTTGGCGGGGCACCGATGTGGAACTTACGGATTTCTTATCTCATTTGAATAGTGTTCACCCTAAAATCAAATTCAAACTCGAGTTAGAGAAGGATAGGTCCATAAATTTCTTAGATTTGACTATTACTAGAAATGAGGGTGGGCATGAATTCCGGATCTTTCGCAAACCCACTCATACTGACACAGTAATTCCTGCTACTTCCTGTCATCCTTGGCAGCACAAGCTTGCCGCCTTCCACAGCTATGTTCACAGGCTATTTTCGGTTCCACTTTCTCAAATAAATTTTAACCGCGAATTAAATATTATTTATCAAATTGCTAAATCTAATGGTTACAGTACCAAGCTTGTGGACAACTTAGTTGGAAGGCGGCGAGCCTCAATTACGCGTAGTTTACTATATGCTGTTCCCCCGGATCGTGACGTCCATCGGTATAGAGCTAGTCTAACTTATTTAGGTCCGATATCTGATAAAGTTGCCAAAATTTTGCGTAAAAATAATATTCATGTCGCGTTTAGAACGGACAACACTATCCGGAGAAACATTTGCAATGTTAAGGAGAAAATTGGGGATGACAGGAAGTCAGGTGTGTATAGGCTTAAGTGTGGGGATTGTGAGGGTGTTTATATTGGTCAAACCGGCCGTAGCTTCGCAACGCGGTATAAAGAACATATATCAGCTTTTAGAAACAATCGCCCAGAACGGTCTCATTTCGCAAAACATTTGTTGGACTCCGGTCACTCCCTACCTAATCTTCACACTTATGACGTTCTGCACACCTGCAACAAAGGACTGAGGCTTTCGGTTTTGGAACAATTAGAAATCTACAAACATAGACGCTTGAACCCTAATATTTTAAATGATCAACTTAATTTCGCCTCTTCCCCTTTGCTGCGGGTAGGTATACGTCATTCAAACAACGGTGGTGGGTAGACATAAAATAGTTTGGTATTATGGTTGTGGGTAGAAATAAAAAACTTAGGATATAAATAGGTGCGGTTTACGAGTTGTGGCTCATTCGGTCGCCGTGCGCCGAGCCATCGACATCTCCTGATGATGCCCCTGGTTGGGGGCGAAACACGTGTCGAGGTTTTTTATTATTTTTTGCACGATAACACAACTCTCATATTTATTCTATTTTCAAAATTATTTCTCTATTCTTTCGGCCTAAGTGGGATTGGAGGGCGGACTTGTGCATGAATAAATACGAGAGTTGGGTAATTTGCATGTGGCGGAATATTGCAAAGTAGTTAGATTTATTTTATTTAACTATGGACTTCCGAAAAGTAACGCCTGATAGTATTAACTTTATAAAAACAGCCAGCATAGCTTGTCAGGCAAAACTATATATTAAACTCACTAAACTGCACCGAATTGCTGTTCAGAATGTTTGGTTCAACCAACAGTGCAAACATCTGAATATAATACCCGATTATATTCAGATACGGTCGCGTAGTAAAAGCTTTGCCGCGTCAATAGCAGTAAACCGGGCTCAAAAAATTTGGCTCAACGAAGAGTCAAGACATTGGTTTTCGGTCAGGGATAATTTAAAATTACATTTAAAAGTTTTACATACCGAATTAGCTTTCTCCTTGCACTGTGTTGAATTTGACATTCTGGACGAAAAAGCTAGGGATATCGCGTCGATGGAGGTACATAAGAGGTACCTACGTCAACGTGATAAACTCAACAAGTTAACTAGGGGTAGAACAAATCAAGATTCAGGGACCTCTTCATTTCATCCACGCGTTACAAATCTCACTAGTACTCAATTCACACACAATGAACTGAGTCTATTAAATAAAGGCTTTAAGTATAATATCCCCCGCAAAATCAATGAGAGGTCACTGGAAACACTGGCCGTGGATTCAGAGGTTGCTATTATCCTTAGTAAGTCTGATTCTAAGGATAGTATCAAAAACTTAGTATCCCATCATATTAAAACATCCTTACACACACAGACAGACAGACCCTCTCCCGATTCTATTACTGCAGGGTCGTTGCGGCGGAGGATTGTCGGCTCTGGTTTGGTCGTCGCTAACTCCGATAAAGGCAACAGCATTGTTGTCTTGGAGCGTGATGACTATAACCAGAAAGTCGATGATGTTCTACAGATCGACGACTTTGTGGTGCTACGATCGGACCCCACTAAAAAGTTTTCTAACGATTTGAAAGAATTAGTTAAAAGTACCCGCTTTGTTTTTGACAATGGGAAATACGACAAAGTTATATCAATGAATCCACGACCTCCAATATTATACGGTTTGCCAAAGATCCACAAGGAAGGCGTCCCCATCCGCCCCGTGGTGTCCAGCATCGGTTCCCCGTCATATGATCTAGCAAAATCACTTAATAACATCCTTAGGGGGAAGACTACCTTTTCGCCTCGTTATAGTCTTAAAAATACGACTGACTTAATCAATCGTATACGGGATATCAAGCTTCCCCCTAATGCAAGGTTGCTTTCACTGGATGTCGATAACTTGTTTACTAATGTCCCTTACGAGGAATGTTTAACAATACTTAAAGATCTTTTTGAAAAACAGCGTCTACATCCAGGGGAGGCGGCTGAGCTAATCGATTTAACTTCTTTATGCATGAACCAAAACTATTTTCAATTCAACAACAAGTACTATCTATTTAAGCATGGACTGGCGATGGGTTCACCTTTGAGCCCATTTCTGGCCGATGTTTTTATGGATAGGTTTGAAAATAGTTACATTGTAGGTAACGAAAACATCCATTATTATTATAGGTACGTTGACGATATATTATTGTGTTGGCGGGGCACCGATGTGGAACTTACGGATTTCTTATCTCATTTGAATAGTGTTCACCCTAAAATCAAATTCAAACTCGAGTTAGAGAAGGATAGGTCCATAAATTTCTTAGATTTGACTATTACTAGAAATGAGGGTGGGCATGAATTCCGGATCTTTCGCAAACCCACTCATACTGACACAGTAATTCCTGCTACTTCCTGTCATCCTTGGCAGCACAAGCTTGCCGCCTTCCACAGCTATGTTCACAGGCTATTTTCGGTTCCACTTTCTCAAATAAATTTTAACCGCGAATTAAATATTATTTATCAAATTGCTAAATCTAATGGTTACAGTACCAAGCTTGTGGACAACTTAGTTGGAAGGCGGCGAGCCTCAATTACGCGTAGTTTACTATATGCTGTTCCCCCGGATCGTGACGTCCATCGGTATAGAGCTAGTCTAACTTATTTAGGTCCGATATCTGATAAAGTTGCCAAAATTTTGCGTAAAAATAATATTCATGTCGCGTTTAGAACGGACAACACTATCCGGAGAAACATTTGCAATGTTAAGGAGAAAATTGGGGATGACAGGAAGTCAGGTGTGTATAGGCTTAAGTGTGGGGATTGTGAGGGTGTTTATATTGGTCAAACCGGCCGTAGCTTCGCAACGCGGTATAAAGAACATATATCAGCTTTTAGAAACAATCGCCCAGAACGGTCTCATTTCGCAAAACATTTGTTGGACTCCGGTCACTCCCTACCTAATCTTCACACTTATGACGTTCTGCACACCTGCAACAAAGGACTGAGGCTTTCGGTTTTGGAACAATTAGAAATCTACAAACATAGACGCTTGAACCCTAATATTTTAAATGATCAACTTAATTTCGCCTCTTCCCCTTTGCTGCGGGTAGGTATACGTCATTCAAACAACGGTGGTGGGTAGACATAAAATAGTTTGGTATTATGGTTGTGGGTAGAAATAAAAAACCTAGGATATAAATAGGTGCGGTTTACGAGTTGTGGCTCATTCGGTCGCCGTGCGCCGAGCCATCGATATCTCCTGATGATGCCCCTGGTTGGGGGCGAAACACGTGTCGAGGTTTTTTATTATTTTTTGCACGATAACACAACTCTCATATTTATTCTATTTTCAAAATTATTTCTCTATTCTTTCGGCCTAAGTGGGATTGGAGGGCGGACTTGTGCATGAATAAATACGAGAGTTGGGTAATTTGCATGTAGCGGAATATTGCAAAGTAGTTAGATTTATTTTATTTAACTATGGACTTCCGAAAAGTAACGCCTGATAGTATTAACTTTAGAAAAATATTTTGTTAAATATAGTAGGTACACTGTGTATTACAATTTCAATTATATATTTCTTTTAAAAAGCGACAAATCGTAAGTTTTAATTGAAGGCGTAAAAAATAATTTGCTCATGCTCGAGTTCATGAATAACAAGAAACGAATTTCTCTCTGATTAATGCCCGCCGAGTCTGACTCGCCCAGTGGAATCGAATTAATTACTTAATTGAAAAATAAAGAATTTTGCTATTCGTCCAAACACATATACCTAACTTATTTTAATTTATTCTACATTTTATTTAAAATAATACTGGTAAGTATTTTAAAATTCTCATTTTTCTAAACTGTTTTGAAGTTTTACGACTTTAAAAAATCTAACAGTTAAAATGTCTTACAATATGTTTTACTTAATGTTTTACTTAAAGTAATTTGTCCTTACAATAAATTCAATACAGCTATAGTTAGAGTTTGGGGTAGTATACTACCCCAAACTCTAACTACCTGACTTACTACCTATAAATTGTAATAATATTTTTATATATTTATGGAGAAGAAATAATACCTAAACCTTTCTTAAACAGATGTAAACATTTCCAGTTTCTAAAGATCGTTTAAATGTATCGTCTACCTCAAATTCTAATAGAAAATTTAATTTTGTTTTACACTTAAGAAAATCTAAAAGGTTTCGACTGTACGAAATTATTACTAAAAGAATCTTAACATAATTTCTGTCTCAGTGAAGTCTATGGTGAATGAGACATTGTTCTAATTAAGTATCGTTGAAGATACTCGTAAAACCAAAATGATGAACCTAATTTCAACCTGTTTTGAAACGACTTCAGAATGAAGGAGGTTTTAAATTCGTCGGAATCCACTTTTATGTATGTTTACCGATTACTCAAAGAGTCCTAGAATCGATTAAAAAAAAATTGTTCTTCTTTTTTAAAAACGTAGCTCCATCGATATTCATCGATAATTTTGCCAATGTCAAGGTAATGCTTGATTAGTTGATAGATGACACAGAAGAACTAGTTATTCCTAACTAGCTCCAGGTGCAGGACAAGAAACGTTGTTCGGTATGAGAGTGTCTGAAAACCCGATTTTTGCAGAGCGCCAGAGGTAACCTAAAAAGCCACTATCTTGTTTTGTTGAAATGGACAATATTTAATGGATATATTAATATTATCACACTGCCAAAAATGACAATGGATCTATGATACCCACCACGTTTATTCATTGTTGGATTGACATGATTGATGAAGCGGTATTTTTAAATAATAACCAATGTCACACTGAGCGAATGATCCTTTGTAGCTATACAGGTAGGTGTAGGATACACGGCCAGTTTCTGAATTGAGAATTTTAAGTCGGGCATCCACTGAGTACGACAAATGTCAAATTTCAGGAACAAATTTTGACATTAGACGTGCTTTACGGATGCTTAGCTTCAAATTCTCAATTCAGAAACCGGCTGACAGTCGTTACGAAAGCTAGGACCAATTGTTTTTGTTTATACTCGTAGGTAAATAAACCTATTCTAATCCGAAGCAGGCTTATGTCACTCGCCTAACAACCGCAAAAAATACGCGTAGCAGTGACAACTTGAAGTTGTAAATCAGCAAGGGTTGTCTCTTGTGTGTTTGTAACACGGCAATGACCATAGAGTTGATATTGAGGCATTAACGTCATTATTATTGGTCAACTTATGCTGGTATATATTTTACTTTACTCGTCAACCCTAACGTTCGAATTATGTTCTATGTAAACAAAAGAATGTGCTTTAATTAACGTCGGAGTGCAAGTTCTGTATGTAAGTACTATTCCCTATTCTGTGTCCGAAGGTAATCTTTTGAGCTGCGTGACGCTTGCTAAAAAACAGTAAGTACAGTGACGGTTCTAACGAAACTTAAATTTCGGTCGACGACGTTCGTATGAATTTGGTATTAATTTGTCATTTATTTCACTTTCTAATTTCGTTATTAAAAGTTTTGTTCGTAAACTCGATTAGGAATGTTACAGAGCGATGAACTCAATAAAATATAATGCACTAAAACAAATAAACCGCACTTGCTAATTTTCCTTGGTTCCACGCATCAAAATCCTTCTCAATTTCTAATTATTTACAAATTGTTAAAAAATTAATTCATAATCCAACTGTTTTTAAAATTGTAAAAGTAGCATAATCTGTTATCCCTCGATTTATGTTTTCACGGCAAACAACAGAACCGATCCGCTGGATTTTCTTCTTAATACATAAATAACTAAGTACCTACCTATCTAATCTCTTTGGTAATAGATGGAAAACATAATGAAATCAATCCGAAACAGACATTCTGTGTGTATTGACCAGAGATTTGGGATGCCGCTGGCTTCGCCCTATATCTATGGTCTCGACCATCCGCAAAAAACCAACAATGATTTACCCGTTTCTGTCTGGTATAAAAATGGTACATATAACATAACATAACATCACGCCTTTTTCCCCGAAGGGGTAGGCAGAGGTGTACAAACACACCCACATCTCGCCTGCTATGTTAGGTCCCATGTAATAGGGGGCGAGCCTATTGCCATTTACCGGGCAGAAGGTCCAGACTCTGGGATAATTATCTGGATAAAATTCTAAAGAGAATTATACATTATCCACCAGACCCGGGAATCGAACCCGAGACCTCGAGTGTGGCAGTCCGTACATAGTACCATTGTGCCACCGAGGTAGTCAATCAAAATGGTACAGTACTATAATATAATGAATTAATTATCACTGCATAATTGAAACATCGTGTTTCAGATATACTCCGAACTTAATAAGAACAACAATAAGGTTTTATAACCCAAGCGTAAGTTTAATTAGCATAAATAACGTGGAGGGCTTACAGTTAACTGCTGTATCCGAGCGGAGCTGATTAATCTCCTATACCTCTAATTACTTCATTCGTATGGGTTGTAAGTTGTAAGCAATATAACGTAAACGGCTGTATTTCTTTTTAAATCCTTCTGAATATTAGTAGAACAACCGACACTCATAGAATAAATAACCTTGAAATAAATAGAACGTTTGTACTCTCATTACATATTTTTTTTTTTTTTTTTTTAATTCCGCGGCCCAAGGCCGCGGCCGCTCTAACGTCCGTTGCCGGGCGTCCCTGGTTACTAGCAGAGGGTATGTCCAGTGGCGCCCGGCGGACTTTGACCACCCCTGTGGTCTCTGCGGGTGTTTGGTCGGGACGAGAATCCCGCGTCATTGGGGTCGGGTTTTATCCCGCGTCAGTGAGTGAATCTGGTTGCGTGCTATGGGGCAAAGGCCCCGCAGCACGCAACCCTTCTAGCCTGCTTCTGTAAGGACGGTGGGTGGCGATCCCGCCGTCCTCAGGCCCCGATCATGGAGGACGATAGTCTTGGGCGTAGTCGCGTAGTCTGGGGCGGCCTGGCCGCCGACTACGGAACTCGGCGGGGAGGGTACGCTCCCTCTCCCTCCCGGCCGCCTCCTTCGCGAGCATGACTTGCTCGCAGAAGGACACGGCCGCGTTCCACCTACTCCCGCTGGATACCATGGCTTGAAGCATGGTCCCCAGCGAGAGGGTATCCACGCCCAGACCCACTACGAGGTCCCGGCGCTGACTCGCCCACACTGAGCACTCCACCAACGTGTGGAGTGCGGTGTCGTCGTCGGAAACCTCGCAGTGTTGACACCGGGGTGTGACCTCACGATGCATGCGAAACAGATAGCTACCGAAGCATCCATGCCCGGCAACCATCTGCGTCGCACGGTACGTGAGGTCACCATGCTGCCTCTGCAGCCAATCGTCCATTATCGGTCTCACCGCCGCGATGAAGATGGCACCCCCCTTGGGTGGCTCAAGTCGCACCCTCCATGACTCCATGAGATCCTGGCGGAGTTGGGACCGCTGGTCCTCGATTTCTCGAGACGCAGGCCTGTGGTCCCGCTCCAGCGCCTCCTTGCGCCATTGGAACAATGACGCAAGGGCTCTCGCTTCCAGGTCCCATGGAGGGGTCCCGGCTAGGAGACATGCAGCCTCTCCGGAGATCGTGCGGTACCCCCGTACGGTTCTGACGGCCAAGGTTCTAAGTGGTCTGTTTAACAGAGTCACGTTCCCCTTGACCGCCAACCTATCCGCCCATACGGGAGCCCCGTATAGGGCCATACTCCGCACGATCCCCAGGTACAGTCTCCTGCAGGAGGCGTTGGGTCCCTTTAGGTTGGGCATCAGTCGCGAAAGCGCGACCGATGCCTGCGTCACCTTGGGGACCAAACTTCGGAAATGTGGTCCGAAGTTCCATCGGCTATCAAGTACGATCCCTAGGTACTTCATCGAGGGCTTGATGCCGATGCTAACGCCTCCCACATTTATGCTGGAACCTTCGGGTGGACCGTTCCGAGGTCTGTGAAAACACAGAACCTCGGACTTGTGCAAGGCCACCTCAAGTCCCAGCTGCCGTATCCGACCCACGACTCGAGCAACACCCGTCGTGACCTTGAGTGCTGCCTCCTGGTACGTTGCACCCCGCGCCGTGACGAGGGTATCGTCGGCGTAGCACGTTACGCCGACACACCTAGGCAACGCACCCCGCAGCACCCAGTCGTAGCCGATGTTCCACAGAAGCGGCCCTAGGACCGACCCCTGCGGAACACCGCACGACACATCTCGCCGAGCTGGCCCGAGCCAGCTGGGGAAAGCTATGGCCCTCTCCGAGAGATAGGCCCCGACAATACGACGGAGGTAGAGAGGCGTTTCGTGATACACGAGCGCCTCCCTAACGCAGCTCCATGGCAAGGTGTTGAACGCGTTGGCGATGTCAAGAGACACCGCCACCACCACCTTGCCCTGCGAGACTGCTTCCTCCGTCAGGCTCTTCACGCGCATGATCGCGCTCACGGTGGAGCTTCCCCGACGGAAACCGAACTGGTTATCCGCCAGGTCTGGCCCCACACTCGTGAGATGCTCGACGAGGCGTTCCGCGATAATGCGCTCAAAGAGCTTACACACCTCGTCGAGCAACACGATCGGCCGGTATCCGGACGGTGAGTCCACCGGCCGCCCCGCCTTACACTCTCATTACATATGTAATTATAATTTTCTTCTCGCTCTTCTACCTGCATAAAATAAAAGAGGAATAAAACATATTTTTAAAATGATTTTTGCAGTTTCACCCTTTTAAATTGGATGTACCCATTATAAGTATTAAAAAACAATTTAAACTCTCGCATTGAAATTTAGTAAACAATTGGATTATGAATTTAAAAGCTGTTGTGAGAAAATTTTCACTCGAGAGAAGTTGCATCGTTTAATAAGAGGGCTTGTATCCTCTCACTTCGTTGTACTTGCGTAGGTATTAAGTGGATTTAATTATATTTAAGTAGCATTGTTTCGCAGTCGTTGTACGACGGATTATCTGACGCTTCGGGCAGGGAGTTCACCCTCGGCCTCGCTTTTGGGCACGCTGTGCGATGAACGCACGGCCACACTCGAGCACCCGGGACCTAATTTACTACTGGAATTCAAGTAAGATTATTTAGACGCCTATTGATTTTTTTTATTACTATAATTGTCTATTATAAGCAAATAAAAGTTGGCTATGTTTCTTTTAATAATCATTAAGTATTATATAAATCGCAAAAAAACGATAGTCTATGGGGTGGACTTGAAACATTAATAATATCGGACACATGAATTTCGATTCTCCTGTTCCTAAAATCATGAGAAGTATCCTACATCCTTGACCAAATTACTAAATACGTAAGAGCGTCACATATAAACATCTAAAATTTTGTATTAAGATAGAAATATATTACAATTTTGAGGCCCTAGGCTGCGGAAATGATAGCTCAGTGAAATCACTCCTCCAGAAAAAGAACTGACGCTATCCTTCTAAGTTATTATAATATAGCAAGGAGTTACTGGACAACAAAACTTATTTAAGTAGGTATCAAATATTTGAAACTTGAATAAGAACCTACTACTAAAGAGTGCCTTTGAAACCGCCCCGTTAGGTACCGTATTATATTCGAAGTGTTTCTAACACGATGATACCTTACAGTTCCGGGCCATTAGTACCGCCGTATGACTATAATGGATTTATAGCCAAGCTCGAGTTTATTGAGAGGATTGAGAGTAGCGGTTCACCACCCACTGTGGTACCCGCCGTGCCACCATTAGCCGCGTTGACTCACCATATGCAGCACGGTAAATATACTAAATACCTAAGTGAAAATCTATGTATTTCAATACCTAAAATGTTACTTATTGAATTAAGCTAGCATCTCAAAAAGAAGTAGGTAGCTACAGACCTATTCATAATATTCGTATTTCTGCAGGCATTGCTTTTTTAATTTTATTTATTTCAATATTATTTATATATACAGTTTATTAATATACCTATACTTTTATACTTTTACTTTTATTATTAATATACTTACCACTTGGTGGAATTTGCTAAACAGAACACTTCTTGTGCTTTTCCACAATATTTACTCAATAAACCTGACCTGTTTTGCTTCATGGTACGTTCAAATACTCATACAGTTGGCCAGCATTCGACAAAAAATAAATGTAGGTGTTTCCTTTGACGATATCCTTATTTATACTCGTATAATTAAATGGGTACATTCCAATATTCCGATTTAATCTGATCCCGTCGGATCGGATGACAGCAATCCATCTGTCCTTGCCCCCCACTCTTTTTCTGAGAAATGCGTTTGTTTTCCTGTAGTCTTGGGATACATTAATTGACTTCTGATCAACTTCGAAGCCGGTTTCACTTTCCTTATTCATTTCTTCAGCCTATTAAATTGAGTCACTGTTACATGAAAATATCTTAAGGGAGTATGTTATTTTCTTGTAGGTAAGATGTCTTAATCATGATATTGTATAAAACAAAGTCGGTTCCGCTGTCTGTCCGTCTCTATGTATGCTTAGATCTTTAAAAATACGCAAGGGATTTTAATAGGGCTTTTTCCAATGGATATAGTGGTTCTCGAGGAAGGTTTAAGTTTCTGTCAAGCGGGCAAAGCCACGGACGTCCGCTAGTTGAAAATAAGCAGAAAATCAAATATCAAATCATACGTTTTTTTTTCAGTTTGTATTTTTAGTCGTTTGTTCCCACTAGTTCAGTTGACTGAACTAGTCTTGCTTTAAAAATTATTGGTTTCTACATACCTAAATCCCGATAAAGGTCCAACGTAAAGCTTCGAGGCTCAAACCAGTCTCATCTGCAAGAGTTGCAACAGCCGAACAAGAGATTAGGTATACGCAAAGTTACTACGCGTGATTGTATGTATAGTGTAACTAAAGACTGCCAGATTGATGACCGAAACTTTATAAAGCACCTGGAAAAGTGCCTTGTAGTAATTTGAAACGTCGATTTACAGCAGCAACGTGCCTTCCCTACAGTAAACGTACTTAAAATACCTACATACATCCAAAGTTTAGAAAACACTAATACAACTAGTTGACCACATTCCATGAAAGCCTTTTCTATTTATTGAACAAGAGCCGTCCGCATGTCTTGCCTTAGATAAACTTTATATTGTTTCTTTGGCCAGCTGATAAAGTATATAGTACAATAAAAATAAACCATGTTGTTTGCGAACTGAAATGTGTTTTTGTTATTTTTAGAGGATAGAATAGTTGTAGATAGTAACGGGATGACAAATGAAGTGTCAAATGGGAACGGAGTGAGGGTTGCATGTGGTGCCACGGTCCGAGGGTTCGGCGCAGGTGGTCTTCGTTCCGGACACTTTGACTCAAGAGCCTCCACGTGGCGATCACAATGTGTCATACACCTTTTAGGGACGTATACAGATGTCGTCCAAGTTTCACTATTTAACTATAACTTAAGGTAAGCAAGAAGATGTAACATATTTTATATCTGACTTGTCTTAGACTTGGTATTGGTATAAACGCCTTGGTATTAGCTGTTGAAGTATAGGTTCGGATTACAGAATGGTTATTGATTTTGTACCTACATGGTGCACGTAATAGTTTTGACCTGTATTACATGAAACTACAAAAGTATTAGCAAAATGGGAGTGAGGTGTGACGCAACTCTAGCTGCCCTTTATAATATAGCTTAGTTTGGACTAGATGACGTTGTGTGAGAATGTTCAAAATATTGATTTATTTATTTAATATAGGCTTGATTAAAAAATAAACAATGGACCGAGCGAGCGAAGCGTCTACATTTCGAGATTGGACAATTTTGCTTTCGTCTGTATGTGTGTTTCAAGCTAGCGGCCACAGCTTTTATTATGACCTCCATGAAACTTGGCACAAGTATTTCTTGAATTAATACATTTTTTTCATTGTGAGCTTTTACACACAATACGATTTAGTCTCATGGAAGTAAAATATAATACTCGTAATTATTGTGTATGTTTAGACTAGTAACAAGAGCTATGTATTCTGTGACCTAACCTTGAGGGAATATTGATTACAGCTCTATAATAAAAGCATTAGGTACTTTTATAACAGTTGAAATGGTGACCTTCCTACGAATATTTCTACTGAAATTCACGGACTATTTCAAGTAAAACATTGTTTCTTGAGACAAAAGTCGGGGGTGTGAAAAATTTGTATGTTTAAAGGCTTACATTGAAACTGTAATTAAATTTAATTAATTATGAACTTCGTAATAGAATACAAGTATTCAACAGAAATTGTAAGTCAAAGGTGATTTATTACATGTCCAGGTATTATATATTTTCTAAGTTTCGGGGTTGTTTTGATTGATATTTCAACCCTTGGAAATCATAAATTTCAAATTACCAAGTTTAATTTGAAATGATCAATAAATCTTATAACAAGCGGATTTTCCTTGGAAATTAATCAAGCAGATTTAATTGTTTTGCTTCGGATCTAGGGGAAAATATAATCGGGCAAAGGGCCCATTGGAATATGTGTCGAAACCTTAAAATATTTTATTCGACAAAAAATCTAAGTGTACAAATGCCCTTAGTTGAAATTTGTGGCATATTAAAGACGTTATTCAATAGCATAATAATGCGAAGTTAAGAAAGTTGGAGTTAAATTCGATTAAAGAATTAATGTAGATAGCTACTACACGAGATAAATGAGATTCTGTGTAACAGTTTTCTCTTTATTACTGCCCATCCATTGGGCATTTTCACATTGCACGATAACGACACACGATAAGGTAAACGCTCCTATTCCCGTTAACGTCCCAGTAACCGGTAACTAGACACTTTTTCTATTTTTACAGCTTTCTATTAAAAATAAATAGCATTTTCTGGATAGCAACATATTTTTAATTGGCTTACAAGTCTTAGGGGGACGGCAGCATTTAAAATCAATGTAACGTATTTAAAAAATTTAGAAAATTAGAAGTTTAGTTGCTGAACCTCGGAGCTGTGACGTCGTAGGAGATTGCTCCCCGTGCCATAACGGTTTGATTTTTGGTAAAGGAACTCTTTTTTATTAAAACTTGAATGGGATAACTATCAATGTAACCTGAAATATTCAGCGAATTTAGCTGTAAAGTAAATATTATTGCATTTTACATCTATTGGTGCTCACAAACCCCTACGTGATCCAATTCCCGTTAAAGAAATACCGGATATTGGTACACACATTAGTTTAGCACCAGAACCCGTTAATATATCCTTAGTCCCTTGACTTAAGACTCATTTTCCATTGACATAGTAATTTCTTTCATTTCTTTCATTTCATGTTAGGACCTAAAGTAGTAATAAAAAGAAATAATTAAATATGTAATAAAACATCCCGAGATATTTAGCTATAAGTAGATGGGACCTAAATACCAGTTCAAAACTTGGTAGAAAATGAGTTACGCCTGCTTATGTATCTGGTTAAGTGCAGTCTGGTTTTTTATTAATTAATTATTTTTATTTACAGCTTTTTGGTTTTAAAGACTTACTTAACTTATAACAAAAGTATGTGAGTAGGTCACATACTTTTGTTATAAGTAACTTCACACCAAATTACATTGAAAGAAGTTGTACTTATAATAGGTCTTTACCTATGAAATTGTCGTTTGGACTTTGGTCGACAATTATTAATGGTTAATTTTTATTTATTAATTTTGTTGATTGTGGAAGCCGATGATACACAAGCTACGGCTGAATTAGCAGCAGCTTTCGACGTTAGCGTCAAAACAATATTGGTCCATTTGCGTCAAATTGGCAAGGTAAAAAAGCTTGACAAATGGGTGCCCCACGAACTCAATGATCGCCAGCGCGAAGTACGCGTCGAGATATGCCTTGCATTGCTCAACAGACACACAAATGAAGGAATTTTGAACCGCATTGTTACTTGCGATGAAAAATGGATTCTGTTTGACCGCAACCGCAAACCGCAAGCGCTCAGCAAGTTGGTTGGATCCTGGTTCAGCACCTAAACAATGCCCTAAACGAAAACTTACCCCTAGAAAAGTGATGGTCACTATTTTGTGGTCTAGCGCCGGCGTGATTCATCACAGCTTCTTACCAAACGGGGTGAGCATTACTGCAGATGACTGTGAAGAACTGAACACAATGATAGAGAAGCTGGCACATCTCCAACCAGCATTGGTCAATCGCTCGTCAATGAAATGTCGACAATGCGCGACCTCATACTGCACAGCAGACGGTCTCCAAGTTGCAAGAACTGCTTGAGTTGGAAGCTCTCCATCATCCGCCATACTCACCAGACCTTGCGCCTACAGACTACTACTTTTTCCAGAATTTGGATAACTTCTTGGCGGGAAAGAAATTCAATACCCGAGAGGCAGTACAAAATGCCTTTTAAGAATTTGTTGCTTCCCGTCCAGCTGATTTCTTTAAGAAGGGCATCAATAAACTGCCGCTGCGTTGGCAAAGATGCATTGATTGCATGGGTGATTACTTCGATTGAATCAAATAAAAAATACATGAAAAAAAATTCATTTATTTTTTTCATACAAAACGGCAATTTCATAGGTAAAGACCTAATATATTTTGAAATCATCTTTAAAAACTATTTATTTGATACCCCACTTAACCCTCGAAGGGTTCTGTTCTGTGGATATGGGGTAACCAACCCACCGTGTTCAGGCTCCAATCATGGAAATTCGAAGTCCTGCGGTACCCTCGCCATGCACACCGATAATCGGCGGGGAGGGTATGCTCCCTCATCATCTCGGTCACGAGCATAACCTGCTAAACTTAATACGGCCACATTCCACTTCCTCCAGCTGGATACCATGATTCGCAACATGATATCTACGCCCAAGTCAACAACGAGATTCCGGCGTTGACTCGCCCACGCTGAGCACTTGTCCTCGCTGGAAGCTCACTATGGATGCAGCACAGAAACTTACCGAAGCACCCGTGCACATATGCGACGCGTGATATATTAGATCACCATGCCACTTCTGAAGCCACTCCTTCATGACTGGTCTCACCACCGCGATGGTAGCGATTCTCCGTATTGGTTGCTCAACTCGTACCGTCCATGTCTCCATGAGCGGCAATGATCAGTCTCAACTTCGTTATGAAACGCTGAGCCTCGATTTCTCCCCGTCACGCTTTAAGGCCTCCTTGTATCATTGAAACATTGATCACAAGGGCCCTTGCTTCCCCATGCAGGTATCCCGGCTAAGAGACATGTAGCCTCTGGGGAGAACGTGCTGTACCCTCTTATTTGTTCTGACGGCCAAAGCCTACAATGGTCTGTTTAGAACAAATACGTTGCTGGCCGTAAGTACCACCTCCGATACGGGATCCCAAATTCGGGCTTCGATTTATTATTTTAAGCCTATGTTTATTCGGAGTTTTGATATATACGGCTTTCGTATTTTTAAATGATATTTCAGACAATTATTGATTCTGAATTTTTATTATTACGCATACGCATTCTGACAATCGTAGTAAGAAATACCTATTAGGATTATGAATACAGTATACATGATATTTCTAACTTACGTAGTTTTTAACCATTTGAAATTACCTCGTATGTTCATAAGTTTTGAGGCGGAATAAATATTACATAAAAATTTAAGGAATAAAGTTATATTTATAAAATTTACAGGCAACGATAATTAGACATTAACCAACAACCACAAGCAATTAACATTAAAATGGCCCACCCCTTATTTTATTACAAGTTTTTAGACGTCTTGGCCAGTCATCGATCGCAGCACGAATCTTCTCCAGTGAGATATGCTTCGCTGCTATGGTGGTCTTTAAAGAATCTGAGTTTGAGTGGGACTTTTGAGAGGCCCTGGCCTCTAATTCAGTCCACAAAGACTAGTCCAGTGAATTGAGATCAAGGCCTTTCTTCTCGCCCCATTCTGGGGTGGGGAAACTATTGGGGGCTATGCCCCTTATAGTGGTGTTCTTCGCGGTTCAACAATTTGAACCGGTCATTGTGGTTACGCGGCGCACTTTCATCGGCTTAGGGGCCGGTGAGGCGCCTGCGTGTTGCCGGCGGCTCGTATGCGTCGGTGGACTCTGGGGCCCCGCTCGGGGGAGCTTGGATTAGCTCCCGAGCGGGGCGTTTTGCTCTTCTCTTGACGTTAGCCATCATATCCGGGTTTGGTAGGGGGGCTATGCCGATCAGATGCGGGAGCTCTGAGCGGTCCGCTCGGCCGAACATCCCGGTGGCTAGCCTTCTAATGAAATCATGGATCGGCTCCCATTTCAGATCCCTGTATATAGTGGAGTTCTTTAGGTACCTGGGTGCGTCGACTGCCATGCGGAGGCAGGTATTCTCCAGCTGCTGAAGTCGGCGGCGCGTCGACCCCGCTGTCAGGTTGTACCAGGCCGGCCCCGCATAAGTGAGGCGCGACCTAATATAAGTTTTGTAGATGCCGAGCTTGGCTCGGATCGGCAGTCTTGATGACAGCAGGGGACGCAGCTTCGCCCTCGCGAAGCCGGCTTTGGTCCTTGCTGTCTCCGCATGGTGCGCCATGCTGAGGCTTCGGTCGATTGTGACACCCAGGTACTTCACGCGGGGTTGCCAAGGGATTTCTTCGTCTAACAGGCGTAGAGTTGGCGGCAGGTGCGTCCTGCCCGTCAGCAGCGCCTGGGTTTTCGCCACGTTGCACTTGAGCCTCCACTTCTTCAGCCAGCCAGGTAGGGCTTCAAGTGTCGGGCTCAGCTTCCGTGCAGCGTGGATGGCGCTCTGTGAGCCGGACAGGTACGCGACGTCGTCGGCAAACAGAGCCAGCTTGACGTCGCCCACCACTGGGATGTCGTCCGTGTAGTGGGCGTACAGTGTTGGGGATAGGCAGCTTCCTTGGGGAAATCCGGCTCGGATGGGCTTCTCCTCAGACGTGGCGTCCTCGACCGCCACGCGGAATGTCCTCTGCGACAGGAACGACGCGATGACCGTGATGACTCGCCTCGGCAGGGTTGTCGTCGACAGCTTGTGGACAAGGCCCTCGTGCCACACCCTGTCGAAAGCCTTCTCCATGTCGAGCATCACGGCCGCCGTATAGCCGCCCCTGTTCATCCGCATGGCCATCTCGTCAAGTACTCGAGTCAGCTGCAGCGTAGTCGAATGGTCCTGGCGGAAGCCGAATTGTTCCGGCCTCGGGCAGATGTGTTCCCGCATCCTGACCAGCAGCAGCCGCTCGAACACTTTGGACGTCGTGGAGAGCAGGGTGATGGGCCGGTAGTTCTCCGGCCTCTTAAGGTCTTTCCCGGGTTTGGGGAGAGCGACGACCCGGCCTCTCTTCCAGCTGCTTGGAAGTGGCCGGTCCGCAGTACACCGTTGAAGAGTTGAGTGACGGCGACTAGCGCTCTCCTTGGGAGCCTCTGGAGTGCCGCGTTGGGTATCCCGTCTTCTCCAGGGGCTTTCTTTATGTTGGTTCGCCTGATCATAGAGGCAACCTCCTTCGGAGAAATTAACAGTTCGTCCAATGGTTCGACGAGGGGGGCAGAGAGGTAGGCCTGGACAGAGTCCTCTACCTCTCTGGTGAATGCCTCGTCGTGGACCTCGTGGGGGACGAACTGCTTCTCCAGGCTGCACGCGAGGACTTCAGTTCTATCCTTGGCCTTGTAGATCAAGGCCAGACGATGCCATTCTGCCGCTGAGATGCAGCCTGGCAAATTTTCCCGTAACAACGGTTGCGTCTATTCTTTTTTGCCAAGTAAAATATTAGATAGTGGTTTCACTACAGTCTCTTAATTACGTCACTTTCATATTTTTATGCTGTCACTTTGATACCTTTTTGAAGCGATCTTGTTTTCTAAGTGACCAGGTTTATGGTTTGATTAAAAAAATCCCTTCAAACAAATTGTACTAAAAAGTTTATTGCAAGTAGAATTTGTACAACTCTGTTGTAATAATTTAAAAAATTACTTTACGATACAGATTTGCAGAAAATCTCTTACAAAATCTGTAACATAAAATAACTTTTAATTTATTCTAGTACCAGTGTCATAATCACAGGAAAATTAAATAAATCTAACTACTTTGCAATATTCCGCCACATGCAAATTACTCAACTCGCGTATTTATTCATGCACATAACCGCCTGGGAAATAATTTTGAAAATACAATAAATATGAGAGTTGTGTTAGCGTGCAAAAAATAATAAAAAACCTCGACACGTGTTTCGCCCCAAGCCAGGCATCATCAGGAGATGTCGATGGCTCGGCGCACGGCGACCGAATGACGACTTTATAATCATAGGACTTTATCAACTTTTGAAATCATAATTTGAAGTTTATGACATTCCAAATTCAAAATTGAAAGCATAATAAAATAGGTGCCAGTTAGTCTCAAAACTTATGAACATACCTGATGTGCCCCATGGGGCCAGCACTAGTGTGACTTTCACTGGAAGTTTCCCGTAGATAGGTAGGTACAAAATCTTGGTCACATGCTTCAATGACTTCTCATATATCTTACTACCCTTTAAGCCACCTTTGGAATGGTAAAATTCTATTTTTCTTTTGTATATCCGTCGGTGTTTTATAACGTATGTTAGCAAATGCCTCGATGTTCCAGTTACTAACACAGTAACCGGAACAACATTGGGGAATTTTTTTTTTTAGTGTCTTGATATCCCAGTCAAGAGCGTGACGTCATTAAGGTTTTAAATTAAGGTTGTAGGCATGCCCACAACTGTGAATCCACGCCAGTCGAAGTTTAGCGAGACAATCGAACAGCACTTCATTATTATTTAGGTGTAATAATGGTACCCCACAGATTATGAAAATAAATACATATACATTTTGAATATACTCTATATATACATAAATACATATAACATTGTGTACAAAAATATTATCTATAACTAATATGTCAAAATGAAAAATGCTTTCTTTAAAAATAATACCTCTTAAATAACATAGTTGTAAATACAGAAATTTAATGTGATATTTATGTGCAATAGAGTTCAAATTCGTAATTAAAAATAACGGATTTTGGGACAACTTAACGGTTACTGGTACATTTCTACCGGGTACTGGGACAATGACCTCCTTTTCTGATTATTGCGAATTATTAAGTATTAATATGTATATTTACCAAAAATAGAACAAATTACAAGAAACTAGAATACATTACCTATCCAGTCATATTAGTCTTGTTTTTGTGAAGTCATTATAAATTATAAATTATTTATTTGCCTGTTGCAAATGAAGTCAGCCAAGTTCAAAAATTAACGGTTATTGGGACGTTTACCTTATTGCGACGATATCGTTAGTAGAAACAGTAACTTTAAGGTAAAAATGTAAATTATTGTAAGGTAAGAATGTATACGATATTGTGAACGATATCGTCACGATATCGTGCAATGTGAAAACGCCCATTACCGGGATAAAAAGTACAAAAATATTATATTTGTCAATTATGAAAACGGTTTAACTATGTGTTAAAATATCATTCAAATCAGTTGAACCGTTATACCCGTGGTGGACGCTATTACATTATGTAAGACTGGCATGCAAGTTTGACGTCACAAGTTGTATGCAAATTGCATAGGTCACGTGATACTTGCATAAAGGAATAGCGTCCATGGTAACAAACACCGATAAAATTACCCCGAGGTTATAAGCCACAAGCTTGAAATACGAGTATGTATTACATTACAGCATTACATACTCATATGTTGTCAGTAGTTTTTTCACATAATAGGGGGCAAGCCTATTGCCAATACCCGCCACAGATCACCCGCTAAAACCAAAAACCATTTCTGTTATCTGAACCTAAATTCCAATAGCCAACAGCAACAACTACAATCTTTGCACCTATACTTAAGGCTAAAATAAAGTTTATATGAGCAATAAGTTCTTCGATAACATCATTATTGGTTGTCTTCAGGTTACAAAGCTGTAGATCTCATATTGAGATTTTAGATGGTACACACGAGTTTAGTGGAAGGGGAGAGAGAGATAGGTCCGAGCGAGGAGATCGCGCTCTACTTAGGGTATGCGGACCAGCCGTAAGGGAGGCCAGGGATCCCTCAGGGAGGTTTCTTATACGTCAAGCTGTGACGTCTAAAGGTGCTAATTTGACAATATTAGTTCGAAGAGCGAACTCTCAGTCACCGGACGAAGAGGAGTTTGTTGATGGCGCATTTGCTTTTCATGATGGTATGTAAATATCGAATAAAATTCACACAGTTATTAAAGAAATCGTAAAGTTTTTCTACGGATGTGTAGGTACCTAAAATTAGTTCTCTTTTATTATCATAATATCCTAAATATTTACATTTAAAGTACACGATGGATCTTGTTTTTAGTTACTTTGCTTAAAGAAAATATACTGTAGAAGTGACTGTTGTTTGACTGTCCAACCCTTGAAGGGTCACTGCCCAGACCCTCGTCTGTCTTTACTTACGTAAGTAGTGAATTAATATTAATTTAGGTACGGAGTAAATGGAAAATGAATGAGATAAATTTTTGTTTTTATTACAAAGTTTACATACGAAGATTTGAATAACTTAGAACTTCTTTTGTAGAACAACACGAAGGAACAGCTTCGCCAGACGCAACTTGTGCTAGCACACATTATGGTTTAGCTGCGCCATCACATGGAGGTGTATCCGCTCCATCACATCACCATATATTCTGGAACATCGAAGAAAGACTTCTCTGTACACATCGTTTTATACCCGCCGCTAATCAAAGCGTTACTATCGAGGTAAATAATATCTACAAAATTAATATATTTTCAAACATACATAAAATAACGCCTGTTTAAACAGTTCTTTTTGTATCTAGATCCAACGCTTGGAGCGAATGTGGAGTGCCGAACCAACAGGCACCATTGGAGCAGGTGGTTGTCGTACCGCCTGTGGTGATGCTGGTTGTGAATGCCGCTCTAACACGTCACTGTACTACCATGATCACATCGCACTCGTTGCTGGAGATGGGACTCACCTCTCTTGCTTGTGTGGGGACTTTCAGGTGAGAAGTCTGTAGATAGCAGAATAATGATTAGGTATGATAATGTGAAACAAGCAGTGGTTAAATTACTCGTTAGTTTCACAACAAATCCCACAGAATCAATCAATTTTATTCCACTATCTTGACATTGGCAGAATTATCGGTAAACGAGCTATTCAACTAAAAGAAGCAGAATTGTGTCAGTGAGATTGCTTTGTTTTGTTTAGAGACAATATAGAAGAGTAGTATAATAGTCATTACATTTGAAATACGGCTCCAACATAAAAATGTAGTGAATGGCTTGGCCATTCGGTTGGACTACAATTTCCCACTCATTTATCTACAAGACAAATGTAAATGTCGATAACTGCACAGACTGGAATATTAATTAATGAGTCAATTAAAACACGAACATAAAAGCTTTATGACAACCTTGTTATTATTTAAAAAATGCAAATAGGTTGGAAAACCAAGTGATCTATCTTATTATTTCAAGATTGTATTTACTCACCTGTCCCGATGACCGTGTGTAACCAAATCTTGCAAGTTAAATTTAACACACTTCCCGGTTTCCGATTGAGCTGAGACCTTGCCCGCGTATGTAAGTCGCATAACAATGCAATATTATGATGATAAAAGCTTGATTTTTTTTATGAAATTTTATTTTTTGTATGATGAGACAAGAATATGAAACAAACCAGAAATGAAAACTTTAATTAGTAATTCTCTGAGTAGAATATTTGGCTACATTTATATAAGCCGTGTTAACCTTTTGGTAACAAGAGCCAACAGCGAACAAACCCTTCCATACTACGAAGCGTCCGTACAGTGATCCGCATAATTAAGTAAGAGGGTTAACTATTACGCATGTAACGGCAACAAAGCTTAAAACAACTAACTTGGGTCAAAAGGATTACCAGATAAATGCATAATATGTCTCACTTAGTTTATTTTACCGACCTTGTTTGAGACACTTTCATCATCGTAGGATAAAACAATTAATAGTAAGACCACTTCTAAAAATATCTTCCGGCACTTGCGTATACTCACCGGGTCTAGCCAGAACCGGCAACAAAAGGTTTGGAGATGCGACCAGAAATCAATATTTAAATCTATTAATTATTTTTCTTACTAAATTTTAAAATCATATTTTTGACGCGAATTAATACGAAACATGCCGTATATTAAACGTCATCACTTCATGACAGTCTGACTGGTTCAGCGATGACATATTTTACTGTTTCTTGTCATAATTTCTTCCAATTTAAACGTGCATCGGACTTGGGTTTTTGCGGAGCGCGTGGCAGGTTGCCTTTTAGGTTACCTGGGCAAAAATCCAGGCTCAAACGCTCAATTGCAATACCGAACAACGTGTCCGTGTCTCGCACCGCGAACTAGTTCAGAGTAACTAGTTCTTCTGTGCGGGAAAAATCAAAGCATTACCTTGACATTGGCGAATCATCGATGAATATCGATAGAGCCACGTTTTTAAAAAGGAGAAGAAGAAGAAACATGCATCACAGAATGATGCGTCTTGGTTTTCTAAAGTGGCATGTTTTATACGTCCACATTCCACTAGCCATCTTATTAGTTCCACGCAATAGGGAGCCAGAAACTTTGGGTATGTATATTTGCCAGAACATCGTCCGTCCGATATTAATTCAGAACTCCAGGAGCTTTAAATATTGTGTGGAATAAATGCAATGTTTTCAGTAACATTCAATGGTTTCAAAAATAATTGGGAGAAAATAAATAATTCAATTCTGATCGGATTGAATAGAGTGGTTTTGATTGTGTTATATTTATGTTCAATTATTATTTATGTGTTTACGTAGCGAGGTTTGGGACGTAGTAGAAATGAAGAGAGATACCATACACCACTTTGTTATCCTGTATCGTAAAATACTCACATAATTTAATGGATGGCGTTAGTATATGTACCCTTATCATAGTTTGATAGTCCCTGACAGATAAATTGTTAGGAGTCCACATTGTTTGAAAACCTTCAGACATTTAGCAGTTGTAGGTTATGATGCACCGGTATATTTAGCTACATATTAGTAGTTTGCCTCAGTTATTAGTGGCCAGCCAATTAAGCACCTCGGGGCAACTGTTACGAGAGTTTCGACCCCGAAAATTCAATTACTGATCGATTTTGTACCTAGTCTTGTATATTGCTTACAAAGTTGCATACGCAAATAGTTTTGATACTTGATTTGTGATTTTTTCATGTTTATTTATTTCTTCTTACCGGTATCATTCTGTGCCGGAACCTTCTTAAAACGTAGTAAGAGATAAACATACGAGTAGGTAATAATAATCAATTATATCAAAATCAGGCAGTAAATAATACCACCATAAATTTCAGCCCTAGACTTTTGATTACCTCGTTCATAAAAATCACTGTTCCAAAAAAACGACTTCTTTGCGTGTGATTTTGGATTATATAAAATAGTATGAATAAGTCGATGAATACATACTACTTATCATATGTGTTAGTATAGATACCTCGCATACCATCACTGTCATTTTTACTTCTTGATAATATTTACACTCTATCTAAGCGGTCCGAAAAATAATTCATGAACTATTTGTCGGCAGGCGGACTGGTTACCAGTAGTGGTTCGAAGTTGGACGAGTGTTCGGCTGGAGTACTCTGTAGCCCATTACACTTATGCCAGCAGAGGGTTTGACTACGCTGCCGCTTACAGTTTCAACGATGATGCTATGTGCGGCCAACGCACATATACAACACACTCTGGTAATCTATCATCTACCATAATGTTATTTTTAATCTAGAATTTAAGGATCATGAAGGGTGCTGGAAGTCAAGAAGATAGACCTGCAAGGACCAACAAAATAACTTATTGACAATCTCAACGGAGAAGTCTGTTATTCACAATTTATTTGAAATCAACTCACCTAATACAACGAAAATCCTATAATGTTAAAACCAAGTTCTATTTGACATTCGACGTCCGTATCAGATGTTTGGAAAAACGTTCAGATTTTGTTCTCAGCAGGGGAGCGCGTCGGACAAAATTACGTGGTTCTTCTCTCCCCCGACCCAGATTACGCTCCGTCTCGGGTAGAGCGGAAACGAAAAAAACCTTGAACATTTCAAAGTTCCAATTACAGCGCTGCTATTGCGGCAAAACGTTGTGTCCCTTCTTAATACCGAATTATAGACCATGTTGATAGATGTTTTGCTGTCGACGTTTAAATTTATTGTTCTCATGTGATACAATTCATTTTCGTTTGTTTGTACAGGTGAAATATCGTCGAGAAACGTGTCAGTTACTGGCAGTCTGAATGAGTTTTTCTATCAACAATGCACTTGGGTATTAGACTCGAACGTCGAGCGGCAGTTGTTCATTGACATCACGTCCGAACAGGTAAACCACTATGAAAACTTTATAGGTACAGCTTTTCCTTATTTAACTTTCCTCATCTTATTGGGTTCGTGTGTTCTTGTGACCTTTTCGAGTGTTAGATTCCTTTAGGTATCTTTAGATATCTGTTATAGTTATAATAAAAACACCAAGATATTTCTTAAAGTTTTATAAGTAAGTAGAGAGTCTTCGTAAAGATATTTGTGCTGCTAATGAAATACATGGCACAGAGTATATCAATAAGAAAGGTATTGATGAATTTGTTTTATAGGACAAATCATGCGGATCATGGAATATTACACTGCACGAGTGGTCGGGCCCGGGAGCCAACGACGCCGGACTGGCGAGTGCGGCCGGCGAGCTATTGTATACCTTTTGTGCAAGACATAAGAATCATACTTATACTCTACCCTGGAGACTTAACACAGTCGTTATTAGGTAAGTAGTACGTAAATTTAATTCTAGGCTTAATTGTAAGTATTCGCCTTTGCTGACACCTGCCTGAAATTATTTATAGGTTATAGGGAACTCTTATAATTGATAAAAATTTAAACAAAATCATTCGAGCCGTTTAATAAAAAGTAATAATAAATATCTGTTTTTGACGGTTTTTCATTTTTGAATCCGGCCCTGGAAAAGATATGTCAGTGAGCTTTCCCGTCAGCTGTGCCACTATTAAAATGCACGTCCGTTCTAAATTTCAGCAAAATTGGTCGAATGGTGTAATCTGAAGCTCTCCGTACATACATACTTAGGTACATTTCCAGAAATCACTGATTCGACTTAGGGGAGCTCAGTGATCATGGGAAACTCAAAATGTCAGAATATAAGTGAAAGTAAAAATTATATGATAGAATGTAGGTATGTCTAAATAATAATAATGAATATATATATTTTTTAAATCAAACTTTTATATTAATTATAATTATAAATATAGATAATTGATATTTCATAATTGGTAATATGACTGACCTGTGAATATTTTCGACATTGTAATATGAGTTTTGAATACTTGAAATAAAAGAATTCAATTTTATCATCATAATATTGCATTGTCATGCGACTTACATACGCGGGCAAGGTTCCAGCTCAATCTGAAACCGGGAAGTGTGTTAAATTTAACTTGCAAGATTGGATTACACACGGACATCGGGACAGGTAAACGTAAATAAAAACTTGTAAAAAACGCGTTTTTTCCATAATGGCGCGTTTTTTCCATAATGGTGTCACCAACATTTAGCAAAATTTTAGTTCCCCCAAAATCTGTCGCACGTTTTTATCTTCGCGGAAACAATTTCTAAAAGAAAGACAAGATCTACGATAAATTATTTATGAATGGTTAATGAACCAAACGCATAATTATTATTTCTTTAGGTAGGTTTTATTTTTTTGTGCGAGAATGTTGGAAGAGGATTCGCAGCATGTTTCTAAATTACATGCAAGCATGTAACGACGGCTGCAAACAAGCCTTCCAAAACAAATGGTAGTTGTTGAGATATTTTATAGATAGTCAAAAATTGTTCTGATGTTTTAGTCATCCGCGGCTAACTAACGCAATATTTATTTCATCCTTTATTCTTTTAGTCTGAGATTTCATCTTATTGCTTTTTGTACAGGCTTGTGGCACTATCGCGTCAACAGCCGCTATACACTATACGGTGGCGATCCCAAGTGGTGAGAGCGAACAACAGATTGGGACCACCCACACCTGCCCCGGCAGCGTCGGCGTCGGCAGACACCGTCACGACGACATACTTTCTTTTATACTGCACTTTGTGGATATTAGTACTTAGATTTTGAAACGAATTGTGAAAGACTCATTAACTAGGTATAGGTACCTACTAAGGAAAAACACTAGAACACTATTATTCATAAAACTTTTAATTAATCTTATTTTAGCAAATGAAATGTTAAGTAAAAAGAAATTAGAAACGAAATTGTTCAGTATCTAAAATAAAATGACAGAGTTAAAGATTTTTATGAATAAAAGGGTTAATTTGTAAAATAGAATGTGTGCGATTAAGTATAAAATGATTGCTTTTGTAGATTCATTTTAATAAATTTACACAAAATAATGTATTGAATTATCAAAGTAACAAATCAAGATCAATGTTTCAGTAAATTATAATTTTGTTTAAGATTACAATATAACTTTTATATATGTAAAACAGGCAACATTGCAATGTAGTCAAAATAGTAGCAACATTGATACGAGCAGGATCATGATTCGTGCTTATGCGCATGTGCATGCTCTACCTATCGTATAAAATTCGCTTCTGTGTAAGACAATGGCAATTTTTTTCGTTTGACTTGCTCACCCAACTTCATCCCAAACTAAGCTATAAGCTTGTGCTTTGGGATCTAGACAACTGATAAACATACTTATATGTTTCTAAATACATACATAACACATAGAAAACACCAATGGCCTGAAACTAATCCAGAAAGTTTCTCCTTATTGTAACATTTTTAAATATCGTTGGATTTGGTAAATATTGTTACGACTGTTTTGCCAAGAATTTTGTGGAATATATATAACAATAATAGTCTAAAACATGGTGTAGTCTAATCAGTTGATTGTAAGTTTAGTTTTAGTAATTATATTTTACTATAACTTCGATTTATAACAGACTTTTTAAGCGCAAAAAACCATTAAGTAAGTATCTACCTACATGTTAAAGCAAACTTTACTCTCTAGTATTTTCGTTGCTCAATTTCATTGATTTAGTAACAGAGCATAAATCTACCACAGGGGAAAACGCTGAAGTGTACCTCGTACTAGGTGAAAACAAACCCATATATCAAACGGTATGCTGAAACTATTCTACCTAATAGTACCAGTTTCCAGACGTACATTTTACCATTTACTACCAATGTTACTTAGAATGTGCGTATACATTGAAAGTATATAATATGTAATACATTTTTGAAAAAAAAACTCACTTGTTCACTATTCCACAAATATTTTTAGTTTTGGTAAACCCTTAGCGGTTTCGCCTTCTGGCACCATCAGAGGTGTTTATTCATACTCAATCACTCACACAATTCACGTTTGTAACACATTTTACTAATATTATTTACTTTTAGAACACATTAGAAAAATGTGTAAAATAAAACATCTCTGATGATGCTATAAGAAGAAACCGGTTTACCAAAAATAAGTGAGTTTTTTCAAAAATGTATACTATAATTTCCACCAAGAGCCGACAATCGAAAGCATAAATTATACATAATTATGTAACTAGATTATAAATCTACGAGTATATTTGTCAAAAGTATTTAGATAGCAAAAGGATGAAAAATTTGCATCAATTAACATCTTTTTAGGGTTCCGTACCCAAAGGGCAAAACGGGAACCCTATTACTAAGACTCCGCTGTCCGTCCGACCGTCTGTCACCAGGCTGAATCGTATGAACCGATAGGTACAAAAGTTGTACAGATGTGGTATTTCTAGTGCTTCTATAACAACATATAAGTACTAAAATACAAAATATAATAATTAGAGGGACTCCAATACAACAAACGCGAATTTTTTTCCGGTTTTGGTACGGGACCTTTAGTTGTGCGTGAGTCCGACTCGCACTTGGCCGGTTCTTTAATGAGTTTTCTAATACTTTTACGTTAAAATTTCCGTAACTCTGGCTGATTATTGGCTAATTGTAGTAGCGTCAATTAAAAGTTGATAGTAAATAGTAGTGTAAAGTACTTCGTTATGAATAATGTCCAAATTTTGCCGAATATTAAATCCCGTTACAAAGGAGGTCAGATACCTATAGACCCCTGATTTGGTTGCCAGAAAATTATTTCAGTATACGTCTGCTAGAATTCTCCTTCAAAGAGCAATATGAAAATGTTGGTATTTTGGTGTTACTTTACGTAAACGCGGTTTAATTATAGAATTGAATTTGTTAATGAATTTGTGTCTATAGTAAAATCGTTCAAGTACCTATATAACATATTAGTGGTCGCCCGCGACTTCGTCCGCGTGGTTATTTGGATTTTTTCCCGTTCCCGTCGCGCCGCGTCATATTTTGAAAAATTTACACAATATCTTTATAAATTGTAGCCTATGTGTTATTCTGATGTATACATCATATAGCTATATTATTGTAAAGTTTCATTAAAATCCATTCAGTAGTTTTTACGTGAAAGTAAAAGTAACAAACATCCATCCATCCATACTTACATACTCACAAACTTTCGCGTTTATAATATTAGTAGGATTAATCACTAGAAATTGGTGTTTTCACATTGGACGCTATCGTGGACGATATCGTCTTCTGATCGATCTTTATTAACCTCAGGGCAATTATCTCTAGACTACGTATAAATAGATCGCTGATAACCGGTCTGAACCACTTACAACCACTATGCACGTCAGAACAGTCAAACAATTGAGGATGACGTAACGTCACTACGGCTACAGCTTCCCAGTTTAAGTTATTGCGTGGAAAAAAAATGGAAATAATTATTGTTTGTAGTTATTGTTCTGAGATCTTGTTTTTGACGAGTTTTAATGTAATGTGGCGGTGGAACGAAAACATATATTGGGCAACCTATATCAGAGCCGCTTAGTATTCGCCACGAAGAAAACGGGTGACACTCGCCCTCTATATAATATAGAAACTCAATGGTAGCTACATTTTCCCTGAGTAACATAGACTACTTTTTAGCCCGGTAGGTAATAATTATGTTCCCAATTATGAACCGAGAACGAGAAAACTATACCACGTGGGCGGAGCCGCGGCGACCAGCTAGTCAAATAATAAAATATTTTTTACTATTCAAAATGAAAAAGTATTTATTGCTTTTTTGGATTTGAATGGATACCCCTGTAACATATAAGAGAGGTTAGAACATCCTCTTCAAACAACCCTGCACGCTATTAGGTAATAAACGGTTCATCTTATGTCAAATGAAAAAGGCTTTTACTTAGCCTTTACTGACCTTTCATTTCAAACCAGACGAGGGTCAATTTCCTTAGTGAGTGAATTAACACAATAGAAGTGTCTACACGTGTGTGACTGTGTGTAACTGGTAAAGCAGCTATGTATCTAGTTACATATCTATATACAAAAGTTATTTTTTCAATATCTTATATTATATAAAATTCTCGTGTTAGTTACCATACTCCGAAATTGCTTTCATGAAATTCTAAATGCAAATTCAGTAGGTCTGAGAATAGACTACTATCTATTTTTCATATGTGTAAGTGATAAGAGTTGTCCACGCCTAATTTTTTTTTTTCATAATGTGCTTTTATTATTTAATTAACATATTTTTATTCATTACACATACAACCCTAAATTTTCACCCTTCTATCACCAACCCCTATTTTTTTAATAGTCCCTGTGTCACTTGGTCATGGCAGTTCTTATGAAAAAAAAATGAGTTACGAAGTTCGCCGGGACAGCTAGTAGACTATACCAATTCAAATGCCTATTTGTAACATTTCTAAAAATATATAGGCAGAAATTTATTTGTCACCTGCAGAGTTTAGAAATGCCTATTGACGTAATATCTACCCCTATTCACTAAACACTTGACGACGTAAACTTGTAGCGCCTATCGAAGGGGAAGTCTGTTATATAGGTTGTTATTTTATGTGTGTAATAAATAAAATAGCAAACAGTCATTGTTACTTGACATGCAAATTAAACATTGCCAAGGTGAGACAAAAAATAACTAAGGTAAACGTCCCAATAAGGATACATTAACGGGTTCTGGTGCTAAACTGTACCAATCTGGGTGTACCAATATCCGGTATTTTTTAACGGGAATTGGGTCACGTGGGGGTTTGTGAGTACCAATAGATGTAAAATGCAATAATATTTACTTTACAGCTAAATTCGCTGAATATTTCAGGTTACATTGATAGTTATCCTATTCAAGTTTTAATAAAAAAGAGTTCCTTTACCAAAAATCAAACCGTTATGGCCCGGTAAGCATTCTCCTATGGCGTGACAGCTCCGAGGTTCAGCAACAAAAATTAGCACTTTTCAAAAAATTTAAAATACGTAACTTTGCTTTCAAATGCTACCGTCCCCCTTAGACTTGTAAGCCAGTATTGCCACATTTATGATTTAAAATGTTTTGTTTTTTTTATGATTAAATTTGAGTACGTTTAACCGCAATCTTACCTGATGTTAAGTAACGATGCGGTCTAAGATGAAGCACGCAAACTCAAATAATGCCTATTTACTTTTGCCTTGAAAATCCCAAGATTATATGTATCGGGGAACAATGACGCTGCAAGGGAATTCCATTCCTTAACGGTTCGCATGATGAAAGAAGAAGTGAATCGAGAGGTACGAAGAGGTGGTATATCGACATGTTACTAAAAATATGTTGCTATACACAAAATACAATTTATTTTTAGTTGATACCTGTGAAAATAGAAAGTGTCTAATTACCGGTTACTGGGACGTTAACGGGAATAGGAGCGTTAACCTTATACCATGGTATACATACTATACATCTTCCCAGCAATAGACCATCGTTATCAAAAATCTCAAACAAAGTTTATTGTTAATTGAAACCTTTTTTTACCAGTTACATTTATAATTATTCGTATGATTTAAAAAACTGTCACACATTTACCTATGTACGAATATTTATAGGTTACACGATATACATTCAATTGAACTTATAAATATATATAGCCAGTTTTCACAGTCCACATCACTTTCCATCACAATACGAGTATAAAAGTACGTTATAATATTTGTGGCTATTTCAAAGCACTGCTTGAATTATCTAGTGGTTTGTCCGATACTATTGGGGGTGTTGTGTTAAGTTTTATCAACATAGTATTAAGATTATCATTTTTGTCGGCAATCATGTAAGTTAGCTATAAACTTAGATTAGATGTAAATAGTTCAAACAATCTAACAAAAATACAACATTGTACATTTAGATTAATGAAAAGCCGCTAACTTTAATAGGTAGATGACTACAAAATAATGTTTGTTACACTGAAATAGACAAAATGAATTCAAAATCTGGTTTTATTTTGCCACCCAACTTTTATTTATGAATGCCTAGTCTCCAAAATCTGCTAATATCGTTGTATGTAAGTATGTGACTGCAACACTAAAGAAAAACCAGTCAAGTGCGTGTCGGGTTGTAGTTACAGAACCAGAGTTAGAGCCTATAATAGGGTAGTTACTCAACAATAACAAAGTTATCTGGTCCGTTATAGTTTTCCTTCAAAATTCATCATATAGACAACCATCATGAAATTTTTACAAAAAATTGCTTTTTAAAGTTGAATATCTCGCAAACGAAGCCCAAACAAAAAAGAATATTAGCAACCCCACACGATGGGGTTCACGCGAGAAAAAAAAATCATCCCTACTTTACTTGTATAGGGGAGATACCCCAATATTTTTCATAATTTTATTGTAGCAATTTGTCGGAATAGTCAATACACATTTCTGTGCAAAATTTCATCTTTCTAGCACTAACCGTTTGGAAGGAAAGCCGAGGACGGATGGACGGACGGACATGACGAACTATAAGGGTTCCGAGACTTTTACCACAGAACCCTAAAAAACATCAAAGGAATTCGTTAAAGGATGTTTTTAATCGCTTAATCTATACCTACATGCAGAGCTTTTTTTTTTTTTTTTAATTCCGCGGCCCAAAGCCGCGGCCGCTCTAACGTCCGTTGCCGGGCGTCTCTGGTTACTAGCAGAGGGTATATCCAGTGGCGCCCGGCGGACTTTGACCACCTCTGTGGTCTCTGTGGGTGTTTGGTCGGGACGAGAATCTCGCGTCATTGGGGTCGGGTTTTATCCCGCGTCAGTGAGTGAATCTGGTTGCGTGCTATGGGGCAAAGGCCCCGCAGCACGCAACCCTTCTAGCCTGCTTCTGTAAGGACGGTGGGTGGCGATCCCGCCGTCCTCAGGCCCCGATCATGGAGGACGATAGTCTTGGGCGTAGTCGCCTAGTCTGGGGCGGCCTGGCCGCCGACTACGGAACTCGGCGGGGAGGGTACGCTCCCTCTCCCTCCCGGCCGCCTCCTTCGCGAGCATGACTTGCTCGCAGAAGGACACGGCCGCGTTCCACCTACTCCCGCTGGATACCATGGCTTGAAGCATGGTCCCCAGCGAGAGGGTATCCACGCCCAGACCCACTACGAGGTCCCGGCGCTGACTCGCCCACGCTGAGCACTCCACCAACGTGTGGAGTGCGGTGTCGTCGTCGGAAACCTCGCAGTGTTGAGACCGGGGTGTGACCTCACGATGCATGCGAAACAGATAGCTACCGAAGCATCCATGCCCGGCAACGATCTGCGTCGCACGGTACGTGAGGTCACCATGCTGCCTCTGCAGCCAATCGTCCATGATCGGTCTCACCGCCGCGATGAAGATGGCACCCCCCTTGGGTTGCTCAAGTCGCACCCTCCATGACTCCATGAGATCCTGGCGGAGTTGGGACCGCTGGTCCTCGATTTCTCGAGACGCAGGCCTGTGGTCCCGCTCCAGCGCCTCCTTGCGCCATTGGAACAATGACGCAAGGGCTCTCGCTTCCAGGTCCCATGGAGGGGTCCCGGCTAGGAGACATGCAGCCTCTCCGGAGATCGTGCGGTACCCCCGTATGGTTCTGACGGCCAAGGTTCTAAGTGGTCTGTTTAACAGAGTCACGTTCCCCTTGACCGCCAACCTATCCGCCCATACGGGAGCCCCGTATAGGGCCATCCCCAGGTACAGTCTCCTGCAGGAGGCGTTGGGTCCCTTAAGGTTGGGCATCAGTCGCGAAAGCGCGACCGATGCCTGCGTCACCTTGGGGACCAAACTTCGGAAATGTGGTCCGAAGTTCCATCGGCTATCAAGTACGATCCCTAGGTACTTCATCGAGGGCTTGATGCCGATGCTAACGCCTCCCACATTTATGCTGGAACCTTCGGGTGGACCGTTCCGAGGTCTGTGAAAACACAGAACCTCGGACTTGTGCAAGGCCACCTCCAGTCCCAGCTGCCGTATCCGACCCACGACTCGAGCAACACCCGTCGTGACCTTGAGTACATGCAGAGCTTAAGGTTTGCAATCTTTTGCGCCTCAATTCCCTACAGTATTGTAAATCCATCGTGGCCAGATCAATGACACACATGTCTACTAAAAGTGCTAGAGTCTGCTCTTGCAAAGCCCCAAGAAGAATTTTTATATTATTTATTTATTTGTAAAAATGCTTGTATATCCCCATCTTTGGAACTACTAAACCGTTACAGAAAAATTGTTATGAAAATTTCACTTATATTCAGGTGCATTATCCCTGAGTGCTAAGGAAGGTTATAGGCTACTTTCGGGTAAGTGGTGCCCATGGGACTTGGGTTCGAATAACCTTGGGATATTTACTTACTACCATATCTACGCACGGAGGGGCTCTTGGCTAAATGATAACTGGTTAGGTTAAAGGGGCTTCTAAACGGACCATGTTATACTGCAATTTATTGCTGCAATAGGTACTGACATCTAAGTGCCCGGCCATTATAAAAATATGCGAAGGATAACCAAACACTGGCCAAGACGGTCTTAAGATAAGTAACCATTTCCTAAAATACTGAGAGGTCTCACCAAAGATCCCGGTTATCATACGAACATCTATGTCAATCTATACGGGGGGTAAGTACTCTGGAATACATTACCGGCATTATAAGTGTCCTGTCCATTAAATTCATTGAACTTCAAAATAGGAGAGTTTTTTTTGTGTTATTTTTATCATGCAAGCAGTCATTAAAAATATAAGCAGATGCGATGGGTGCTTGTTGGCGATTAGGGCCTTACTCCCAGTGGAGCTCGCCCTTTCTTTGCTTTCCCTGAATATAAGAGGGGTTACGTGTCGAAAAAAATAGGCGGAGTTAATACACACTTATTATTAAGGGCCCAGATCGTGAAAATCACCGAAAAGAGTGTTACGATTTTTCATATTTAACCTATTTACATATGATTAATAACAACGATAATTTGTATATATTAAAATGAAAGACCAAAAATGATGTTAGTGCTAATTTTAACTCTTAAAACCCTGTAGTTGTTATATAATAAACGTCAACAAACGCACAAAATTGAGAAAAAATTCGAAAACCTGCCTTCGTATTTTTCAGATTTAACCCAATAAATCAACACAAATTGATAAAAAGAAACACTTTTTGAACACTGAAAAAGCCAATAAATATAACCATGTACTTTTTTTTGTACCTTTACAAACAAAGACTTCCCCTTTTAAAGCCCTAAAATCTAGATATGTTTTACGTAAATTCTCCATAGAAAAATGTATGCAAATTCAAACGCGTCCCGATAGAACGATCGTCGCAACTAATCGCCAGTGCGCCATAGAATTTCAAAGTGACTCCACGCGTGTCGGATGCTACAGCAAAATTACGTGTTGTGAATTTGTGTTTTTTGTGAAAAACTGTAAGTACAATATTTTTATAACTAATTTACTTTCAGTAAATAGAAAGTACCGATATAATGAAAGTCTGAAAGAAAACCATGATGGAACTAGATATAAATCGTAAGAAATACAAAATTATTTACTTTGTTGCGTAGGTCATTTTATGAACCTTGTAAAGTAGGTATCAATTTAGGCTTGAAACAATCAAAGCCCTGCCCACCTTATTTTCTCGAGATATGAACTGGCGGGGTATATAGTTCTCTGCACGACATACATAGATTTTTCAACATGATAAAGGCAGGTAGGTATCATAAACGTAATTGGTAATCGAGGGTCTCTTTTCGCAGGATAATTTGCTGAGTGCCATGCCAGCGAAAAGAAAATTTAGTACGCATTATAAAAACGTGAAAGCCAAAAGATCTCGGAATAAAATGTAAGTTCCTCCCTACTTATTTATTTACCTGCCTACTTGACTACGTCTTGTCCTAAATACCTAGAAAAAATTTACTAGATTTGTGTTAGTGTCAAGTAAAAATCCTAGTTTTATTACTTTTATTTGTGTGTATGCTTATCATGTCTTAGTAGTAATAATAATATAATCTATTTGCATTTTGAACAGGGTAGGTACATTACAAAGCAAATAGGTACAATGATTTAGATCGCCTGATTCAGACATTTACCTACAACAGCATGTAAATATTGATTTGACATGTAATTAGATAGGTACACAATTAGGTATGTCAGTCTAAGAAGAAAAATTACAATGTCCAGTAGGTAATAATTACGTAATTTCAATATCTATATAAGTAATAAAGTCAATTTCTATAGGAACAATTTTCATAATAATAAATTTTATTACATAATATAGTATTAGTTTTCATATATTTATGTATTTCAAAGCAATGAGTTTGCTTACACTATTATTAGTTACAGTATTATTAGTTTTCATGTTCATCATGTCTAAATATGTGGAAGTGGAAGTAGGTATGTTTCCTATCAGAAATTGCACGGGCGCGCGCGCGCCGTGCCTGGCGTAGGGTTGTACAAAAATTACAAAATAAATAAAAAGTGGATATTGATGAATAATATTTCCAGTACTGAAAATGAAGAAAACCTTCAGGCCGAGACTCCGAGCAACACTGCTACGCGCTGTATAGAGGTAAGTTGTTATACGTAATTCTTGTAGATTTGTTACATAAATAAACAAACTAGCTAGTGATGGGCGAAGACAAAATCTCAGTACCTACAGTTTTTTTTTGCAATATTTATTATTTTCATTGTGAGACAAACACATACTTCTCAATTACTTTCTCAAAAGAAAATTCACGTTCAAATCTCGTATTTTACCAAAATCAAGAATTTTTTTTGTAAAATATTATCTTTTACGCGACTGGTGTACGTATGTATGTATGTATACTAAGTAATATATCTTTGTGGCACGATAAGTTCAAAATTATTGAACCGATTTTAATGTTTTTAGTATCATTAGAATTGTCTTCTAAGCCCGAGTGACATAGAATAAGTGACGCCATAAAAAACCAATACGTATAGCGTAAAGGAAATTTATAATTTCTGTTCATCACGAACATAATATTGTATGAATTCTTTTGCACTTTTATATTTGTCTTCGTCAGTTATGAATATAAATAAATAAACAATAAAAATGTTAAAACCCGACAGATTAAAAAATGAAAATGTGTAATAAAAATAAATAACAACACCATTGTAATACAGCGTATTTAGCAGTCGGGGCCTATTTCTAAAGAAATATTTAGCTAGTCAGGAATATCTTCGAGCCTGTGAGGATTTCAATGGGTCTCAACTGTTGAATTCGATTTATTACAATAGTGTTCTTATTTATTTTTATGTAACATAATTCAAGACCGTAGACTTGTTTTCTTTTTACCTTTTGAGTTTTTATGCATATAGTCGGATTTATTAAATTTATGATGTGATAACGTCTTATAAATCGATGAACACCGGCAACACGCACAAAAAAGTGTCACATTATGTCACGCTAGGGTCAAGCGAGAGCGCAGTACAAGCGATGGAGAATAATATTATGACGTTATCCGATAAAATTATCGTCCTAAACCGACTTTACAAGCAACCAGTTTTTTATTATGTTTATTTATTCACTTTCATAATTGACGAAGACTGATAAAAACGTTTAAGATTTTGATCTAGTGTTCTGTGTTTCAAAGATGTATTCTAAGGGAGTTCTTAGCTATGTTTGAAGAAATTTGGCCCATACCTTTTGAATTATTTTTTATAATAAAAATCAAGCCATTATCTTTCTTTACAGGAACTAGTTATTGACAACCGTCAAGAGGGAAAGGTGGATGAAGTGGAAGTTGGGCGTAGAGTAGTGGATATTTCTTTTTTTTTTAAAGCTCTTCAGGCCATAGGGGACCACGGTCCAATGGATTGTAAGTTAAGTTACCTCAGTATAATAGGTGAAGTAAAAGTTGGTCTGGACTCAAAACTCATCATAAAATGTAGTATGTGTAATATGAAATTTACTGTGTGTTTGGTTGAAAAGAAAGAAGATAGCATGGAAGTGAATCATCAAATTGTGTCTGGTATCATATCATCTGGTGGGAGCTACTCTCAGTTAAAAACATTAAGTGCCGCAGTAGCCCTACCAATCATGTCACCTTCATTGTACAATGAAATTAATAATACGGTTTGCGATTGGTGGGAAAAGACAGCAGCACATTCCATGGCAGAAGCTGTCAAGGAAGAAGCGGAGTACGCAGTGTCTATAGGTAGTGTTGATAAAAATGGTACACCATTAATATCTGTTGCTGTTGACGGTTGTTGGAGCAAGAGATCTTATGGTAAGAATTTTTCCGCCTTATCCGGCGCAGCTGCGATAATTGGCATTAAAACTAATAAAGTATTGTTTTTTGGAGTTAAAAATAAATACTGCGTAGTCTGTGCACGAGCCGCAAAGAACAACAGTCAGCCCCCGGAACACCATTGTTTCAAGAATTATTCAGGATCATCTACCGGGATGGAATCGACCATAATAGTTGAGGGGTTTAAACGTTCCTTTGTTGATCACGGTGTAATTTATAATAAATTTGTAGCAGACGGCGATTCCAGTACTTATAAAAAAATATTAGATTCGCGTCCGTACGATAATTTAATAGTAGAGAAAATTGAATGCAAAAATCATCTTTTACGAAACTACTGCAATAGCTTGGAGAAATTGTCGAAAGACACTAAGTATCCTTGCGAGTTGCGGAAATTCCTAAAAGAAAGGTATTTGCGTTTAAGAACGGGTGTAAAATGCGCGATTAAATATTGGGGGGATCAAAATCAGTCACTCGAAGAAAAAATAAAAAATCTTAGTGAAGATATTCTAAATGGTCCACAACACGTATTTGGTAATCACCAACATTACAAGGAGTATTTTTGTAGACCTGACACTCGTCGAATAGAACCTGTTGGGTTACTTCCAGCAATTGTTGGATGCGGATTAATGGGCGCGGTAGAAATTTTAAGTAAAAGACTGTCATATCATTCTAGAAGTTTAATTCATAATTGCACAAGTAATATAGTTGAAAGTTTTAACGGAGTAATTGCCAAATTAGTTGGGGGTAAGCGTGTAAATTATTCTTCCCGTGGTTCTTATGCGGGCCGATGCGCAGCTGCTGTTGTGTCTTTTAATACGGGATCGATTCATAGTAAAACTCATGAAGTCATATTTAAATCTAGTCCTAATCCTTTGATCGCGAAAGTGGAAAATAGTAATCGTAGAAACCGTTTAATTGCTAAACCTAAATTAAGATTGAAAAAAAGCCACAGCGCTGTATCGAAAGACGCTCACTATGGACCAAACTGCGAAAAACCTGATCTGAGTCCAGAATTATATGAGAAAGCCAAGTCATCTTTTTTAGTTGATTTAAAGTTGTCTTGTGCTGAAAGAGAGGAGCTTGAAAGGTCGACCCATTTGCAAAGAAGTAGTGCTGAGTGGATGAGTACAAGGAGAAAATTACTAACCTCATCATCGTTCGGGGAAGTTTGTAAAAAACGAGAGAGCACAAGTTGTGCTGCTCTTGTTTGTAAAATCGTTTATGGTAGTAATATCTCCAGTTTGCCTGCTGTACGGTACGGTATCGAAAACGAAGAAACTGCAATTAGACAGTTAGAAATTCTAGAGAATATTAGTATACAAGGTTGCGGTTTGTTCGTCGACGATCAATATGAATTTCTTGGTACTACACCAGATGGCATTTATGCAAACGGTTTAATTGAAATTAAGTGCCCACATTCTTTAGCTGGCATGACTCTTGATGAAGCAATGGCCAAACATACCTTTTGGGTTAAGGACAAGGCTTCCAAGGGTTATGTCATAAATAAAAATCATTACTGGTATTTCCAAATTCAGGGACAGCTACATATAACTAAAAGAAACGTTTGCATGCTTGGCATCTGGTTTGGTGCTACTGTACCTATGAAAGTTTATATTATAGAAAAGGACGACAAATTTTGGAAGGAGAAAATGGAGATGAAATTAGTTAGATTTTATTACGATTGCCTCCTTCCAGAATTAGTTGATCCTCGGCAGTCACGAAGCATGCCTATTCGTGACCCGCCCAATGTCATAGAGGCTATGAAAGAGAGGAAAGAAAGAGCTTTACGTGTTTTGAAAGAGAAGAACGTCTAATGATTTTGAAAGAGACTGAGGTAACTTAACTACCCAGCCGGTCGATTCACGTAAACACGCCAGTTCAAAAGTCGTTTTAACTTAGAAACTTAGAAATCGCCTTTTGGTTTTCTGTTTTTAACGCACTTACTTATCTAGTCTTGGATTGTCATAAATCTTCCAATAGCTCAATTTCTATACAATTCCTATACGATTTTGAAGAGTTACCTGGTGTAAACCCAAGGTCCGATCCTAATGAAATTAAAATGTGACCACACGGGATCACCAGCTTTCAAATAAAAAAAAAAATCATCAAAATCGGTTCAAAAAATACAGCGAATTGAGAATCTTCTTCTTTTTTTAAGTCGGTTAAAAAGTGTGCGAAGTGACATTTTTAAGTCACTACGCTACGGTTTTTATTACGTGAATCGGGCAGCTGGTAACTTTTTCATTCTGATAGGTTTTGCAATAGCAATTGATTTTATCATCAAATTAGTAGAAATCAGAATTTGATCAGTAATCATTAAAATGAAAAAAACATTAGAAACTCTTAAACTCATATTTTGTTATTGTTTACTTTCGTTTAATTAAGTATATGAATAATTTATAAATTTCATGTTTGTTTATAACTAATTTTTGTACAACCCTAGCACGCTTTTTAGGTGGCGACTCATATTTTGTTTACTTTTAATTATATGAACCATTTTTATACTTGTGTTTCATTTATTGACAATTTTTTGTACAACCCTAGAAGATTTTTTAGATTGCGAGGTGATCGTAAGCAAAAAGTATTTGAGTTTACGCAATAGGCACATTTCCTTGCGTAGATATAAACACTAGCGAGGAAAGGCGTGATGTTATTTCGACCGTACTTCCTACTGAATTTGCAATTATTTTATTGAATGAAAATTTTACGAAATAAGAATAAACTTTGGTAGTAAAATTACAAATAAATACATAGGTACTCGTAGTTGGAATTTTAGGTAAGTAGAATACAAAAAGGTCAGTCCGGACCTGCTCTTGATTGTTTATTATAAATAGAAAATCATAAAAATTGTGTCTCAAACTACTCTTATTTATTTATCTAGTAATTAGGATCATTTTATAACGAAAACTACTCTTGGAATATTTTACAAATAGGCAGTCGTTTATTTCCAATAATTCAACATTTTTGTTATGCTGTAAATATTCAACTTCAATAACAATAACTCAACGTGGAACGTTTGTCGCAAAACATTTTCAAAATCGCGCTCTCTGGGTCATTCACCCGCCCGTCGGATGATTCGGGCAACAATAGCGCTGCTGTCGCTCAAAATCGACTTTATCCGTGCGCGGTCTGGGCCCTTAAAGGTCGATAAATCCCCCCATTCGATTACCACACATCAAAGAAGAAGGGCAAGAAGGGAAAAGGCAAGGATTAACATTTTTTTAAAGGAATTTTACGTAGTTCATGTTGATGACCGGTCTAACTACAGAACTTCGATGTCGCCCTTGGGTTGTGAAGGTCAGATGGCAGTGGCATCACGGAAAATATCGAAGTTCAGCCGAATCGCAGTTAGACTGGAAAGCCGACCCCAACTGAGTTGGGAAAAGGCTCAGTGGATGATGGATGTTGATTACATACTTAAAATATTTATGGGCAGCATGAGAAGAATATCATTTCAAGGCATCTCTGTTATCAATGTGTAACATCGTATTGACTAATTTTCATCCAAAGCTGTTCAACGATTCACACGTACCTAATTAATCAACCATGGTTCTCAAATGTCATTCTAAAAACTTATAATTATACAACGTTTAAATTCACTTATACAAATTATAGAAAACAGAAAATGAAAATGAAGGTCTTGTACATACTCAAATTATTCTTTAAACTTCAACAACGTTAATACGAAGTGAGATATGAAGTTGTAGAAAGATGGGACCCGAGTTGGTTGCCAACTTAGCAGCCTTTGATTCGCTAGCACTGCGCCCATCTAAAGTTGTGTTCCCTGAAAAAGGTCGTTGGCAAAGTCTTCCGTTAGATGAAGTTCTCATCCAGCCGTCGCCTTTGTGAGCCACTCAAAGGAAACGCAATTTAAACTACATGCGGGCCTGAAAAATATTCATTTCCCTAACCCTAACTCTTTTCAGAGAGCAATTTGCAAGTTTTAAACTGAACCGTCGTGAGATGCAGGTGGCGATTACGGTACATACCTACCGTACCGTCTATTAGTATAGTAGTAAAGTGCTGTTTACTTTTGAATACAATTTTATCATGATTATAATTGGTAGCTAAACTGCAGTAAAGAAATCCACGGATTTCTTTTTTACCAATAAGTGAATTGTGCTAAAGCTAAGTAAATATGAACCGACGACGGCAGGCTACTAGTGGCGGTTGTGTTTATTTGTTTTACCCAAAGTTTAAATAGAAGTTTCAAACAATAATGAATAGGCTAGAACTTCAACTTTGTTGGAAAATATTTATGATAATCTTAAAAATATATATATCTTAAATACCTGTGGAGTAGCCGTCGATAATCTGGGACACCATGGCCTTTCTTGTAGCAGAAGCGCAGGTCATATACGTCGGCACGCTATTCTAAACGACATAATTCGTAGGGCTCTTTCCACCGCAGGTCTTCCGGCCGTACGCAACCAAATGGTTTAGCACGAAGCGATGGAAAGAGACCGGACGGTATGTCGTTGCTACCGTGGAAGATGGGAAGGCCTTTGGTGTGGGACGCTACATGCGTTGACACCTTAGCACCTTCACACCTTCCAAGCACATCCGGATGTGCCGGCGCTGATGCTGCGTCGGCTGAAGGCCTTAAACGGCGTAAATATGCTAACCTAGCATATGATTACATATTTGAGCCGTTTGGGGTTGAGACACTGGGGTAATGGGGTCCGAGTGCTCGCCGCCTTTATAGAGACATTGCTAAACGCTTAATCGATGCTTCTCAGGACCAGAAGGCTGGCTATTTTTTGGCCCAAAGAATAAGTATCGCCATCCAACGTGGCAACACAGCCAGTATTCTGGGAACCTTCCCAGTCAGCAATGACGCGGAGTATTTTTTAAACGATATTTTGTAATGTATTTTTAGTATATAATTATGTATATTGTAATTCTTATTGTAAATAAAAGTTAATAAATAAAAATATTAGGTATAGTTAAGTAACTGAAATTAGTTGACAAGTTTGTATATCCCTACCTATATAATATTTACTTTAGTCGAATCCCAGTCGTTAGAATTTTATTCGAGATACTAGTTATGAAGTAGGTACTAGACCTACTTCATAACTAGTATCTAGGTACAACTTCAGTCTGTAATCTAAATTATTTTTGGAAAGGGTTAAATGCCTACGTCGTTTAATTACTTATTACAATATTGTAATTACCTACCCAAAGTTTAGATACATTCAATGGTTTTCTACTATCGCGTAGTTGTTTTTAAACTATCGCGTTCTAAATTCATTTTAATATATATTCCATAAATTTTTAGGGGCTAAGTGTGCAAAAGTCAGAGGACACTATTTTATTTTTTAGATATCAAGAGGGGATGGGGTGTAAAGCTAAATCCAAGCTTGTGGGGTCCCAAGTTTGAATTTTCCGCCATCTTGAAAAAGGGTTGCAAATCGTTATCGCGCTCCATCGGGCAAACTATTCATCGCACAAAAAAATTGCGAAACTTATGTCGCAAATTAAATTCTCTACAACTTAGTTCTATAACTTTTTGTCGTAGAATTAAACATTACAAAGTTATTAACAAAAACAGATGAAAATTGGAGAACGAATTTCCTTTAAGGAATTTCCCCACAAACTTGGATTTAGTTTTACACCAGCCCCGCCCCCCTCTCCCACCTAGATATCTAAAAAATAAAATAGCGTCCTCTGACTTTTGCACACCCAAATGTTACATTTCAATGGGCTAATATACGATTTCGGGAATTAAACTCGTCAGCAGGTACAGAGTCAGCCTGTAACCACGGCCCGATGTACCTCGGTGGAAACGTCAGGCCCTAAATAAGGTAACTTTACGCGTTTAAGTCCCGAAATGGTATATATTAAAAGGTTTTCTTATAGTTATTGGTCTTATAAGAAATGTTCAACTCAAGCTAACATACAAATGAAAAGTTATGTTATTCCTAGCGGTATAAGTTTGAAATTTCACTGCAAGAGGTTGAGAAGTTCAATTCAATCTTAAAAATAAGATCAACGTATAAACAGTTTATGTGACTATTTTAACCAAAGTTGGCACTTTTGATGGGGTGGCTTATCGAATAAGATGCTTGGTATGTTTTTATGACAAGCGTTTTTTTATTCTACGCCGTATAATAAAAGTTACGAACCAACACAAAATTAAAGAAATTCCATTGATAAGTGATTTGCTATACCTATTCGTTATTTCTTGTGGAAGTATATACACAACTAGTTATCCCAGCGAACTTTGTATCGCCTCTAATATTAAAAAAAATATATGTGTATATATATGTATATTCTAGTCTATATATATAATATATATTAAAAAAAATATATAAATTGAAAAACGCGACGGGCGGACAAATTGTCGTATTAAATATAATTATAGGATAAGGTGTAGAAGTATGGTAACAACTAGATACATATAGATCAATCACAAATATACGTACAAAAAAAACGTACAAAATTAATAGCCAACATCACGTGGTATTCCCAGGCGGTCACCCATCCAAGTACTAACCACGCCCGATGTTGCTTAACTTCGGTGATCGGACGAGAACCGGTGTATTCAACATGGTATGGACGTTGGCAGTTACAAGTATAAATTTTCGGTTCAGATCGCACAGTCGAAGCATCTGACAATCTTTAAATAGTTTAATAGTATACCACTAGATGGCGGTTTACTTAATATTTTGAACACAGTAAAATTGTAGGATTCTTAATCCAGTCGAATTAGTTCCAAAAAGGAACAACTGGAAAAGATATTGGTAGGTAAGTACCGAATTCGCCTAAAACTATATAGTGCAATATACATAGAAAAGGAGAAATCCGGAAAGAGGAAATAATCTATCTATATATAGAAATGGAGAATGTCCCCCTTAGCTCTCGAGAACTGCTTATGCTCCAATGATGGTTGACCCCTCTATGGATAGCCCTCGATCTGGAGGCAAGCCAAAAAATCGAAAATTTGACCTAGCCCTAAGGGGTCAAAAGTTATAGGCCAAACCTATGGCGTGGTGCGACGCGAAGCACCGCGCAACACACCGTACTAGTAGTAGGTACAAGCTCCGTAACTACTCAACCGATTTCAAAAATTCTTTTACTAATACATAGCTACATTATACCTGAGTGACATAGGCTACTTTTCCCGGTAATGTGTTCCCGTGGGAATTAGGAACGAGATAAATAAATCACGCGGGTGGAGACCCGGTAATCAGCTAAGTAGTTTCATATAAATATGTTTTTGCTCAAACATCCACCTGTCTTGGTCAATTTTTTTAGAAAGTCTAGCATATTTTTCTAACTACAAAAATACTGCTAGAGTTTCCAAAAATAAATAATAATAATAATGTAGGTAAAGAAATAAAACTTTTAATAACATAACTTCTATAAGCCTAATAAAAATCTATTTTCTAGAACGTTATTATAGTTATTATGACATTCATCTCAAATTGTAAACTAAGACCCAAATCAAAACCATAAAGAAAGGCGGTTTTGGTGGCTTTAAGTTCTTCATAAACCCGTGGGTTTACGAGCCGTAAAATAGTCATTCTATTCTATTCTTACAACTTTGAAGTTCAACCTAGTTTGACGATTCGTTGTGTGTTTAGTCAAGAAAATGATCAACCAATGCTATTTCACTTTATTGTCTTCAAAAATGTTTTAAGTTTTTACGATTGTATTATAGCTGAATTATTTTTATTTTTGTCATTCACAGATCTGTTGTATTTTGAAGTACACTCTCCCTAAATAGCTTTACAGTAAATGTATATCTACTCTCTTCAAAGGTAGTCACGAGAGCCTTTGACCTGTCAACGTTTCAGAAGTTTTATTGGCATCTCCGACTCTTAACTTGTTTTATTTGTTAACATAGTTTATATTATAAATATAGATAAACACCTGTGATTCAAACAGATTCGACTCTATGTGAAATATATTTGGATGTTATTGATGCCGAAGCAATATCGATGCGTAATGGACCGAGAGAATCCACCCCTAGGCGGACAATATGCACTGAACCACAGTACTCGATAAACTTTGTAGCTTATCTACCTACAAAAACAACTAAATTGGAAAACACATGGTTTAAAAGGCAGGGTGATTGAAAAGTTAAAATACAAATAGGTACCATAGGCTAATAAATAAAGATTTACGTCTATGCATATCACATATCTTTTATAGAAATCTGTACATTTTCAAACCTACAAAGTAAGTGACGATAGGTACAGTTCACGAAGCGTAAGCTGAGCTTTGCATTTGTGTGAGTGCACGTACGTGAACGTATATGTGACCTGATTTACACACATATGTGTTGTACACATAGCTACACACAGCATTTATTTTGCTCTACTTTTCCTGATCACTCACACAAATGCCAAACTCAGCTTAGGCCTCGCGACTTGTAACAGATGGCATTCACATCGTGTCGTAATTTATTTAGTAATTCAAGTTGTTATGAGTTTTATTGGGACACAGAACCCAATACACTGTAAGAATTACAGTGTAGTATATAAAATATTATAAAGAGATTCAGGAGTTGCTGAAACCGTGGAAGGTTTGGCGAAGATATTTTTCGTTCGACTTAAGTATCCCCGTGGCAATTGGAAAGACGCAAACTTTTAGCTTATAATATACCATAAGGCCGGCTTTCGGCCTAAAGAATAAGTAGGTATCCCCATCCAACGTGACAACACAGCCAGTATTCTGAGAACCTTACAAGTAGGCAATGACGCGGAGGATTTTCTAAACGATATTTTGTAAATTGTAAATACTTTTAGTAGATAAGTACAATTATGTATAACGTAATTCTTATTTTAAATAAATAATCTCCTTTTAAAATAGAAATAAAATAACCTATAGGTATTCAACTATAAAAACATTAAGCAAAGATTTTCAGTGTAACAGTTTATCTCGTGTAACGTTACTTGAGATTTACTGTTTAGATATGGCCCGAGCTGCCGCTGTGTCACGTTCCAGAATCACTGCACTTCGGTGTTGTGTGACACTAGAAGGCAGCATTTACTGCTTGATTTACAACTGAAGCTCACGAAACTAACAAATGGGGTGTGCAACCTGTGTTAAGTGAAATTAAAAACAACATAATTATCACACAGTTTTATTATGTGAAATAATTGGGAACCGATCACTTTTATCGATATTGTATCTGGATCGAATTTTGCTGTACCTATAAATTATTTGATTCAATTTTTAGATCATTAAAGTATGATGGTGTCATAGGTTTTATTTTATCGAACAATTTTTCGCCGATTTGCAGAATATCTTTTTACTATTGGCCGAAACCTCTTTTGAACTTTTTTCGTTTGCCAAATGTTTTATTTACCTACTAACCTTTTTTTTACCACCCCAAAACCACGCTGAGTTCCGAAGTGTGCGACGAGGGCGCCGCAGACGTCACTAGGACCTAGGCCCAGGACCATCGACCTCTATGATGGGGGCCTGAGGACGATGGATTAGCAACCCACCGTCCTTACAGAAGCAGGCTAGAAGAGTTGCGTGCTGTGGGGCAGAGGCCCCGCAGCACGCAACCAGATTCACTCACCGACGCAGGATAAAACCCAACCCCAACGACTCGGGATAATACCCGACCCCAAAGATGCGGCCACGCTGGTGGCCAAAGTCCGCTGGGCGCCACTGGAAATTCTCTCAGTGCTAACCGGAGACTCTCGGCAATGGAAGTAGGTGCGGCCGCGGATTAAAAAAAAAACCAAAACCACAACAAATTAATACAAAAATTATGGTTTCATTAAAGCCCAGATTAATACACATATTTTTAAATCTCATAGGTACACTTCCTGTTTAAATATTATTTAATATATTTTGAGGGTTCGCATCTCTTATTAATATTCACTCTCTCTCTCTCTGAAGGTATTTACTCAGTGATCTCGTAAGATGAAAATTGTGAAGGTTCTATAAATGTATTTGGAATTATTCATTCGTACCCATCTATTCCTTTGTTGTGGAGTGGCCAGAGATTTATTTGGATTTAACCTCAACTTAGTACACAGGGGTTTTTGGGTTCCCACCAACCGTATTACATCTATTGATACAGGAGATACCTACCTATAATTATTATATACCTATAATAGAATCGTTAATATAATTACAGTACACTAGCTGATCGCCGCGGCTCCGCTTGCGTGTAATAGTGCCCGTGGGAACACATTGCCGAGATAAATAGTAGCCAATGTTACTAAGGGATAGTAAAGCTACATATTAGTAAAAGGATTTTCAAAATCGGATCAGTAGTTACGGAGCCTATTCGCTTCAAATAAATAATAATACCTCTCCTCTTTAAAATCATTATTATTATATTACAGTACAAAATGCAAATCTCAACTAATATAGCAAGATGACCAAGTTGTTCGGTTAGTTAACACACATGATCACGTCTGATGCCCTGAAAAGCATACAGAGGCATATTATACACCCACGCCTCCAACTTGTTAATGATTGATTGAACTTTGCTGGTTCTACGTAATAGGAGGTACCTATGCTTAGGTATTTCCGAGCACATTTATTTTTGCCGGAACCTCGTCGTTTGATAGACAGGTGCGATACTATAAGTATAAGTACACTTATACATATTTGATCTAAATTTAAAATTACGCTCGGACTGCAGATATTCTATTTAGTGGTGGGTATGTAATCTGGCTGTTGGAAATTTGGTGGAATTACAGTGTGGTTTTGAAATTTTTGAGTTTCTATTTGTTTTACCCCCCTATTACGTGTTGATGGAGTGCTCAGCGTGGGCAAGTCAGCGCCGGGACGTCGTAGTGGGTCTGTGCGTGGATATCCTCTATATATAACGACTCTCCCATTCTCATGTCGGGATCGGATAAAATTCCGAAAACCTTTGTTTTTGACAATAAGTACAAGATCCAGTTATTCGAGGATGACAACGTTGAAGGCTTAAACCTCACAGAGCTCACAGTCTTCACGGATGGATCAAAAACCAGATCTGGCACAGGCAGCGGAGTTTTCTCTGAGGACCTACAGATCAAAATAGCAACGCCACTAGGATCACACAACACGGTATTTCAAGCCGAAACCTATGCGATCTTAGAGGCAGCAACGGCTATAGCTTTCAGAGAGGTAAGGTACACTAGTATTAGAATGCTCTCGGATAGCAAGTCAGTACTACAGACCTTAAACAGCCACAGCATCAGTTCAGGCCTCATCTACGACTGTCATCAGCGCTTGGATGAGATAAGTAAGTACAACCACGTCACTCTACAGTGGATTAAAGGACACAGCGGCTCCAGAGGCAATGATGCAGCAGACGAGCTCGCAAGAAGCGGCTCTAGCCAAAAGTCAATTGGCCCGGAGCCAATACAACCACTTCCGGTAGGTACTATATTTATAATTTCTTTCTTAATATTTTAGGAATAGTTTAAGCAAACTCATTGCTTTGAAATACAAAAATATATGGATTTTGGTAAGGATTCATCTAAAAATTCAGTGTTTAAATATCGTTGTAACACGATACACTGGTACCGTCAGTTCGGTAGAACTGCGGTAGGTGGATCCAACGCTTCCAACCTTAATAGCGCGATGTAGAAATTATGAATATGATATGAAGCAAAAAATCGATGTCGTCGGTACTGGTCATCGTAGCTCAGTCGGTCAGAGCAGTCCCCCTGTTAAGGAAAGGCCGTGGGTTCGAGTCCCGCCGATGACATCAGTTTTTGTGATCTATTTATAATTTCTTTCTTAATATTTTAAGGTACTATAAGGGCAATACTGTCCCACAGAACATACACTCTACACAACACACTCTGGACAAGTCTAACGGACTGTCGGCAGGTGAGGGAGGCTCGGCGACTACCCGAACTCAACTGCCGACAAGCCAAGAGGCTTGTGAAGTTGGAAAAATCTGCGTCTTTTCACAGGTGTCCTAACGGGGCATTACCTATTAAACAAACATCTACATACGATTGGTATTACTGACAGTCCCCTTTGCAGGACATGTATGGCTGAGGAGGAGACGGTCAGCCATCTGCTACTGCGATGTGAGGAAGTCAGGAACTACAGGGCGAAACATCTCGGCAACCCGGAAACCGTCCCTGAAGCTCTGCACAACCTGCGGGGCCTGCTGGCGTTCCTGGAAGAGATCGGCTGCCTCGTGTAAACGAGTAAAAAAGTCCTACCCGTACGTAAAACCCGCGCAATAGACGTGGAATTGCGGAGACCAGCCTGCGTTGACAAGTACAAGTACAAGTGGATATCCTCTCGCTGGAGACCATACTTCAAGCCATGGTCTCCAGCGGGATTGGGTGGAACGCGGCCGTGTCCTTCTGTGAGTAGGTCATGCTCTTGAAGAAGGTGGCCGAGAGGGTGAGGGAGCGTACCCTCCCCACCGAGTTCCGAAGTCAGTGGCCAGGACGCCGTAAACTCATCTACGCTCAAGACCTCCATGGCTTCAACGGCGGGATAGTCACCATCTGTTCTTACAGAAGCAGGGTCGAGGGGTCGCAACCACTCAACTCACCGACGCGGGATAAAACCCAACCCCAACGACGCGGGATGAAACCCGACCGAACCCCCGAAGAGGCCACACCTGTTGCCAAAGTCCGCCGGGCGCCACTGGATTACTAGCAAAGAGTGGGTGTATAACTCATTACCCTACCCCTTCGGATATAGATACAGGCGTGATGTACGTCTGTCTAAAGTTTCTAATCTACTCACGTTGTATTATTTTATTCGACAGAGATAAAACTGAACTCACGTTTTCCTAGTCGTAGAAACCGCTGAGAGAGTTCTAAAACAAATGGAACTAAACCTTTATTATTGCTGTTAACGATAATGGAATAGGGTTGGTAAAGCTATCCAGTTCTGACGAAAGTGCCGTAAAATAATCCTTATTTTAACAAATCATTACAGTTTTCAAATAAATTCTAACATGTTAGCTACAATTTACTAGCGTAATACCTACCTAATGTTACCGATAATTTCGTAGTTGTTATTAGAGCCAAGACTATCATACAATAAAGTCACTACATATTTTTTTTAAAGCATACTAGCAATCGTTAATCGTTAATCGTTAAGCTAAACTAAAAGTTTATAGCTTGTATTAGGAGTGTGTTCACATCAGTAGTGTGGTAACTGGAAGTCACAAATGTCTATGAAAAAGAAAATTGACTGTTTAAAATTTAACACTCACTTTTCGCCAATAGCTTTGTAGGTGCCGCGTAATGGGGGGGCAAGCTTATTGATACTTGCATGTTCTAAACTAAAATGTTCACCAGATTAGGTATCAGCTGTTTATGATGCACCACTTGCAAGAAAACATTGCTCAATTTGCACCAAGATATTGGTGGGTGCGGAGTATTCACCTCCATCATACGTCAAAGAAATAATAATAGATAAATACATCAATATAATAACGCCTTTGATTATATCAAACTAGCGGACGCCCGCGGATTTGCTCGCTTGACAAATTATACACACAAAACATTCCTCGGAAACCACTCTATCCATTGGTGAAAACCGCATCAAAATCCGTTGCGTAGTTTTAAAGATTAAATTGTACATAATGATATAGGGAACGGAAGATACTTTGTTTTTTTTTTATACTAGGTAGGTATGTTCTAGAGGGTATACCTTTCGTTAACATAATACATGTAATCCTAAAATGGTTTGACACAATGAATTTGGCATATTTTTTTTGGCATAATTATACTTGGTCATAATTGATTTTTATCAGCATATGTACTGTGGCATAATTATATTTAGGTCTAATATATTTATGCATAGTTATAATTTGCACAATGTTTTTAGGCATAGTGTACATTCGCCTAATAGTATATATTACTAAAATTTTATAGGTATAAATTAATGTAATGAATGAAAAATAAAAAAGTTACTTTAACCAGTATTTCCTATATTATATAGTGTCAAAGTAGGTTTAGGTGCGGCGGGGGTGGCCCTTGGGCCACCCCTAAGCCGCCTTTTAATTATTTTACATAGTTACTTATTGTGCCTGCCCTTAGATGATTATGACTATATTCATTATAGTTTGATACGTTTATGCCTTTATAAAGCTATGCTTATAAATTTTATGCTTAAATATGATTGTGCTAATTTTATTTATGATTAAGGCAAATATGCTAAATTTGTTATGGATAAAAAAATTATGCATAAATATCATTAGTCTAAATTACCATATGCCAAAATATTTTATGGTTATTTTTTTTATGCAAATGGATAGTGAACCGTTCCAGAGACGCCCGGCAACGGACGTTAGAGCGGCCGCGGCCTTGGTCGCGGACCTAAAAAAAAAAAAAAAAGGTAGGTATGTTATGATTATGATACAATGATTATACACAACACAGCTATGTCTTGCCAGTTGTTTAATAATCAAAATAATGTTTTAATTCACATCACAAGGAATACATTTCCTTGTGATGTGAATTAAAACATTATTTTTTACTTAATATGTATTATTTTTTCATTACAAATTCAACAAACAACGTTTACCAAAAGAGAATGCGATCTGCTTCCAATGTCCGGTTGAACTACTTAATTGATACCTTCGCTAAAGTAGAATCCCTGTGGAAACCGTTCAATGAAAATTATAGAGCTGAAAGACGTTGAATATCTTAAAATATTGCATAAAACTTTGAAAATTCTAGTCTGTTTATCTTCTGAAGTTACGGCTAGTTCCTGAACTAGCTGTAACTAGACTGTTACTATTACATGAATGTATTAATCTATTTACGAAATATTGTTTACTAGTGGTCGCCCACGACTTCGTCCGCGTGGTAATTTGGATTTTTTCCCGTTCCCGTCGCGCCGCGTCATAGTTTGAACAATTCACACAATTCTTTATAAATTGTAGCCTATCTGTTATTATTCTGATGTATAAGCTATATTATTGTAAAGTTTCATTAAAATCCATTCAGTAGTTTTTACGTGAAAGAGTAACAAACATCCATCCATACATACATCCATCCATACATACATACATACATACATACATACTCACAAACTTTCGCGTTTATAATATTAGTAGGTTGTCATAATAGGGCCATGGGGTCCAAGCGCGCGCTGTCTTAGTAAAGACATTGCTAAACGCTTAATCGTTGCTTCTTGGGCCCAGAAGGCCCAAAGAATAAGTATCGCCATCCAATGTGGTAACACAGACAGCATTCTGGGAACCTTCCCAGTCGGCAATGATGCGGAGGATTTTTTAAACGACATTTTGTAGTGTAAATATTTTCGTACATAATTATGTAAATTGTTATTCTTATTGTAAATAAATAAATAAGTCCTGGCAAGATATTTTGAATAGTTAATTCCCATTTTATTTAATAACTAACTGTTACCCGCAGCTCCGCCTGCGTGTTACTTTAGATCTACATAACATTTTTATTTATGAACCGATTGTAAACCAAACCTTAAATGTTAAGAAAACCGTAAATTCAAATCAAAAATTCAAATCGGTTAAGCCGTTTCTGAGATTAGTGTGTTCAAACATTCAGACAAATAGACAAATGTTCTGAAAACCATTGTTTTGGGTTTTATTGCGTTCATAAAGCCCCCCTACAACAGTTTCTCTATTATATCTTCTATTATATTCTCTATTATACCATACAAATTCATCTTAAGATACGAAAATATGAAATATTATTTATTATCTTCGTCGTGTGTGATAGTCCATTGAATTGTATGGCGAGCGATATTGTATCTTAAGATAAAATATTATAGTATCTTAGCCGTGTGCAGCGCCCCTTAGTGAACTCCACTGCGGGTGACGTAACCTACGACAAACCTATTATTTGCGGTTGGTACAGTAATCGGGTCTAGGGATCGAACCGCAAAATTAAGTTTGTTTTTTTATTGTGTATACTTTTCCGGGATAAAAAGTACCCAGTAGGTGCCCAAGATATTAAAGAATAATTATACCAAGTTTCATCGTAATCGAACCGGTAGTTATTGCGTGATGCCTGAACAAACAGACAGACAAAAATTATTTTTTATCACATTTTTGGGTTCGGTGTCGGTCTAGTAACACCCCCTGCCATTTATTTTTTTGATATTTTCAATGTACAGAATTTTCACTTCTACAAATTAATAAATCTGTAGAAGTGTATCTAATAATCTATACTTATAATAATAAGTATAGATTATAATAAAATAATTCCAGTCTGCAAAGACACGCAGGATTCTTTACATGAATAGGCAGATAAAGTATATACCACCTTATTTTCTTGTTGTTGTAAAATAAACTATTTGTCAAGTTTTTATTATAACCACTACAAAGTTTTTTACTGAATGTAAATGTTTTTTAAATTTAATATAGGATGACTTGTTCGCCAGCGGAGCGTCACGCCCGCCAGCTCTTACTCAGGGTAAACTAACAAATTGCTGTCTGACTTGAAACCTCGACAATATTTTCAAATAAATGTCTTACAACGCTCTTACTATTTCCGTGTATACTTAAATTGATGATAGTTTTACGATGGTGGTTGCTGGCAGAATCAAATAGCGATTGGTTAATATGGTAAACTATAGCTGTTGCCCACAGCTTGCGTGAAATAGTTTTAAAGTATTCTATTTTCTTCTCCGTTCCCAAAACTATTCTTATGCCAATTTTCATCCAAATCCATTCTGTCGTTTGACCGTGAAGAGGTACAAATAAACAAACACACTTTAGGATTTATTATATTATTAGCAGTCTCTCGCGGTTTCGCCAGCTTTACAAATAATATACCTACTTAACCCTTCCACTTAAACCACTCTATCTATTAGTGAAAACCGCATTAAATTCCGTTGCGTAGTTTTAAAGATCAAAGCATCCATAGGGAATGGAAGCGACTACGTTACTATGTTATGATGAGCTATTTACTAGGTTTATTGTTACTTACTTAAGTACTTAAACATTTTGTTTAGTAAATTTATTTTACTTTTTAGTCTAATCATCCACTTAGCTGTACACGAAAATTCATTTAACTACGGAGAGACTACACTCGAACGTAGTCTATCGTATCAAAAGGGAATTGTGTAGACATGTTTTGCTTGTAACTTGAACTCCTTTGGGGAATATAATTTGTTTTTTTTCTGTTAGAATCATATTTACATTATTTAGTTTATTCTTTCGACTGTTAGACTGGTGAACAAACACACTTGTATATTTTACTGATATAATACGAAAATCCTGGCCGTTTTACCTGTGTGTTTTGCCTTATGACATTAACAAAGGTGTTTCTACTACACACTATGTGGTTCTATGAACAGTAGAACTCGCGTTCTTTTCGCATTTTCCCCCCATTTCTCCCCCATTTTCCCCCCAATCGAAAAATCCCTTCGACAAGAGTTGCGCCTTGCAACAAAGAACATTTGTGCCAAATTTCATGAAAATCAGCTGAAAAATGCATTTTGCCATCGAAAAATCTCTTCGACGAAAGTTGCGCCTTGCGACAAAGAACACTTGTGCCAAATTTCGTGATAATCGGCTGAAAGATGCGGCCTGTAGACCGGAACTGACACACATACCAACAACGCCAAATCGGCCAGTCCTCGAGTTAAAACTGAGACGCTTCGCTCGCTCGGTCATTAACATTTTCAGTCTATTGTCAAACTACATTAGTATTGATTATGTTGGACTTTGTTTTCACTGAAAATACTCTTTGCAGGAGAAACAGTCTTACAAAACAAATTAAATTCTATAGATGTTTGCACTGTACGTCAAACATTGTTATCCGACGTTCGTTGCTCCAACACAATCAAGTCTACTGTATTCACAGTAAATACTCAACTGCTCAGTCCCAGGGCTCAAAAACCGAGTGGGGTAATTCACAAGGGGATAATGTGATTTATCGATCTTGACTTGACTTTGACTTGAAGTACCTTAATAGATTTTTGCACTAACACATTGGTCCCATCAACATTTTTAGGACCAAGCTAACCTTACCTTCCGGTAAGCTGCAATAGGCTCGTCCCCTATTACGTGGGACCGATAAGGCTTGAAGCTTTGGAGAAACAGGCGTCTTTATAATAATGTTGTATGTCAAATCATCGGCTTTAAGCGAGTTCCGTAAAGTTTAATAGCAATTTAATAATGGTTTTGAGTTTCAAGTTTCTTTTTTTTTTGTAACTCCTCTAGATAAGCTAAGTACGCTTTTGTAAAGACTGTGTTCACTGTAACGGATCTCTTCTCACACGAGTAGATCCGTATGATAAATTTATGTCTGCAACGCTAATTCTTCTTGAAGAAGACCTTCAAATTGGAAACACAAAATAAAGAATAATAAGATTCGATTGTTTTAATTCCCTTTTAAAAAATATCCTTCAATTGAATAAATTCATCTTGATACGATAAAAATTATCTATAACTGCCATCTACTGACAATTAGCAATTACAATTAAAAATCAATGTCGGTAAAAACTATATTCTCTAAGCAAATAGTACTTAGTTCATCCTATTATCACTAGATGGCGCTAATTATAAATTTTAAATGAATCAATTTATTAATTTTTAATAATTTAATTATTCTAGCATGTCCAGTTATTAAACGTAAGTATAAGTAAGACACAGTACCTTAGGGGTGATTAGTTCGTTAGTTGTCACTTTACAGCCAATGTAGAAGTAGAATTTATAAATCTGGAATTGCACATATTAGTTTAGGATGGAATTTGAGATTCATGTTGGATTTCAAATTATTGATAGATTGGCGATAATTGATGTTAGAATATTGATTGTGCCAGTACCTAGGACTACCATTCAAAATATCACATTAAAATTCCAATTAATAATAAAGTTATAGTCAAAAATATGAAAGTATTGAATAGAAAAGACAGTCAATTTAGTCAAACTTAGACCCTAGGTATAATTTTGAATACAAGTAATGATTGATGTATGTATCTATTAAATAAGTAAATACATACTATGTATTATGTAAATGCAATTAGAATATCAAGTACAAACTAAGTTATATAGTAGAAACATTGAATCCCAAACATTCAAAATTCAGCAAGCTATAAAAATATCTTAAAATTTCACATTTAACCAAAAGAATATGCTAAAAATGAGATAAATTCTACTCCTATAAGTTCATGAGGTATCACTGTTAGTTATAAACATGAGGTTGCTTATGAATTGAGAAATTCACATTATACAAAAAAATATTGGTCCAGTAACTTTTCATTTCATTCAATCTGTTAAAACTATGCTAATGCCTGTAATTATTATGAAGTACTAACAAATCTGAGGAATGTAGACTACATATAAACTAGAATATAGCAGGGAAGTAGGAAATATTAGGAGTTTAGTGGTAGAAAATAAATATTAACTTACCAAAATTTGATCAATTCATTATAATTGTTCCTTCAAATTTGAGGTGTTCCATGATGAAGAATGGCAAGTTCCTATAAGTAGAAGCTATGTAGATATCAGAATTATATGTAGAATCCAGATAAACATTAATTTAAATAGAAAAATTAAATTACTAAAATTAATAACTTCACTACAGATTAAAAAGTTACAATATTGTATTGTTAGGATACATCATAGAGCCTTATTCTTAGAAGTGTTTAAAATACATATCAGTAAGGTTTATATCAAGTTATTATTGTTAGAAATAATATACAGGTATGAATTAAAATTCTTGGCACTAAATTTAGATAAATAGTATATTAATTGATATAACGTTGGACTTTTCACAATTCTTTAGAGATTGTACTAGGATATTCCAAAAACACTTATTCATAGTTATTAATTTTATTAGAGAATGGTAATGAGGTATTCTAAACCAATTATTTATATTTATTAATTTTATTTAGAATTTAGGTACATTTGAATGGGTTCTGTATGTTCAGTTTACATAATTAAGATTTAAAGTTAGTTAATGGTTATTGGAATTGTTGGAAGTGGGAAAGAGTGTAGATCAGTGTTGCTAGATTATAGAATGGGTTTTACGGGAAAAGAACGAATGATACGGATATGGGATGTGGTTTAGAAAAAGGTTATAAAAACGGGTGTGCGGGATTCTCGTCCTTTTTTGCTTTTCGAACTATCAACAGTAACGTAACTCTGCTCGTCCTCTGAGTGGTCGCTATCATCTAGTGCGCGTTTCGACCGTCGACATGTGAGTATCTTAGGTACCTGCACAATACACCTACCCCTACAATTATTTATTATATAATTATATGTATTTATTTTATTATACGCCTTTGTCTAGAATCCTGGCCAGATTCTATTCAGATCCCTCTGAATTTACTCAAGCATTTATCGCTTCTAAGACTTCTGGGGATAGAAATGAATAGATATTTATATCTTTTGCATTTGGGAAAGAGATTGAGTCTGGTCTCTCGGCGATAATTGTACGTCATTACATACTAGTCCGCGCTATGAGACTAGCACTAATTTAAGTGATTCAAGATGCAGCTGCAGAGCAACGAGGAGTCGAGGAAGACTTCATTTTGAGGTCAGATCTTTTCATTCTATTAAAATCTTGAGAATTATTTTATCCAAATACCCTCCATGTACTTATCAATGTCATGAAGTTTTACCCACATATTTTAATAATTTAGAAATTGGTCACACCGTATGAACAACAAACTGACGGATGATTTCTAGGGCCTTTTAGCGCGTAATCTGATGAATATGTGTAAAATTTATCTAAGAGCTTGGAATGTGTATATGAACTATAAAGTAAGAATAAATTCATGATTCAGTGTAACGGTCGTAAGACAAGCGTCCAATTTGTTTAGATTGTGGATGTGTAGGTGCGATAAATCCAGCGTAGTTTATAGACATCCAGCGTTATTTAAATGTTCTATATTGTCCTGGTAGTGCGTACAACATTCTAGGTACATTCTATTCTAGCTCAAGGTTTTTGTGACAGCATGATCGAATCTCCAGTGTCAATTCTAATTAGGTCCATTAGTGTGTATAGTAATGACTAAATAAACACTACTTAGCCAATTTTAGTGAGATAATCCTGATGAGATCGTCTTGAATCGAAGTAGGAAGCGTGGCAGGAACTACCCGTAAATAATGGTCATATTATCATACCTACTACCTATCTACCTACCTACCTATCTACCTTCTTTTCTACCTACCTAATTAATTAATATTGTGAATTGAAAAGTTGTGTCCGAAATTGAATATAATTACAATACTGATTATAATATCTTTATTGTATATTACCTACATACATATTATATTTCATACCGTTGCTTGACCACCCTGAACTAACCAGCGAATAACCTGAGGTGTATGAACAGAGTCATAAACCATTAGGAGGTTTGATCTGAATTACATACACACTTTAGTGTACCACATTTCGCCATATCACTCCTGTAATGATTGGTAATCCTCGTCCGTTGTCAGAAACGCCTAAGGTGAGGTTGCCTATAACAAATTATATTAGCATGCATTAATGTACCTACATTTCGCTATATCATTCAGGTAATGATTGGTAAACCTCGTCCGTTATCAGAAACGCCTAAGGTGAGGTTGACTATAACAAATTATATTAGTATACATTAGTATACCTACATTTCGCCATATCAATCAAGTAATGATTGGTAAATCTAGTCCATTGTCGGATGGCATAAACTAAATTAATTTATATTAGTAAACTTTACTGTGTGATGCCCGGTTATATATTGGTGAATCATGGTAATAGGTGAGGTAACTTGGTTCATAAGCCTGTGGGAATTCCTTCTTGAATTCATCTCGCATACCTTTATTATTGTAACCGCTAATGGAATGATAGTATCAGAATAATACTACCCCCTATGTGTTTTATTATAGGAATTTCCAATTTTGTAAGATTTTGGATAGCGTATGTAGCTGTATTTGCTCATCTCAGAAATCGATTAAATCTTGGTCTACTAAGCGTTTGGCGCTTGCATATTTTCAAGGTTATAACATACCTGGGTATCCTCCTGTCTACTCTGAGTCATGTCACACCAGAGGAGATTGGAATTTATAAGAGAAGCCTAAGTAGTTCTAACAGCCTGGTTCGTTTAGAACTCCGATATCCAAGTCAGAATAGCTTGATATTACTTGGCACAACAATGGAATATTGAGTAAACTCCTACCCAACTTACCCACTCCTTATAGTACTTATTCTGATCTATCCCTAGAATGTAAATAACAATTACATAATACAATTCAAGAAGGTTATTCTACATAGGTGAAGGTAATTATTCAATAAATACTCTACAATAAATATGGTTGTTTTATTATACCTACTTTTCCCATTGTGGTCAAGCAAATATATAAACTATAATCATAAAACCCATACTTACTTATCCCTTCATCCTATATTAATCCTACTCGGGTTACCAGAAGCTAATTCTTAAATAATTGTATCTATCTGCTAAAATAGTTCAGAATGGATTTATGTTACATTAATGATAACTATCTTGATGTATATCTGAGTGTTTGTGGTACAGACATTTATATGATTACAACTTCAACCACTTTGCTGGCATGGTTGCAACTTGGCTTACCGATGGTCCGGACTCTCTTGGCCTAAGGGCAAGACGAGATAGACTGTATCGCGTATTGCTGATTGTATTTCATGGGCAGCCCTTGTGAATTTGAGCACTGCTCCGGACTCACTGGATTTCCTTGACTGGACCAGATTGAAATAGAGTTGATGTATCATTGGATCAGGGTTTCTACGGTAGATGTATCCTCGGATCTTCTACAATTCGTCATTTTATTAATTATGAGACTGTTTGTATGATCATGATCTCAGATATACCAATAAGCTTTGGAGGTTCTTGCCAAGCATAACTCCTAGCTGAACTATTATGGCTATCACTGGGTATACTTACCTATTGATAATATTAACATCAATATTGTGGATCTGGAACTCGTTCTAATCCCTATTACCTTCGTGATCAGCTGTTCAAGCTGTTTCATCATCCAAAAAATATTCTTTCACGAGGAAATATAGTGTATGGCTTGATTTCCAGTCTGCCTGCCGCGTGGCTGGGGCGGTGAGTGGCATTTCAAATCCCACATTGATACCTAATTACCTACTGTCCATTACCCTCCTAATTATCATGACCATTCAGTAAACATTTAGTTACTTGCAACTAGTCTGTATGTTACTTCCCTAGGTTCTATAATAATCACAATAAATTCACTATCTCATTATAAATAAATAGGTACTCACTTGTTGATAAAGCTTTAATAATTTATTACAGTAATCTAGAATATTATTATCAATATTAATGTCACTTTTAGGTTATGTACACATTTGACACTAAAATACCTTTCATCTATTACTGATAGGACAATTTAAGTTACTAGAACAACTTGTCTAGGTTTAGGAAATTAGAAGCACTAGTTAGGTCTAACAAATAATTTAGAATCACTATAAGATATTAACTTTACTTACGTAGGTTTGAAATTAAAAGCACTATTTAGGTCTTACATTATAGTTCTGAGCGCATAATCACAAAAAAGAATCCGGTTTACTATGACACAACGTAGAGTCCTACCACTAATCACTAGACGATCGATCACTTTGGCCAATCTTCAGTAAAAGTTTCATATTAGAAGTACATCATAGGTATTCTAAAATGGAATTATATAGTTGATATACTATCATCTTATCAGATAAAATAGTGTAATCATTTTAGACGATTATAATGCAGCTTTCCATGTATTTCAGATTCTCCGTCCTTCGTTCGAAAATTTATAATCCATGTTCAATTATTCTAGATATAATTCCTTTTATATTCTAGGTTTCCTTCTTCTTAGTCTTTCTTTCTTCAGTTTTTATTTATATATATTTCCTTTCTTTCTTCCCTAGACTTATATAGTTAGTTAGTTATATAGTTATTATTTAGGGGTTCTTTACATCACCTCAATACGGATTACCGTATTAAGGTGAACACACTCTGTACAAAGGTCCATTAGGACGACGTACAGGTTGCATTAAAAATAGGTTATGACGTGCTAAAATTTTGCTTGAACTTGCTGAGAGTTCAATGTCCGATGATGAAACTGCACATTCACAAGTAACTTTCTAGAAAACTCTTAAATGATTGTGTAATATCCTAATGTCTATTCGAGTACGCATAGCAGTATAATTGCCCTACTTTTCTATGTGGACAGTGTACCTTTGTAAACTTCAAGGCTAAAATTAGCTAACTCAGACCATTGCCTTTGTAAACAAGAAAATTAAATAGGATGAAGTCATCTTCTATTTAGGATAGCAGATGATTTTCTGACTTATTATTTACGTATTCTAAGAAATTAAGAATACGTCACTGACATAAAAGGTCGACTCAGGACGCCTACTCCCGTTTACGAACGAAACATTTAATAACAAAATTAGAACGTGAAAAAAAGACAAATTCATACGAACTTCGACCGAAATCGAAGTTTCGTTAGAACCGGGATAAGCCTGCAGATATCTACTACCTAATTCTTGGCATGTTTTTATGTGAGTCTCAAGCAAACGATGTGTTGTGATAGATCACCATTAAGTGGTAACTCGAATCCAAACCTTTTTGGTAGAAGAGAGCATTATCTATACGATTTTGGAATCATTTAACTGGGTACAGTCAGCGTCTAATAGTTAGTTACACTCAAGGTACTCTAATCTATAGGCGCAACCAAATAGTCAATGATATCGGTACAAAAAAAGTTTCCTTATTGTTGACAACAATGTAATCGCTCCAAAGGGCGAGACGTTTAAAGTATCACATAGATAGGTTCAGTCAAAGTGTTTAAAAATATCGTAACATGCTAAATGAGACATCAAATGCACACGCATACATGTCTCTTTCATTTCGAACATGACGTCGTAGACTGGTTTTTGTTTAAAACAGTTGTAAATAAAGGATCATAGCATGTATTGTTATAGAAGTAAACCATAAACCAACCAAGTAAAACTTAAACGGTTTCCCTAGATAAAAACCTCTTTAGACAATAAAGTCTAGTATTTATTGCATGTTTATTTTATTTATTAGTCATATAAGTCATATCAATGTCAAGTGCAATAAAACCAACTAGAAATAATATATTTGAGAGAGGAAGGTGTCTCCATAACAGATATTTCAAATGAACTGGGAATATCCGTAAGTTTCACATTAGAATTAGATCAGTTACCTATCTTACTAATTTTTATTCATACATAACTGACATATTTTGTTTTTTTTTTAATTTAGAGAAACACAGTATACCGTTGGATAGAGAGATGGCAAAATGAAGGTGCTTTGCGAAACCATGTTTCGTTTGGTCGTCCACGTCTAACAAATACAGATGAAGACAGAAACATAGTGCAGCGAGCTGAGTTAGCAATCGATTTATAAACTCCAGGAGTATGTCGGTGGAATTTGGCATATCACATAAGATGACGCCTGCGGGAACATGGGTTACGCCATTGTATTCCTGCTAAAAAACCTATATTAACACCGAGGCATAAAGCGCAGCGTTTACAGTGGTCGAATCACCTTATGATTTTGGGGATGGATGACTCAAAGCGGACCAGGAGAGCTAGTGGAGGTTGGAGAAAGAATGAATGGCACTTTATACAAAGACATCCTCGAAAACGTTTTGCTTCCAACAGCCAGGATTTTTTTCCCCATGAAGCTATTAAGTTTGTCCAAGATAACAGTTCCGTACACAACTCCAGAGTTGTTCAAAATTACTTGGAAGGTAGCAGGGACCTGGAGTTAGTTCCGATGCCGCCTCATAGTCCCGACCTAAACCCAATTGAAAATTTGTGGGGTAAAATGGTTCAGGTATGAGATGGTACACGAGCACGAACCACTTCAAATTTAAGGACTCACGTTAACGAAATATGCGAGTCTATGAGACGGGACAATTTTTGTTACAATGCTGTACAATCGATGAGAAGACGTCTTTCCGACGTAATTCTTGCAGATGGAGGTACGATTTTACTACACACGATTTTAATTACTTATTTTGCAGTAAAACTGCACTAACAGACTTCAAAGAACGTAAATGTACTTTTAACTCAATAAATCTATACAAATTTAACTTAGTTTTTTATGACACCATTCTTACAATGGTCGAACTACAATAAAAAGAGTTTTGCGTTTTCGCTCAATGTTGACGCTCAAGATATTTGTCCAATATCTATATTAGTGCCTCTGAATTGAACGACAGACGTAACATTGGTACTTTTATACCTATAAACAAAAACCAGTCTACGACGTCATGTTCGAAATGAAAGAGACAAGTATGCGTGCGCATTTGATGTCTCATTTAGCATGTTACGATATTTTTATACACTTTGACTGAACCTATCTATGTGACATTTTAAACGTCTCGCCCTTTGGAGCGACTACATTGTTGTCAACAATAAGGAAACTTTGTTTGTACCGATATCATTGACTATTTGGTTGCGCCTATAGATTAGAGTACCTTGACTGTAACTAACTATTAGACGCTGACTGTACCTATTTGGGTGCAAAGGGGCTCTACCAACATCTATAGGGCCCCAGCGACCTCACCTGCTAGTGGCGCACCTGCTGATAAACGGACGAGGCTCGTTAATTTACGGTACCTATGGAGTGGCTTCGGCCCCTACGTGGGTACCAGGTGGTACAACAGTGTTGGTCCGGGGGGGTACCACCGTGCAGCTGTGCTAAAGCCCCCCAAGTAACCCAGCCCAGGCTGGGTTGCGTTAGGGGTTCAGCAGCTGCACCGCCGGGCCCGGGGCGATGTATGGTGCAGCAGGCATGGGACCAGTGGAGGCGAAACGGAGTCTAGTGTGGGTGGTGTGGGTCGATTCGCCGGCCAGGGAGACCCTTAGCAACGGCGTTGCCGCGGCCGCCCGCAACACAGTCATGGGGCCCGCCTGGGGCCAACCACCCCAGGAGGCTGCCCCACATGTTGCGCATAATCCTGATGTGGGATCGCCGCTCCGGGTGGTAACCGGTGTGGGGTAGCGGCGGCCTTGCATCAGGGGGGTTTGGGAGCCCTTCCGTCCGGCGAGTCGGCTCCGACCTAACCACACGGTTCTAGACAAAGCTAGCCCCTGCGCTTTGTCACTTACTGCTGCACCAGATGTCGCCCTGTCTTCACGCTTCTTCTTCAAAATCTACAATGGCAGTGCAACAAAAAAGAAATAAACGTTACACAGCGGCCCTAGGAAACCCCACAACTTCACATTTCGAGGTGGAGTTCACTAACGTCCGTGGACTCCATGCGAACCTCGATACCGTCCACCACCACCTTGAGACGGCACGGCCCGCTGTGATGTTCCTCACGGAGACACAAATACGCCGCCCTGACGACACGTCTTACCTGTGTTACCCCGGCTATGTCATCGACGAACAATTTCGAGACAAAGCCGGGGTGTGCGTGTTCGTTAGGGCGGATGTTTGCTGCCGCCGGTTGCGCTGCCTAGAGAACCCCTCCAATTCCGTCCTTTGGCTGCACGTAGACCATGGCTCTATGAGCCAGATCTACGTGTGCGTCTACCGATCCCACACAGGGGATTCTGAGACAACAAAGCTCTTCCAGTACCTCAGCGAGACGGCTGATGAAGCGCAGGTGCGGTTCCCGAACGCTGACCTAGTATTTCTGGGGGACTTCAATGGCCATCACATTGAATGGCTGGGGTCCCTCAAGACTGATCATGCGGGTAGAGCCGCCCATGCGTTCGCTCTCTCCCACGGTCTGACCCAGATGGTATGCGGGATCACCCGGATACCAGACAGGTCAGATCACGCGCCCGCTCTGCTGGATCTACTGCTGACGAGTCGCCCAGCCCAGTACAGTGTTTCGGTAGGAGCCCCACTGGGTAGTTCCGACCACTGTGTTGTTCACGCTGGCATGAAGGTGTCACCTCCTGCACGTCCTGTACAAACGTCACGACGACAATGGCACTACTCGTCAGCGGATTGGGACGGTCTACGCGATTATTATGCGTCCGTCCCCTGGAGCCAGTGCTGCTTTGTAGGAAAGGCTCCTTCGGATAGTGCTTCTGCTATTGCTGGCGAGATCAGTTTAGGGATGGATTATTACATCCCTTTCACTGATGTCGCCAGTATCCGCAGAGCCCGTCCCTGGTTCGGGCGAGATTGTGCCAAAGCTGTTCGACAAAAACAGTCGGCATATCGCGCCTGGATCAGGGCCCGGGCTGTGCGCGACCCAAACGTGGGCCACCTCAAAGCAGCGTACAACCGGCCCACAAAGTCGAGTAAGAGGGCCTTTAAGAGAGCGGATGCCCAGCGCGTCGCGCGGCTTGGTCAGGAGCTCACTTCCCATCCCACGGGCAGCCGTGGATTCTGGCAACTGGCCAAAGCCGTGCAAACTTTTGTCAGCCCTCGCTGCCACCGCTGCGTTACCCAGATGGAACACTGGCTCACAAAGCCCAACAGAAAGCGGATATGCTCGCAGACCTCTTTGCGGCTAATTCCCGGGTCGACGACCGTGGCCTGCAGCCCCCCGCCATCGCCAACTGTGGCCACACAATGCCTGATATTGTTATCAGGCAATGTGATGTACGGGCAGTGCTGCGGTCACTCGACACGCGGAAAGCCAGTGGCCCTGACGGCATTCCGGCGGTGGTGCTACGAAAATGTGCAGCTGAGTTGTCTCCAGTATTAACGCGTCTGTACCGCCTGTCATACTCTTCAGGGCTCGTGCCGGAGGTCTGGAAGGAGGCGAACGTACAACCGATCCCCAAGAAAGGGGATCGGTCCGATCCAGGCAACTATCGACCCATAGCTGTCACCTCAGTCATTTGCAAGGTGCCTGAGCTCCTTATAAATAAGCAGCTCATGCAATTCCTAGAGGATCACTCGTTAATCAATGATCGACAATACGGCTTCAGGCCAAAGCGATCAACGGGTGATCTTCTGGCATTCGTAACGCATGTCTGGGGTGGGGGGCTATGGAAAGGCACGGCGAGTCCTTGGCTATTAGCCTGGACATCGCCAAAGCCTTCGATAGGGTCTGGCATGCTTCGCTCCTTTCCAAGCTTCCGGCATATGGTCTACCTCCTCAACTGTGCAGCTGGATTGCCAGCTTTTTAAACGAGCACCGAGTGCGGGTCCTCTGCGATGGCCAGGCTTCTCGCTTCTTGCAAGTGAATGCCGGGGTACCGCAGGGGTCCGTACTATCACTAACTCTCTTTCTTCTGCATATCAATGATATGCTATCCCTCGGGAACATTCATTGCTATGCAGATGACAGCACACTGCACGGGAGTTACTCGGTTCGTCCGACGGCGGGGCGATCTGAGATTGAGGAGGAGAGACGATGACTCGTGGCTGATCTCGACCGTAACCTCGACAATATCTCTCAATGGGGTACCGAGAACCTGGTCTAGTTCAATGCCCGCAAAACACAGGCGTGTGCATTTACTGCGAAGAAATCCCCTTTCCTTCCCCTACCCTCTCTTCAGAATTCATTATTACCAATGAAGGACAACCTTGATATCCTTGGCATAGACGTTCGTCGAGAGCTCAATAATAAAAACTACATCGAAAGATGTATAGGGCTAGCTTCGCGGAAACTAGGAATACTGAATAAGGTAAAGAGATTCTTTACACCGGACCAGAGGTGTCTGCTGTACAAGACGCAGATTAGACCCTGCGTCGAATACTGCTCTCACCTCTGGGACGGCTCCGCGAAGTATCTGCTGGACGCTCTCGACGCTATGCAGCGACGGGCTATCCGTATTATAGGTTGTCCGGAGGTAACGGGAAGCCTTGAGCCGCTAGCTCAGCGCCGAACAATAGCTTCCTTGGCCGCATTCTACCGTATTTACCACGGCGAGTGTTCTGAAGAGCTCTTCAATCTGATCCCACCCTCTTCCTTCCGATCCCGAACGACTCGTGCCGGGCAGAGATGCCACCCCCACACAGTGGATAGCATGTTCGCGAGAACCGAACGTTTTAAACGTTCGTTTCTCTGCCGAACGATAGTGGCCTGGAACGCCCTGCCTGTGCACGTGTTTCCTCCCACATATAATCCTGGGTTCTTTAAGCGGAGCGTGAAGAGGCACATCAGTAGGTCGTCAAGTTGAGGGCCACTCTCAATAGTAATGTGTGCTGTGAGAGTGGCCCACAATCGCTAGACGTCGTCACGACTTACCACCAGGCGGGTGGCGTCAATTTGGCAAACCAAATATAAAAAAAAAAAAAAAAAAAAAAAAAACAAATATCTAATTATATTGAACTTGTCATAACTCAGCTAAAACCTTATTGCAAATATGTATTTATTAAATCGTTCTGCAATGTGTTCATGCTGGAATTTACATTATTAGATAGACGTAGGACGTCGAATGTTGATGAAAATATCTTTAGATCGTACTAATAAAGACAAAACGTAGTCTAGGATTTTCTAAATGACAGAGAGACGCCGATCTGTAATGTCTACTCGTTACCTAATACGAGTGTGAATTATTATACCTATTAGATTTTTGTGTCCTTTGCGATACATAATAATCCCAATAATCAAGACTAATTTAAATATATAAGTTGATTTTTAACGAAAGAATAACAGTAAAGTTGAAGATTTGAACTTTGTGTAATTAGAAATAATAGTACGAGCAAGGAAGGTCAAAAATTATCGATCAGGGGATTTAATTCCTGTAGTATTTTTGAATTGGTACAATTATACCTTGGGTTGTAGATGAACATACGAAAAGTCTTTAGTATAGGGGCTGTGCTAAAAAAGATATTTAAGGTTAAATGTCAACTTTTTCTGTATTTTGAACTTTTCTCGTAAACGGTTTTTTTTTATTCCTCAGCCCTGGGCCACGGTGCACTTACGTTCATTGCCGAGCGCCTCCGGTAGACACTGAGAGAATTCTCAGTGGCACCCGGCGGACCTTGGCCACCAGTGTGAACGTTAGGAAAAATACTCAAGGACGAATTTGTAACCTCTATCAATCCTCATCTACAATAATCGTAGTTAATTTTTTTTTCCAACAAACTTTGCCCTCCCCTTTTTCATCCCTCTAGGAGTAGAATTTGGAAAATCCTTTCTTAGCTGATGGCTACGTCATACGAAAATCCCACGTCCCAAGTTTCAGGTTTCCACGATTAGTGGTTTAGGCTGGACGTAGATCTGTCACTCATAAATCATAATCCGGAAAGTGAGCAAACTCAGGGAAACTAATTCCTGTAGTTTTGTAATTTGGTACAGTCATACCTTGCAGTATGTAGATAAACACACTAGAAGTCCTAAAGGGTGGAGGCCGTGCTAAAAAGTTATTTAAGGTCAACGTAAATACGGTATTTTTGATTTTCTCATAAACAGTAAAATTTATTTAAAAAAGTAGAAGTAAAGTAGATTATATTTATCTATAATAATGATCCTTGAATTTAATTCCTAAGTATAACCTATTTAGCAACGTTATAATATGTTTGCAACTTAATATATAATAATATGTAGGTTACCCGTAATATAAGTGATATAAGTTATACAATTCGTCAGTGGTTCCCGCCTTGCGACTTTGGTGTGGCGACAAACTGCGCGAAAATGACTTACAATATATCAAGTACCCGGATGCTTTAAAGTACTTGGTATTTTAAAATAATAAATCTTACCTATACCACAGAATAGGGAATAGTATGTAAGTACTTACATACATATACCTACAACGTGTTGACAACTTTACATGGTAAAAAAGAATGAACCGAATAAATGTGAGATTTTTAGATCTGAAAACACAGATAAATTAACAACAATCTCCAAATTCAACTGTCTGGCCCCCAATATAAAAGTTTTGGACAAAACTTCTTTACGCCTCCTAGGGTCCCCGATTTTAAAAGATGGCTTTTCCACTTTTATCGAGGAAAAAATTCAAAAATTTGATCAGGTTATTGATAGTCTATGTAATATCAGTATTCATTCAGCTTTCACTATTCTTCGTTTTTGTCTTTTCGTACCCAAATTTACACATGCCCTCCGTTCAGGACAATTTTGGAAAAAATTGGAAATTTTGGGCAGATTAGACAACTTAATACAAAATTCTTTGTGTAAAATTTTAAATATAAATATTAATGACCGGGCCTGGGTCCAAGCGTCTCTTCCAGTTCGCTTGGGTAGGCTAGGTATTCGTAGAGTCACAGATGTTAGTCTGCCAGCATTTCTGTCGTCGGTCCATAGCACCGAAGAATTAGTCAGGAAAAATTTGTCAAATACACTGATTGATTCCGAGGTGCGATGCAAGACCGATGCCATAAATGCTTGGAGGATGTCTTGCCCCGACACTGACCTGCCCTCACGCCTAGGCTCACAGTGACTGTGGGATTCACCGCTCTGTAAATTGAGAATTAATACACTAATTGACACTTCTGTCAATATTTCAGAGCGTGCACGCCTACTAGCTGTTGGAGAATGGGAGTCAGGGTTATGGATCCAGGCGCTCCCATCGCCCAACATCGGTACAATGTTGGACGACACAACCTTCCGCATTGCCACTTGCCTTCGGCTGGGTACACCTTGTATATCCCCTCATCATTGCACCTGTGGAGTAGCCGTCGATAATCTGGGACACCATGGCCTTTCTTGTAGCAGAAGCGCAGGTCGTATACCTCGGCACGCTATTCTAAACGACATAATTCCACCGCAGGTCTTCCGGCCGTACGTGAACTAAACGGTTTAGCACGAAGCGATGGAAAGAGACCGGACGGTATGTCGTTGCTACCGTGGAAGATGGGAAGGCCTTTGGTGTGGGACGCTACATGCGTTGACACCTTAGCACCTTCACACCTTCCAAGCACATCCGGATGTGCCGGCGCTGCTGCTGCATCGGCTGAAGGCCTTAAACGGCGTAAATATGCTAACCTAGCAGGTGATTATATATTTGAGCCGTTTGGGGTTGAGACACTGGGGTCATGGGGTCCGAGTGCTCGCCGCCTTTATAGAGACATTGCTAAACGCCTAATCGATGCTTCTCAAGACCAGAAGGCTGGCTATTTTCTGGCCCAAAGAATAAGTATCGCCATCCAACGTGGCAACACAGCCAGTATTCTGGGAACCTTCCCAGTCGCCAATGAGGCGGAGAATTTTTTAAACGATATTTTGTAATGTAAATATTTTTAGTCTATAATTATGTTTATTTTGTATATTGTAATTCTTACAGTAAATAAATTCAATACACTTTACATGGTTGTAATTTCGTTCCTGTCATCCGATTTTCATAAAAATAATTTATGTTTCCGCCGAGATTAGACTACTTGTGAAAATCGTAAGCAAATTCAAATACATAAAAATAGGCAAAGCAAACATACAAAACATTCCAAGTTATCCTGTTTTTTAAATGTAAAGTATACGCAATAATCACACACAGCTTTTCTGGTGATATTTTTGCTGTTTTATTAATAGTACGAGTATACCTAGTTTGGTTTAACGTAAATAGGATATTATTATTGTATAAATAATGACTTTGAATGTCTTCGAAATAATAAGAGATAATCAATACAAACAAATACTTATAACAAAATAGAAGGCAAACATATCTCCTTTACCAATATGAGAATATCGATAGCATAATGTGGAACCCAAATAAAATCAGATCATCCGTAATTGCGAGCATTCTCCAGGGACTTGTAGCGACATTCCGTATTGTGCCAGAGTAATAAGCGAGCAATCTGAGTGAACATTCTTTTACTCATTTTAGGCATCCTTACAAAAGGGGAAAATATCACACTACTTTGCTATTAATGCGAACTCATTAGACCAGTCTGGCTCCAATTACAACTATAGTTCCTCTTTCAAAGTAGAACAAAAATTGATGACGACAATACTGTAATAAGATAAAAAAACAGTAGAAACTATGTTTTTTTAAACAGAGTATGTGACAAGTGACAAAGGATTGATTGTCTGTTGCTGTCTGTGGCATGTATTTAGTCTTGCACTTTACACAAATAGACTAAGATCAGCTTGGATCAACCAATTATAGGCATTGTTTCATCAAAATCGGATGCTATTATAAAACGTTATCGTCGTATAAGCTGTTATACGCGGGTAGACCTGCTTTATGCAATGAGTTTATGATGTCATTTACAAGTAACATTGATTCTGCATTTCTTCTAATAGCAGAAAATAGAGCGTTCCCTTAGAAATATTCCCATGTAACAAAATGTAAAAGACAAACCCTGTTAACAAGTAAATCAGAAAATGCCAATGGTAAGAGTCTTGCCGATATTGGCAAATCTAACGGAGCTATTAACAATGGGATCATGTTTCTGGACTTTGCACTCGTAATTGGATTACATGTCATACACAAAAAGTATCCATTTGGATTTACCCGAACTCTTTCGATAATACTCTATTGTTTGATCTAATATAGGTAGTTCTTGAATTTAAACTAATCGATGTAAAATGTTTAGTTTGTTATATATAGTTAGTAATTTTTCTACGTCACCTAGAAATTAATCTTTGAGCCCAAATTAATCTGAGAATCATAAGTAGGTACATACAACTTCAGCTGGTGACATACCAGCTTATGACAGCATAAATAGATAAATATGACAGTTGATCTGTCTTGGTATTTAGAGCCGATTCGTCTAGCTAAATAAGGCTTAATCTTCAATCTCAATTCGGGTAACTTTCTTTACTAAGCAACAAATTTGTTTATAAGCAAGCCTTAAAGCTACTTTAGAATTTGGTTTGGTACTTTGTGGCTCAGTTAATTAACATAACCATTTAATTTGGCAATGTTCGGAGGGGCTCGTGTTCTAGTGGTAACCGACAATGTTAACACATTGCAAAAGTTAAGCAACATTGAGTCAGGCCGGTCTTAGGATAGGTGACCATTTTTTAAAACATCGAGACCCCTCCGTGACTCGGAGAGCACGTTAAGCCGCCGGTCCCGGTTGTCATACAAACATCTATGGCACTCAATGTCGAAATGTTATTATATATTTTTTCCGGAATAATTTTGAATAATAAAGCATTTTTTCCGAATGGAAACTCACTATCTGCTCATATTATAATTCAATATCTAACTTTGTTGCTTATGATATTAAAAGTTTTTTAACTGAATGACGTAACTATGAATCAAGTATGATAAATATTGTTGGACATGCTCACAAAACTTAATCTAGCCCAAACTAAGCTATAAGCTTGTGCTATGAGATCTAGACAACTGATAAACATACTTATATATTTCTAAATACATACTCCGGAGTCGAAAGCTGATGCACTACCGACCACGCCACCGAAGCAGTGATAAAAGTGAAGTGGATTATTACAGAAGTATACTAAACTACATCTACATAGATACTTATGTTTACAAGGGTAACAAAGCAGTCGCAAGTTTCCATAACCACCCTCTTCCTGAGGGTTGAACTTTATGGCCTTTCCTCGCGGAGTGTGTACAATTTATCAGCCTTTATGACGAATATATTCTATTCGATTATCCCACTTGAATTGTTTTCTTGAATGTTTTAGGAAGTATACGTTTACTACGTACCTAATAGCGCTCAAAATTATTTATGTTAAAAGTTTGGTTTTGTTTTTTGTTATCGTGATTTCAGTAATGTGATGTTTTTAACTAAGTTGTTATGTAATATTGCTTTGTTGTTGACAACAAACAGACTTGTTGTTTTGTTGAAAACAAAGGTTCTAAGTATTCTATTAGAATGTGTAAGTACCTACCAACTTACTTAATAGTAAGGGTAGATTGTATGATTCAAGATCTTGAATGTGTGCTTATTACCCGACTGCGTCAGCGAGGGTTATGTGTTTTGCGCGTATGTATGTTTCTTTGTTCCCCTCTACAGGCCTAACGGCTGGATTGATTTTGAAGAAGGAACTCTTAAATGAAAGGTAATAGGCTATTACAGCTTTTTATTAGGCCACACAGGTGGCCAAGGTCACCACTGGAAATACGTTCTGGTGACTAGGAGATGCCGCGGTCTCGAGGAATTAAGGATCGTAAAGTATTCGCTACTTTTATGAGCATATTTAAATTTAATATTTTACGAAAACCATACAGTTACGATACATTTAATTACACGTCATTACAATACATTTCATTCCCCAATACCTTATCAAAATTAAAATTTCTTACTGTGTTTTTTGGACCAATAAGATGAAGGGTTTCAGTAAAAGGGATTTTACCCTTTGGGTACGGAACCCTAATAAAAAATACCAACGCTCCATTACTGTATAACTGAGGAGTTCTGCTATTTTTCAAAAAAACGTGTACAAAACGTAATCAGAATGTGGCTTGTTGAATTAATAGGTACGCAGATGCAATTCAAACTTGTAACAATATTTTCTCAATTTGTACCTACTCGGACTCGAAAACAGAAGTGTTTTAACTGAGTAACAAAAAATTCTATCAGTTCTATGCAAAATTCAGCTTAAACTTTTGAATGTTGGAAAGACATGACCGTCAAATGCATGAAACATGATGTTATTGATTCAGTTTTATCGCAACACATTCAATAACAATACCTACTCGTTTTCAAATTTACAAATTTGACAAAAGTAAGGAGTTACATTCATCCGAGATTAGGTTTTGGACAATTGCCAAATTCAAAAGTACCTATTGCATAAGTCTATAAGTGTCCGCTGGAAAGACGGTTTATAGATGAACATTTTGAATAAAGATAATTGTCTAGTAAGTATATTCGATTTTATTAATTGTTAGCGGACGCCCACGGCTTCGTCCGTGACAAATTATATACTAAAACCTTTCTCGAGAACGACTCTATCGATAAGTCGACGCAGTATGAAAATCGGTGCAGTAGTTTTAAGATCAAGAATCATAATATAATATAATAAAATCAATAATCAAGAATATTGGATAGAATCAGGCGTTACCTGGCGAAAATCCATGACAAAGTAATGGTAAGTAAGATGTTCAAACTTTTTAAAATAATTGCATCATTCTCGCAAAAATAAGACATTAAAACGTCGACAAATGTTTCACCTCTAAACGAGGCATACATCTTACTTACCATTACTTTAATAATCAAGAATTTTTTTTATGTAATCTTCAGATCTTTGGTCAGTGTGGTCACATGGGGACATCTTGATGAACCCTACAGTACGCCAATCTGACGCGCTCGAGTAACTACAAGAATTCCTTCTAGGCGTCCATTACACTTTACGAATATCTAGAAATGAGGTTAATACGAGGTTTTCAGTGAATTGCTCTCCCTTGTTTTAACTATCTACTGTACGAACACTGAAGGATAACTTTTACAGTAACTACTAATATTTGCACATTTTTTGTTGAACTGTGGAATAGAACCTCTGTGTGGCTCCCAAAGTGCAACAAAAATGTGTGTGCACGATTCAAACAATAATGGTACCTACTGAATTAGTTCTATATTTAAAAAAATGTAAGTACCTACTCTATTACCGAAAATTTAATAAAAGGCATAAGGTACGTGACAAATACTCTCACAGCCAACTTTCGAATGGATTGAGTTCGACAAAAACCTTGCGCTGTCTCCATAATTATAGTAATAGGTACTCCATAAATATAAGTAGGTAAATGAAGCAGATTAGACATCCACTCTAGAAACTCTTAAGATTATTAGATTTATAGACGGTTAGTAGGAACGACGTGGATCCGAACTGATACTAACTAGGTATATTTTGGAACCGTTTTATATTTGTATATACTTATAAAAGACTAGGTATGCTAATATTTAACTGAGATTTTTAATTTTTGGGTGCAAAGGGGCCCTTCTTACATCTCTCGGGCCCCAGCGACCTCACCTGCTAGTGGCGCACCTGCTGATTAACCGACGAGGTTCGTATATTACGGTACCCATGTGGCTTCGGCCCCTACGTGGATACCAGGTGGTACAACAGTGTTGGTCCGGGGGGGTACCACCGTGCAGCTGTGCTAAAGCCCCAGCCCAGGCTGGGTTGCGTTAGGGGTTCGGCAGCTGCACTGCCGGGCCCAGGGCGATGTATGGTGCGGCAGGCAGGGGTCCAGTGGGGGCGAAGCGGAGTCTGGTGTGGGTGGTGTGGGTCGATTTGCCGGCCAGGGAGACCCTTAGCAACGGCGTTGCCGCGGCCGCCCGCAACACGGTCATGGGGCCCGCCTGGGACCAACCACCCCAGGAGGCTGCCCCACATGTTGCGCATAATCCTGATTTGGGGTCGCCGCTCCGGGTGGTAACCGGTGTGGGGTAGCGGCGGCCTTGCATCAGGGGGGTTTGGGAGCCCTTCCGTCCGGCGGGTCGGCTCCGACCTAGCCACACGGTTCTAGACGAAGCTAGCCTCTGCACTTTGTCACTTACTGCCGCACCAAATGACGCCCTGTCTTCACGCTTCCCTATATCTCATCATGACAGTGCAACAAAGTTATAAACGGTACACAGCGGCCTCTAGAAACCCCACAAAGTCGATTCCTTTTGAGGTGGAGTTCACGAATATCCGCGGACTCCATGCGAACCTCGATACCGTCCACCATCACCTAGAGACGGCACGGCCTTCTGTGATGTTCCTTACGGAGACACAGATACGCCGCCCTGACGACACGTCTTACCTCAGTTACCCGGGTTATGTCATTGAGGAACAATTCCGCGACAAAGCCGGAGTGTGCGTGTTCGTTAGGGCGGATGTCTGCTGCCGCCGGTTGCGCTGTCTAGAGAACCCCTCCTACTCCGTCCTTTGGCTGCACGTGGATCATGGCTCTATGAGCCAGATCTACGTGTGCGTCTACCCCTCCCACACAGGGGACACTGGGACAACAAGGCTTTTCGAATACCTCAGCGAAATGGCTGACGATGCGCAGGTGGGGTTCCCGAACGCTGATCTGGTTTTCCTGGGGGACTTTAACGGTCATCACGTTGAGTGGCTGGGGTCCCTTAGGACCGATCATGCGGGACGATCCGCCCATGCATTCGCTCTCTCCCACGGGCTGACCCAGATGGTACAGGGGATCACCCGGATACCTGACAGGTCAGACCACACGCCCGCCTTGCTGGATCTACTGCTGACGAGTCGCCCAGCCGAGTACAGTGTGTCGGTACGCGCCCCACTGGGCACTTCCGACCACTGTGTGGTGCACGCCAGCTTCCAAGTGCCACCGCCTGCTCGTGCTGAGCAAATGACTCGACGACTATGGCACTACTCGTCGGCAGACTGGGACGGTCTCCGCGATTACTTTGCGCCCGTCCCGTGGAGCCAACGCTGCTTTGTAGGGAAGGCGCCTTCGGATAGCGCTGATGCCGTTGCTGGCGAGATCAGTCTAGCGATAGAATATTATATCCCTTTCACTGTCGCCAGCATCCGCAAAGCTCGCCCCTGGTTCGGGCGTGAATGTGCCGAGGCTGTCCAGAAAAAATAGTCGGCGTATCGCGCCTGGGTCAGGGCTCGGGTGGCACGTGACCCGAATGTGAACCGCCTCAAAGCAGCGTACAATAGGGCCACTAGGTTCAGCAAGAGGGCCTTCAAGAGAGCGGATGCCCAGCCCGTCGCGCGGCTTGGTCAGGAGCTCACATCCCACCCCACGGGCAGCCGTGGATACTAGCAACTGGCCAAAGCCGTACAGTCAAATTTTCGCCAACCCTCGCTGCCACCACTGCGTTTTCCTGATGGATCACTAGCTCACAAAGCCCAAGAGAAGGCGGACATGCTCGCAGACCTCTTTGCGGCTAATTCCCACGTCGATGACCGTGGCCTGCAGCCCCCCGCCATCGCCAACTGTGGCCACACTATGCCTGATATTGTTATCAGGCAATGTGATGTACGGGCAGTGCTGCGGTCGCTCGACACGCGGAAAGCCAGTGGCCCTGACGGCATTCCGGCGGTGGTGTTACGAAAATGTGCTGCTGAGTTGTCTCCAGTACTAATGCGTCTGTACCGCCTGTCATACTCTACAGAGCTCGTGCCGGAGGTCTGGAAAGAGGCGAACGTACAACCGATCCCCAAGAAAGGGGATCGCTCCGATCCAGGCAACTATCGACCCATAGCTGTCACCTCAGTCATTTGCAAGGTGCTCGAGCTCCTTATCAATAAGCAGCTCATGCGATACCTGGAGGATCACTCGCTAATCAATGATCGGCAATATGGCTTCAGGCCAAAACGATCAGACCTTCTGGCATTCGTCACGCATGTATGGGGTGAGGCTATGGAAAAGTACGGCGAGTCCTTGGCTAGTAGCCTGGACATCGCCAAAGCTTTCGATAGGGTCTGGCGTGTTTCGCTCCTTTCCAAGCTTCCGGCATATGGTCTACCTCCTCAACTGTGCAGCTGGATTGCCAGCTTTTTAAACGAGCGCCGAGTGCGGGTCCTCTGCGATGGCCAGGCTTCTCGCTTCTTGCAAGTGAATGCCGGGGTACCGCAGGGGTCCGTACTATCACCAACTCTCTTTATTCTGCATATCAATGATATGCTATCCCTCGGGAACATTCATTGCTATGCAGATGATAGCACACTGCACGGGAGTTGCTCGGTTCGTCTGACGGCGGGGTGATCTGAGATTGAGGAGGAGAGACGACGACTCGTGGCTGATCTCGACCGTAACCTCGACAGTATCTCCCAATGGGGTGCCGAGAACTTGGTCGAGTTCAATGCCCGCAAAACACAGGCGTGTGCATTTACAGCGAAAAAATCCCCTTTCCTTCCCCTACCCACTCTTCAGAATGCAACATTACCATGAAGGATAATCTAGACATCCTTGGCATAGACGTACGTCGAGAGCTCAAAAACACTAAATACATTGAGAGATGTAATGGGCTAGCTTCGCGGAAACTAGAAATACTGAACAAGGTAAAGCGATTCTTTACACCGCACCAGAGGTGTCTGCTATACAAAACGCAGATTAGACCCTGCGTCGAATACTGCTCTCACCTCTGGGACGGCTCCGCGAAGTATTTGCTGGACGCACTCGACGCTATGCAGCAACGCGCTGTTCGCATTATAGATTGTCCGGAGGTAACGAGAAGCCTTGAGCCGCTAGACCAGCGCCGAACAATTGCTTCCTTGGCCGCGTTCTACCGAATTTACCACGGTGAGTGTTCTGAAGAACTCTTCAATCTGATCCCACCCTCTCCCTTCCGATCCCGAACAACGCGTGCCGGGCAGAGATGTCACTCTCGTACCGTGGAAACCGTCTTCGCGAGAACTTAGCGTTTTAAACGTTCGTTTCTCTGCCGAACGATGGTGGCTTGGAACGCCCTGCCCGCGCACGTGTTTCCTCCAACATATAACCCACCATTAGTGAAGGACGACTCACATATTTATCCCACCTGGTTTTCTGCCGCTCTGAAACGTACCTTACGAGAGAAACTAAAATATCACCGACTTTATCGCAAGTATAAAAACCCTCGTGACTATGATACTTTCAGCATGCTGCGTGCTAGGTGCAAGAAACTTATGAGCGAGGATTATGGCTCCTTTGTGTCAAGTGTTGAGTCATCATTGAAACGGGATGTTAAAAGTTTCTGGAAATATGTCAACGATAAAAAGAACTTAAATGCTATACCATAAGTTATGACATACGGTCAGTCGAGGTCTTCGGACAGCGGGGGGATATGCGAGCTATTTTCTAGTTACTTTAGCTCCGTCTATGAACCAGCATCACCCACGGCAAACAGCGAACCTGCCTCGAGTATCCCAACTTTTCCTCTGTCTTCGATTCGCATAGGTCAGGAGGATGTGCTTCGTAAAATCCGCTGCCTGGATGTTAGCAAGGGTGCCGGACCGGACGGCATTCCTGCCTTTTTTATCAAATCTTGCGGCGGGGAATTGTGTTTGCCACTGTCACTTCTGTTTAATATATCGCTGCACTCGGCTCAATTTCCAACAAGGTGGAAGACGGCACACATAGTTCCAATACATAAGTCGGGCGACAAAGTGCGCTGTGAAAATTATAGGCCTATCAGCATTTTGTCCTGTATGTCTAAGCTTTTTGAGAGTGTTGTGTATGATGCATTGTACTATCACCTGTCCCCATTGATCTCCTCAAGCCAACATGGATTCATGAGACATCGCTCGACTCTTTCCAACTTGTTAGTGTATAAAAACTATCTATGTCGTGCATTTGGTGGGAGACAGCAGGTTGATTCTATTTATACTGACTTTTCCAAGGCCTTTGACAGGGTGAGCCATTCTGTGCTGTGTTCTAAGCTGTCAAGATACGGAATCCATGGCACGTTGTTGAGATGGGTAGAGTCTTACTTGGATCAAAGAAGCCAGCTTGTTGCCATAAAGGGAGCTCTCTCGACACCGGTTTTTGCGTCCTCCGGGGTGCCCCAGGGCTCCCATTTGGGGCCGTTGTTGTTTGTGGCATTCATCAATGACCTAGTCGAGCAACTCGACTGCCATTGCCTGCTATATGCTGACGATCTTAAAATCTACACTGTTGTCGAGAATGTCACAGACTGCGAAAGGCTTCAGATGGATTTAGAGACTATTGACAAGTGGTGTGTCGATAATAAAATGAAGCTGAACGTTGACAAGTGCTGTACAATATCTTTCACAAATAAAAGACAGAAAATTTTACACAATTATAATTTGAATGGTCAGCTACTTGAAAGGAAAAGCATTGTCAGGGACTTGGGCGTGATGTTTGATGAGAAGTTATCGTTTCATGCGCATTACGACCATATTATAAGTAAAAGCACCAAGCTGCTTGGATTCATACTTAGGGTCACAAAAGACTTTAGAAACCCTAATAGCTTACTCCATCTGTTTTGTTCCCTGGTTCGGAGTGTATTGGAATATAACTCGCCCATTTGGTCACCTTTCTACGTGACACACATAAACCGAATTGAACGAGTTCAGAGGAAGTGTCTCCGAATTATTGGCTTCAGATATGGTTTTAATCATACACTTAAGTCCTATGCGGAGAGGCTACGGTGGTTTGATCTGCTTTCCTTAGAGTCGCGACGTGAGTGCACTGATCTTATTAGTCTCCACAGGATCCTTCATTCTGAGATACATTGTCCCGAGTTACTATCACAAATCAACATAAATACTCGATTCAGGACTCGCAATCCCCATTGCAAGAGCTTTATACTTGACGTGCATCTCAACAACACATCTTTTTATAACCCGGTGGTGCGAATGTTGCGCACATACAATGATCTTCTTCCACGCTACCACGACGAAATCGACGTATTCGACTATAACTCACTAAAATTTAAACGCAAGGTTAGGGGTGTTATGTCAAATATTATTGTTGTATAAATTTAAATTCAGAATTGCACCAGATATCTGCTAATTGCATGGCTTTTCTTTGTTGTACTTTTGCCTCATTGTTTGTCACTTTATTTTTTATGTTTTTAATTGGACAATGTTGAGTTTACATATTTAGGAACTTAGTTTAGATCTAAACCTATACACATAATTTTTATAACCTTTAATGTACTAAGTTCTGTTTTGTAAACCTAAAAATAAATAAATAAATAAATATAACCCTGGGTTCTTTAAGCGAAGCGTGAAGAGGCACATTACTGGGTCGTCAAGTTGAGGGTCACTCTCTATAGTATTCCTGTGTACTGTGAGAGTTGCCCACAATCACCAGACGTCGCCACAGCTTACCATCAGGCGGGTGGCGTCAATTTGTCGACCTAAATATAAAAAAAAAGATTACTTATACCAAATGCCACATTTACTCCTCTGGGAATTTAAGGGATTGTGAACGTCTTCAAACGTTCAAACTGTAGGGCACAGAAACCAGATAAAATCACTTCGTTGGTAATTGTTCTTTTTCCCTATATAGAGAGATTTGTAGCTATGTTCCGTATTCTGTCAAAACAATACGCGGCCGAACTGAGTGAACATTTTTTGCTCCTTTAGGTGTAAAAAGAAAAGGATCACAAGAACTCCTTTGTTTTTAGGGTTCCGTAGTTCAAGTCTCAGAACCATTATAGTTTCGTCGTACCCGTCCTTCTGCCTACCTGTTCGTTCATCCTTGTCTTTCTCCTAAACGGCGAGCTCTAGCCTAGTATTTACTACGCCGAAAAAGTGTTAAAATTATTTTTAGTATTTTTGTTTTGTGGTGGGTACCTTACCTACCTTAAAGTGGGGATGATTTGTTCATCACATGCATCGTGTTGGGTATATAGCTATTTTAAAGATATAGAGAGGTTGCTAAGATAATTTCTTGATTTTAGTCTCAGTTCGCGAGATATTTCTGGTCGTCCATGTAATGTAAAACTTTGAAGAAAAACTATAACGGACGGTTTAACTCTGTTAGTTCAAGAGCTATAGAGGCTTTTATGGGTAACTACGGAACCCTATCTTGAACATGGCCCGACATGCACTTGGCCGGTTTTTGAAACAGCCTGGCTCAAACTAAAGGAATTGAAAGGCAACTAAACAGAAGGTAACTTGGACCTACTTAATTAGGATTATTGAAACTCTGATTGGTTGGGTTGTATACTGTAGCAACAAAATGTAGAACAAAATCGTAGCAAGTGGAAATACTTTCGCCTCGTCTTTTCTTTTCTATGTCAATAGGAAAGGCGTGTTTGAATTCACTTTATCATCATCGCGGCGGTGAGACCGATCATGGACTATTGGCTGCAGAGGCAGCATGGTGACCTCACGTATCGTGGGACGCAGATCGTTACCGGGCATGGATGCTTCGGTAGCTATCTGTTTCGCATCCGTCGTGAGGTCACACCCCGGTATCAATACTGCGAGGTTTCCGACGACGACACCGCACTCCACACGTTGGTGGAGTGCTCAGCGTGGGCGAGTCAGCGTCAGGACCTCGTAGTGGGTCTGGGCGTGGATACCCTCTCGCTGGAGACCATGCTTCAAGCCATGGTCTCCAGCGGGAGTAGCTGGAACGCGACCTTGTCCTTCTGCGTGCAAGTCGTGCTCGCGAAGGAGGCGGCCGAGAGGGAGAGGGAGCGTACCCTCCCCGCCGAGTTCCGTAGTCAGCGGCGAGGGCGCCGCAGACTCATCTACACCCAAGACCATCGACCTCCATGATCGGGGCCTGAGGACGGCGGGATCGCCATCCGTCGTCCTTACAGAAGCAGGCTAGAAGGGTTGCGTGCTGCGGGGCCTTTGCCCCATAGCACGCAACCAGATTCACTCACGGACGCGGAATAAAACCCTACCCCAACAACGCGGGATTCTCATCCCGACCCAACCCCCGCAGAGACCACAAAGATGGTCAAAGTCCGCTGGGCGCCACTGGAAATACGTTCTGCTTGTAACCATAGACGCCCGTCAACGGACGTTAGAGCGGCCGCGGAATAAAAATAAAAAAAAAAAAGGTTGCCAAATGCCCCGTAGGTTGCCAAAATTGTAACAACATTATATAAGCGATGTAGGTATTTCTTTTGAATGTAAAAAGTGAAATAATGAGGTAGTTTTCTGAAATGTCTACAATTTCAAACAAAGTTGCATCTATTTTATTTACTTGTCTACAATTTCAATATTTTTTGTTTTTTATAAAATATTAACTGTATTTTCATTAAAACCCTTGAATCATTGAATATCAATTATGTATGTACCGAAACTTTAGGCACCTGCAGAATTCGTACCAGGTATGCTTTCCTTATGCTATAATTTAATTACACAGTCAACTAACTTTTTATTTCTACATAAAACTTGTGGGCTCCGAATTAAATCGTTAATATCACTTCTTATCAAAGAGGTTATACATATTAAACAAATTAACTTATTTCAAACCTAGAACACAAAATCAAGGAATTTATAAGCGATATGATTCTGAAACCAGGCCAGGAGCTACAATTAACCTTGGAGAGTTTACTCCCCGAGGCGCCATTGGGCGTTTTCACATTGCACGATAACGACACACGATATCGTTAGTAGCAGCAGTAACTATAATGTAAGAATGTAAATTATCGTGACGATATTGTCACGATATCGTTTGTCGTTATCGTGCAATGTGAAAACGCCCATTAGTTCTCAATGTTATAGTTCAATTTACTACCTCGGTAGGCAGCCAATCATTCAATTCGATCCCTGACAAATTAGTTTTATATTTGATTTTAAACGATATTTTGTTAATATTTTAGTACCTAAATTATGTATGATCTAATTCCTATTAGTAGTAAATATTTATACGAGTATTAGGTTCGGTCCGGAACGAGATATTTAATTAATCGATGATAATTATGTAAAAAGTCAAATAAATTGTTCCCAGATAAATATTTTTTATTTTTATTTTATAAATTATTTCTTGATCTATTGGGTAGGTAAACGTATCTTATAAATTATACCTACTACAATGTATTTGAGAACAAGCACATTGTGAGTGTGCATAATGTGTTTGTTCGAAAAGCCTCAATTACAACTGTACATGGCCAGCGTGTGTGATATGTGACTGAAAACCATCGCAAACCACATACTTTACGATCATCGGATAATAATGCTGCATCTACATGGGGCACTAAAAGTTTTGCACTTCTAGCTAATCGGAACTATTTGAATTTCGAATGTTATATTTTTTTAAACGTTGCAACCATCTTAGAAATAAAAAAAAAACAATTGGCGGGAAATCATTTGTCAATTGTTTTTTATCACACATCAAAGTTCTACGTATGCAACGAAAATGGAATTAAGTTGAAAAGATTTTAGAGCGCTGATTTTTTATGATTTTAAAAGTTCTCTCTCTCCGCAAGACTGGGCCTCTCGTCTTCAAAATGCTTTTGCGAGAGAAGCACCTTGTTTGAGCACCGTGAGGCGATGGTTTGCTGAATTTGAGAGAGGTCGAGTTTCTTTACATGACGAATTTCGTGAAGGGCGGCCTTCAACTGCCGTCAACGAAAATTATGTGGCTACTGTTAAGCGGTTAATTGAAGAAAACCCGCGGATTACCTATGAGACAATTCAAGGACTATTGGGGATTGGTATGAGCAAATCCAGAAAATTTTACACGAAGAATTGAAAGTTCGGAAACTTTGTTGTCGTTGGATCCCTCATGAACTGACAGCGTAGCAGAAGCGGGCTCGCGTGGAATGGTGCTCACAGATCCTACTGAAGTACGACCACGGACATTCTAATGCTGTTTATGACATTGTCACAGGAGACGAAACGTGGATTTATTGTTTTGAACCCGAAAAAAAACAGCAATCTTGTGAATGGGTGTTTGAAAATGAGAACAAGCCAACAAAAGTGAGGCAGGCGAGAAACGTTGGTAAAAAAATGATCGCGTTTTTTTTTCTCAGCTACGGGTCCCATCTGTACAATTCCACTTGAAGATCAAAAGAGTGTTAATGCCTAGTGGTATTCTACCATTTGTATACCCAGGGTGTTAGAAAAAGTTCGCGAAAGACGACCCCAAAAGCCGCGTTCTCCTACATTATGACAACGCTTTTTCACACACGGCCAACAAAACAATGTCATTTTTAGGTTCCGAAAAAGTACAACTCGTCACCCATCCTGCGCATAGCCCCGACCTAGCACCCTGTGATTTCTGTATTTTCCCCAAAATCAAAGATTTGATGAGAGGTTTCACTTTTACCAACTCCGAAGAGGCAGTGATAGCGTTCAAGCAGCACGGTGAAAACATGCCTTCAGATCTGTGGTCCTCCTGTTTTAAAAAATTGTTCGATCGCATGAAAAAATTTTTAAAATGTAAAGGAGAGTATTTTGAAAAGCAATAAACATAATATTTTGGTTTTAACATGTTGTTTTTTTAAGTTACGCAAAACTTATAGTGTGACCTTCGTACAATGGACTAAATGGGGAATGAAGGAAAAGGTTGTATTAATTGTTCATATAACTAACTGACCTATAGCAGCTATCATCAGTCGACAATAATGGTGATTCGATGAAAGGTATATGACGCGGCATTTTACGGATGCGGGGAACGCAGAAAAGATATACGTAAATCATTTTGGAGACCGTTTTGACATTTATTAAAAGTCCTGGGCGCCCTGGCCGTTGACTGCGGAACTCAGCGGGGAGGGTACGCTCCCTCTCCCTCCCAGCCACCTGCTTCGCGAGCATGACTTGCTCGCATAAGGACACGGCCGCGTTCCACCTACTCGCGCTGGAGACCATGGCTTGAAGCATGGCTTCCAGGGAGAGGATATCCACGCCCAGACCCACTACGAGATCCCGGCGTTGACTCGCCCACGCTGAGCACTCTACCAACGTGTGGAGTGCAGTGTCGTCGTCGGAAACCTCGCAGTGTTGACACCGGGATGTGACCTCACGATGGATGCGAAACAGATAGCTACCGAAGCATTCATGCCCGGTAACGATCTGCGTCGCACGATACGTGAGGTCACCATGCCGCCTTTGCAGCGACTCGTCCATGATCGGTCTCACCGCCGCGATGACGGTGGTTCCCCACTTTGGTTGCTCAAGTCGCACCCTCCATGTCTCCATGAGATCCTGGCGGAGTTAAGACCGCTGGTCCTCGATTTCTCGAGACGGCCTGTGGTCCCGCTCCAGCGCCTCCTTGAGCCATTGGAACAATGAATAGAATAGAATAGAATAAAATAGCATAGAAATCGTTTATTCATGAAAAAAATACACATAGTACAATTTATCTTTACCTCCGCCAAACTGCATAGCAGTTTGTTGGCAGATGCAACTCCCGTTATATAATATTATAAAATTTTACAATTAGACACCATTACTTAACAATAATATAGTCACAGCTGCAAAAAAAAATATATATATAAGTATTTAAATATACCCATGCTAAGACACATTCATAAACCGAGCATGCATAGTGCATATGAGTGTTGTACTTATACTATCTACTTTTGTACCTCACATTTATTTTATTTTACTTGCTTATACAAGTCAAAAGAAAGTTTCTAGTTTTATTTTTAAACACTTTTTTGTGACATTTTTCGTTAAACTTTCTGATGGCAAACTATTAAAGATGTGCGGAACCAAAAAGCATCTCCTTCTTTCCTCGAAGTAATTATGACAAATAGGTTTTTTTAACAGGTTACTGTTTGTTCTCACCGGGCGTGCCTTATACGTCTTAAACTCGTTGCTAAAAGAAGCCTTATGAATTCGTGAACAGGAAGCATTTTACATTCAATGAATAACTGTTACTGTTCGTAACCAGTACTTTTACATCGGCGTTTTGTATTATCATCTACTAACAATTTCATAAACCTGATTTGCAGTGATTTAATTTGATCCAAGTATGACTTGAACGTACCCCCATAAACAGTCAGCGAATAGGAAAGCATTGCATCAACAAGTGCGTAGTAGACATCATAGTCCCTCTATCCAGAACAAACCTAAGGTGGTAAAATTTCACCCGCACTGCCCTTAGCTTATCTTTTAGCGTTGTAATATGCGTGTTCCACGAGAAGGCCGAGTCTACAGTAAGCCCTAGGTACCTATACTCGCTGACTACCTCGATGCCGACCCATGTAAACAGTCATAGCTATGTCCGACTATGCGCGGCGCTCGGATCGGATATTTTACATAAGGCGAACAAATGTGCATACATTTAGTTTTACTTTAATTAATTACAATACCGTTATCATGCGCCCACTTGATAATGTTTGTGAAGTCCTCCTGTACTTTTTTTTTACTTTCTATAACAGTCATATCTCTATTCATATATAATAAACAAGTATCGTCGGCATACATATAGACACGGCTATTTAACACTACATTCGACATACTGTTTACACGCATAAAAAAGCCAACTGGGCCAAACACCGCCGGTCGGCACGCCGCAGGTGACACTCCTAGGCTGCCCGCTGACGCCGTCAACCAGGGTTCATAGTGTTCTACCTTCGAGGTAGGCAGCAAATCATCTATTTAGTGGCCCTACGACCCCACACTCCTCCATAGCCTGAAGCAGCTGGTGGTGTTCCAAGGTGTCAAAAACTTTCCGGAAGTCTATATATACTACCACCACCTGCTTCCGCTGGTTCAAACCATCATTGACGTCATCAGCGAACAACCCCAGCGCCGTAGCCGTACTACGCCCCCTTCGGAAACCGTGCTGGGTGTCCGCTAAAATATTATGTTTTTCTAAGAACGTACTCAGTTGATTGACTATATATTTTTCTACAATTTTGTTTATGACAGACCGAATTGCTATAGGCGTTAGGGACCAAACTTCGGAAATGTGGTCCGAAGTTCGAATCGAGGGCTTGATGCCGATGCTGACGCCTCCTACAGTTATGCTGGAACCTTCAGGTGGACCGTCCCGAGGTCCGTGAAAACATAGAACCTCGGACTTGTGCAGGGCCACCTCAAGTCCCAGCCGCCGTATCCGACCCACGACTTGAGACACAACACCCGTCGTGACCTTGAGTGCTGCCACGTCACAAGCTACCAGGCAGACGCACGTTCGCTACTGGACTGCGTTTGTGTTAGTAGACTACGAAAATGTAGGCCAATGAGTACATATCACCTAGAACGATTTAATGAAAGCGTTTCTGCAAAAGTTGCTAGTATTGACTTTAACCAGGTTGATCCAAATAACTTATATGACTCCTTGTTTAATACAACAAAATCTGAGTTCGACAATATATTTAAATCAAGAACTTTTTATAAAAATGGAAACCTCCAGTTCTGTGACTGGGCAACCACTAGCATCTACAAAAGTAGAGCTAAGTTGTATGAATTATATGGTATGAAGCAATATAATTTTAATCCTGATTTTATTCAGTATGTTAAAGATTATTCCAAAACTTTCAGAAAAGCGTGTGTTGCTGCCAAGTCATTATATTTGAGTAATAAGATTAAACAGTCCAACAATAAAGTCAAAACGACTTGGAATATAATTAATGCTGAAACCCGTCGCCTAAAGTGACAATGACTTTGAAGTAATTATTGATAATAAAGTTAACAAAGAAATTGTTGGTTGTACTAACAATTTACTTCTGAACGCAAAAAAGACGAAGTGTGTTAGATTTAGTATGCTTAATGTTCAGAACTACGGTACTAATATTATTTTGAACGGTGATACCCTTAATCTTGTAGAATCAAACGTATTTTTGGGAAGTTACGCTAGACAGTAAATTACAGTGGAATGCCCAAATATCGGGTCTTGCAGGGAAACTTAGCTCTGCGGCTTTTGCAATTAGTAAAGTCAGACAGCTCACGGATGTAGAAACTGCCAGGCTGGTTTATTTTAGCTATTTTCACAGTGTCATGTCGTATGGAATTTTACTGTGGGGCAAGGCAGCTGATATAGAGATAATTTTTATACTCCAAAAGCGAGCTATACGTGCGATTTATAAACTGAATGCACGAGTTTCTCTTAGAGAAAGATTTAAAGAACAAGGCATTTTAACAGTTGCATCACAATATACATATGCGAATATTATGTTCGTTATGTAAACAGAATATACATTTATACAGTATGACATACATGCAATAAATACTAGAAATAAGCATAAATTAGTTGGGACTTATTATCATTTAGAGAAGGTTCATGACTCCTTTGCAGGATTTGGTGTGCGTTTTTATAACAAAATTCCTCTAAACATTATGAACCTTCCTTTGAATAAATTCAAAGTGGCTGTTAAGACACACCTCCTAAAAAAGGCATATTATACTAAAGGATTATCTAAACGATACAGAGAAATGGCAATGAGTTGCTTGCTCATCACATCACTGGAACTACATAGGGGCTACTTCTGTTTGAAATTTTGTTTTATTGCTGAAACTCACTTATTATTGTTAAATTATTATTAGTATGATATTGTTAGGTATGGGTACTTTGAGATTATGTGGCACCTTTAACTAGTATTTAACTTATTTTGTGAATAACAGAGATATTTAATTTTTGAGTTCACTTGGTCCACACATGGTCACGTACTGCCCTTGCCCTCTTTTTATTGTTGTAACAGAATCATTGTATTTACTGGCGAATAAAAAGAGTGGCGGTGAGTTTTTCTTGCCAGGTTCTTTCCTCACAGGCTCTACCTATTGCCTTGCGAATCTGGCGGTAATAATGTAAATGTAGAAGCATTTTCTTTTTTGACGTTCATAAGTGTGTGTTGATTTTTTTGATTTTGAAAACTGTAAAAATTTGCCTTCGACGTGCAAATACGATGCTCCTTTGCTACAATTGCAATACGCGACTTGCTCCCCTGACCTAGTGAGGTGGGTACTGCAGTACCCATCTGCATAATGACAATTTAAACATTTCTTAAATTGCTTAACAACACATATTATTAACGAGGAGAAACACATTTCTGTAGAAATTAATGGAGAAAAAAATGCAAATTAATTGTTTCAATTCATATTTTGCGCTAAAACGCGACCAAATATATAATATGTATGTATTTACAAAAAAAAATATAAGTATCACGCTCAAAGTTACCGGGCTTGGCACCGATTGCAGGTACATACTACATATTAGGTTTGCATTAAAGTGATAGTAAATTCAATCTATATTAAGTTATGTTACTGCTGCTACTTACTATATCGCCACGATAAATTCCACGATATCGTCACAATATCGTGCAATGTGAAAACGCCCTATGGCAGTTATCGTACACTATTCCTTTTCCCGCGCCATTCGAAATACCTTCTGCGTGCGACCAGAGACGTCCGGTAACAGACGTGAGAGCGAACTGCGATGTGGCTTAACTTTAATATTTTTCGAGAAGCGATCAATGACAGTACACACCAACAAATGGATACTTTGAATGCCAGGCGATCAATTTTCCCCTGTCAGCCTTAATTAATCTAACACAGACGTTTTTATCTCCAGAAATTATCTTGACGCGAACTTATAATTCGTGTTTTGCTTCTGAATATATTTGTATCTATACTTTCAGCAAGTAGCGATAATATTGTATCAAATGTTACGTTTGTGTATGTTGAATGTTTATTTTTTCATAATAAGCATTTTTTAGATAAAAAGTCTTCTAAAAATAAAGTTATTTGTTATGCAAGGGTTCCCTATGGTCATTGTTTACCTTTCATTACTCGCTCTGGATGTTTTGTTACCGATAAAATCTCGCATCCCTTCGCTGTAATTTATGATTGCGATTACGAACGATTAAAATGCGAATAAAGTGAGAAATTGAAATGACGTAAAAAGACATGTACAATCTCTATGGTTATTATAAATTCACAACAGCATGTTAGTACCATAAAAATAAAATGCCACGTTAATTGCTTAGTGCAAAATGTCATAAACATTGTTCCATTAGTTATTATGTACTGTATTTTATGTCATATTTTCTTGGCAATGAAACAAAATACCATACATTTTTTTTTGCATCCATTGTTTAGGTAATGAGTAAGCGTAGGTATGACATTTTGTTAAACACCCGCCAGTTAGTCCATTGCCGTGGGTACACCCCAGGTAAACCCTCCAAAGAGTAACCCCAGTGCGACGAGTAGGTATGATAATTTGGCGGCCTGATATAAAAAAAGGAAATTTCTATAACTATGCTTAAAACATCCCTAAAAGATTTACACATTACTTATAATGTATATTAGGAGTACAACCACCACTTCTTTTGACACAAGTAGGTACAGATTGGATAGATGAATAAATAAAACACACTTTACTAATATAATAAAAGGATATCGTGTTGATTTCTGCTATATTGTATGTTTTTCAATCAAATGAACCCAATTGAATAATCCCACTCTTGATCAGAATTGCTTGTATGTATTTATACTCTGTTTCTTCTTCTTCGTCTTTTTTTTAAAAACGTGGCTCGATCGATGATTTCGCCAATGTCAAGGTAATGCTTGATTTATCCCGCGCAGAAGAACTAATTACTCTGAACTAGTTCGCGGTGCGGGACAAGGAAACGTTGTGCGGTACATATTGCAATTGAGCGTTTGGGCCTGGATTTTTGCCCAGCACCTGTGGTCCTAAAAGGCAACCAGCCACGTGCTCCGCAAAAACCCAAGTCCCCCTACTCTATTTGTTTAGGTAATTAAAAAAACCTAAACAAAGCAAATGGCGGTTGACGTGCTTTTGACACTATCCAACCAGGCTAAGTAAAATGTCAGTCAAATGTGTCGCCGAGCTTTCAAACTGTTTTCCTTCTAAATTTAGTAGGGTTATGTACTTTGAATCCTTATTCCCAGGTCTTCACTTTCCCAATTTTGCACATGGTAAATTTTTCACATTCTCAGATGTCTACTTTCTCAATTTTGTACATTTCCAGATCATCACATAACCGAATATTCACATGCTTATATCATCACAGTCCCAATTATTCTCATTCTCCATTCTGCACATGCCCAATTCATCACAGTCCCAGTTCTTCACACTCTCTGATTTTCACATGCCCAATTCATCACAGTCCCAGTTCTTCACACTCTCTGATTTTCACATGCCCAATTCTTCACACTTAGTACCTATAATTAATTGTTTCCTCGCTTCAGAAATAATATTTGCCCGTAATATATTAAATACAGTTAAAAATACAAAACAAATAGAGATTTTAGGCCATAAAATCGTTTATTTTGACTACGATATATTTCGAAACGAAAAGTGGTCATGTAAAAGAACCATTTTTGTTGGTGTTTGTTTACATTTTCTTAACTACCTAAACAAATTGAGTATAGAAAAAAAGTAAACGTCGATTATTTTAGACTATTTATACTGTCGATTGACACCTGGAACTTGCTACACATAACTTTTTTTTTTTTTTTTTTTAAATTCCGGCCGCTCTAACGTCCGTTGCCGGGCGTCTCTGGCTACACATAACTGTAGAAAATTATTTGTTTATAATTCCGTTTCAGCAATTTATATTCAGTACACTTATTTTTCTTTCAAATATACGGTTTTTTATACTTTACTTTATGCCAAGACGGAAATTAAACTGGCCTGAATGGAACCATCACAAATTCACTTCGGAAATGATTTGACACAGCAGCAAGTAAAAGGCATTAAATCTGTCTGGGGACATTTGGTTTACCAAGACAAAATTACATTTTCAAATGCAGCGTTTTGAAGCCGGCGGCGGCGGCGTCTTAGAAAATTTGCAGTTATCTACGTTTCCTTTAGAGATAGACTGGCACTACCATAAGACCTAGGTAGGATTCCGCTTATTCTTCAAGCAAGCAATATGTACATATTGCGACTAAGTACTTAGTCAGAATAAACATACTTCACGTAGTAATTTTAATATCCATTTAACCAACCCTATCGTAATAGACTTACATATAATGATCCTATACTCAGGCTTGACAGATTCTCGATAATAGTGCGATGTAGAAATTATGAATATGATATGAAGCAAAAATTCGATGTCGTCGGTAGTGGTCATCGTAGCTCAGTTGGTCAGAGCAGTCCCCCTGTTAGGGAAAGGCCGTGGGCTCGAGTCCCGCCGATGACATCAGTTTTTGTGATCTATTTATAATTTCTTTCTTAATATTTTAAGAATAGTTTAAGCAAACTCATTGCTTTGAAATACAAAAATGTATGGATTTGGTAAGGATTCATCTAAAAATTCAGTGTTTAAATATCTTTGTAACACGATACACTGGTACCGTCAGTTCGGTAGAACTGCGGTAGGTGGATCCAACGCTAACCTTAATAGCGCGATGTAGAAATTATGAATATGATATGAAGCAAAAATTCGATGTCGTCGGTAGTGGTCATCGTAGCTCAGTCGGTCAGAGCACTCCCCCTGTTAGGGAAAGGCCGTGGGTTCGAGTCCCGCCGATGACATCAGTTTTTGTAATCTATTTATAATTTCTTTCTTAATATTTTAAACAACAAGAGAGGTTTCACAGAGAGTATATATTTAAAACATTTAAACAATGGATATTGAATAGAGTTATTAAGTTTACACAATAGGTAGGTAGCTTCTAGTCTACTTCTTAAATTATTTAAAGAATAGGTATTGAATTTAGTTATTAAGTTTACACAAAAGATGGGTATGTAGCTTCTAGTCTACTTCTTAAATTACAAATGAAAGGTACAGAAATTATTTTGTTGTTGAATTTTGATAAATCCAATGGTTCTTGGAAGTATTTGAAACAGATTTATTAATACAGATCAGGGGATTAGTGGTTGAGCAAGTACTTAGCTTTAACACTTGGTCTACGCATTCAGATGAAGATTGCAGGGTGACCTTTGTACTGTGGTCTTGTGGGCCCAAGGTGACCTCGTATATCCACGACGTAGACTTATCAGATTTTGTACAGCTCCAGAGACGTCGACAACCTCAGAATCCCGGCACCAAGACTTCCAGGGATAATATATATCAAGACAGTGACACGCCCTTCTTTGTCTAGAACAAACGAACAAAACTGCCGGCCACAACGCTGTCCAAACTTGATAGGAGTGGACGTTTATCGATTCTTGAGATCACAGTAAACAGAACTTTTTATCTGTGTCGACGACTGCTTCGTTTAAATTAATACTGTTTGCCACAAGTATAATAATTTCTTTCTAGACTGGTGATTTTTAGATTAGGTGTTAGATGTACCGCCGGGCGCCACTGGAAATACGTTCTGCTTGTAACCAGAGACGCCCGACAACGGACGTTAGAGCGGCCGCGGCCTTGGTCGCGGAACTAAAAAAAAAAAAAAAACAAAAAAAAAAAAAAAAAAAAAAGGTGTTAGATGTATAGATCGAGAAATAATAAAGAGATATAAATGGTGAAAGAGTTGAGCGGTGAAAGAGGCTCTCAACAGTTTGCGTAGGCTTTTTATCAACTAGCGAGCTGTTTCGAGATTTTTCCATTATCCAAAAACTAGTTTAAAACAACTTTTTACAAGGAAGTCTTGTCGTCAGTCGGAATCTTACGTAGTATTGTATTCTCTTTGAGTCGGAAACTCAACGATAGATGCAAAGAGAATACAATACTATGGATAGATGAAAAAATCTGCATTACCACAGAGATTTACCTTTTTAAGAGAAAAGGTTTGATTTGGCTATCTCGTATTTTGCCAAGTTCTCACTAGATCTGATAGAGGACGCTATACAACGCGTGTACTTCCACGTACGAAACCCTTCACTTGTCTGAAATTGACAGCTCACTGACAATTGACAGTACTGACAAACGATCCGTCACACCAATGTTTGTATTCTGGGAGTGTGGCGAAAATATTGTATTACAAAAGCAACCACATGAAAATAAAATAAAAACCAGCCAAGTGCGAGTCGGACTCGCGCACAAAGAGTTCCGTAGCAAAACGGCAAAATAATCACGTTTGTTGTATGGGAGCGCCCTTAAATATTCATTATAGGTATTCGGTTTTTTAATATTTGTTATTATAGAGTCAACAGAAACATCATCTGTGACAATTTCAACTGTCTACCTATCACGGTTCATGAGATACAGCCCAAGATAGACGGAACGGACCGACAGCGAAGTCTCAGTTATAGGGTTCCCGTTTTACCCTTTGGGTACGGAACCTTTAAAAGAGATAAGCATAGGTTACACCCCCACGTTTTGCCAGAAGTTTTTTAAGCAAGTAGCCCTCGATAGAATAACCCGAAAGCGCCAGCGGATTTTGGCCACCAATGTAACCTCTACAAAGGGTGGACGTTCATCTATACTAATATTAAAAAAGAGGAAATATTTGTTTGTTTGTATGTTTGTTTGTTTGCATTGAATATACTCTGTAACTACTGAACGGATTTTGAAGATTCTTTCAGTAATATGTAGCTACATTATCCCCGGGTGACATAGGCTTAGGACTTTTTATCCCGGTAATGTTTTCCCACGGATATCGGGAACGGGAAAACTTTATCACGCGGGCGGAGCCGCGGCGATCAGCTTGTTATTAAATAATTGCGTAGAGATAAATATGTAGGTATTTTAGTGTAACAAATAACTTAAGAAAACTTGGTGCGTAATTTTGGTACTTAATCGTATTGATTTTATTAAATTGTGTACCTTGTCCTATATTGGTTAGTAAGTCATCATTCTCCGAGCCATTTCCCAACTTAGTTGGGGTCGGCTTTCCAGTCTAACTGTGATTCGGCTGAACTTCGATATTTTCCGTGAAGCGACTGCCATCTGACCTTCACAACCCATAGGCGATATCGATTTTTGGGTGCAAAGGGGCTCTACCAACATCTTTAGGGCCCCAGCGACCTCACCTGCTAGTGGCGCACCTGCTGATACACGGACGAGGTTCGTTAATTTAAGGTACCCATGAAGTGGCTTCGGCCTCTACGTGGGTACCAGGTGGTACAACAGTGTTGGTCCGGGGGGGTACCACCGTGCAGCTGTGCTAAAGCCCCCCAAGTAACCCAGCCCAGGCTGGGTTGCGTTAGGGGTTCAGCAGCTTCACCGCCGAGCCCGGGGCGATGTATGGTGCAGCAGGCATGGGACCAGTGGGGGTGAAGCGGAGTCTAGTGTGGGTGGTGGGGGTCGATTCGCCGGCCAGGGAGACCCTTAGCAACGGCGTTGCTGCGGCCGCCCGCAACACAGTCATGGGGCCCGCCTGGGTCCAACCACCCTAGGGGGTTGCCCCACATGTTGCGCATAATCCTGATGTGGGATCGCCGCTCCGGGTGGTAACCGGTGTAGCGGCGGCCTTGCATCAGGGGGGGTTTGTGAGCCCTTCCGTCCGGCGGGCGGGCCGCCCATGCGTTCGCTCTCTCCCACGGTCTGACCCAGATGGTATGCGGGATCGCCCGGATACTAGACAGGTCATATCATGCGCCCGCTTTGCTGGATCTACTGCTGACGAGTCGCCCAGCCCAATGTTTCGGTAGGAGCCCCATTGGGTAGTTCCGACCACTGTGTAGTTCACGCTGGCATGAAGGTGTCACCTCCTGCACGTGCTGTATAAATGTCACGACGACTATGGTACTACTCGTCAGCGGATTGGGACGGTCTACGCGATTATTATGCGGCCGTCCCCTGGAGCCAGCGCTGCCCTGTAGGAAAGGCTCCTTCGGATAGCGCTTCTGCGATTGCTGGCGAGATCAATTTAGGGATGGAATATTACATCTCTTTCACTGATGTCACCAGTATCGGCAGAGCCCGTAACTGGTTTGGGCGAGATTGTGCCAAAGCTGGTCGACAAAAACAGTCGGCATATCGCGCCTGGATCAGGGCCCGGGCTGTGCGCGACACAAACGTGGGCCACCTCAAAGCGGCCTACAACCGGGCCACAAAACCAGCAAGAGGGCCTTTAAGAGAGCGGATGCCCAGCGCGTCGCGGCTTGGTTAGGAGCTCACTTCCCATCCCACGGGCAGCCGTGGATACTGGCAACTGGCCAAAGCCGTGCAATCAAACTTTTGTCAGCCCTCGCTGCCAGTGTTACCCAGATGGAACACTGGCTCACAAAGCCCAAGAGAAAGCGGATATGCTCGCAGACCTCTTTGCGGCTAATTCCCGGGTCGACGACCGTGGCCTGCAGCTCCCCGCCATCGCCAAATGTGGCCACACTATGCCTGACATTGTACTCAGGCAATGCGATATATAGACAGTACTGCGATCACTCGACACGCGGAAAGCCAGTGGTCCTGACGGCATTCCGGTGGTACTACGGAAATGCACAGCTGAGTTGTCTCCTGTACTAACTCGTCTGTACCGCCTGTCTTACTCCACAGGAATCGTGCCGGAGGTCTGGAAGGAGGCGAACGTACAACCGATCCCCAAGAAAGGGGATCGGTTTGATCCAGGCAACTATCGACCCATAGTTGTCACCTCAGTCATCTGCAAGGTGTTTGAGCTCATCATCAACAAGCAGCTCATGCGATACCTCGAAGATCACTCGCTATTAAATGATACGGCTTCAGGCCAAAGCGATCAACGGGTGATCTTCTGGCATTCGTAACGCATGTCTGGGGTGAGGCTATGGAAAGGCACGGCGAGTCCTTGGCGATTAGCCTGGACATCGCCAAAGCCTTCGATAGAGTCTGGCATGCTTCGCTCCTTTCCAAGCTTCTCAAATGTGCAGCTGGATGGCCAGCTTTCCGAGCGAGCGCCGAGTGCGGGTCCTCTGCGATGGCCAGGCTTCTCGCTTTTTGCAAGTGAATGCCGGGGTGCCGCAGG